>JAGDQO010000567.1:0-600000 GCA_018342035.1 Solanum appendiculatum | reverse complement strand
GGGCATCACCCTTTATGCCTGTTTCTTTTCATTTTGCACTGTAAGTTAAAGCGGACTTGTCTTAGCCCACAAAACCAACTCGGTGAATTGCTGAGTTGGAATGGAGTTCACCCATCATGCTTGTGTTTTTTGATTTTTGGTACTGTACATTTCGATGAGCTCACCAAAGATTACCCATCCTATTAGGCGAACAACCTTTCCAGTAGGCGAGCCTTAGAACAATTTTTGAACTGTGCTTTCGATTGAGTTTGATTTCAGCTAACCTTCACTCGATATTTGTTTGGAAATGATGTATTTTGTGGGGAATGGGTAAAGCACTTGGAAAAAGAATAGTGACCTCTTATTCGGGGCATGACACTCCTCCACCTCAAAAGAGGCAACAGGGGACAGTCTTTAACGAGCCATCTAAGGCTCATAAACAACAGACCAATCCACGCTCTCCTACGCATGTGGGTAAGAAACAAAGGAAACATATAACTAAAAAACTGATGGATATTAGGTCAAAATTGGTATCACCACCTCAGTATCTAACCCGTGCCTCTTGTGTTCTCTCTATCATAGCTCCAAGAGCCCTTAATAGTCTCAAAAGGCTCTCCACAGAAGGTGTTTTGAGTTATTACACGGCCATTTGGGAAACTAATAAATTTCATCAGTTTGAGCAGTTCACCAAACCTAGACACCTATATGTGCCAAAATGGGTGAGGGAATTCTACGAGGCCTACATAAAGGCCATGTAAAAGAAGAGTAAGGGAACAATCTAGAAGCCCTTAGAAGAAGTTGAGGTCTATGGAAAGAAGGTGCAATGTCATTCTGGTGTGATAAATTATATCCTGGGTAGCGAAAGCAACCCGACCGACAGATTCACGCTTCGGATGAAGTTCAATTTAGATGCGCACAAGAAGTGGTAGGCACCACTTATTTCAGGCTCATATCCTCCATGGATAGTTGAAGGAGCTAAAATTGAAAAGAAGCACATAAATGTCATAGGCCGTTATCAGTTTTGATTCATTTGTAGCAATATAATGCTGTACCAGAATGAGTTAATCTTCTGGCATTCGAAAGTCGTGCTAGTTGGGTGCATCATTGATCGAATAGAACTTAATGTAGATTCAATAATTGTAAAGGAGATTCTTATGAGGGCTAGGCCGGAGCAGACATCACTCCCATTCTCGGTCCTGATCACACAACTATGTGAAAAAGCTGGAGTTCCCTTTGGGGGTAAGACAAATGTGCAGATCTCCCTGGCCTCCTCCAATGACATCCGGAGGATGATTATCTATGGGATGATGCAGCTCGGAGGAATCTTCCACCACCAGACACTATGCCCCTAGTTGATCCTTCCGCACTTGCTTCTAAGGCCACCATATCCGCTCCTTCTGTGGTGTAGTCCGATATATCTCAGCCCCTACTGTGCTTTCTATTTCTGCCACCACTATTGCTGATGTACCTTTCCTTGTTCCTACTTCCCGTTCCCCCTTGAACCATGCCATTATCTTCTAAATGGGTAGTCTTTCTCGATCTGTGGATGTAAGGGTGGCGAGGGTCGAGGCTGAGTTGCCTAATTTGTTATAGACAGCCATTGAGAAGGATGTAGATCCTTTGAGAGATAGGGTGACCTGATGTGAGGCATTTGTTGAGTCACAGTGAGTGGTTGGATAACCTCCCTTCTAGATTAGAGTCTCGAGAGAAGGCCGAGGATAGTTCGAGTATGTTTGATACTATGAGAGGTAAGCTTGATACTTTGAGGGCAGATGTAGACCAGTTGAGGTCTAAAAATATTTTAATGCTTTGGGAATATGTTCCCCTACCTGAAGCACCTACCCCTATGCCATCGACTATGCCTAGTAGTGAGCCATCTCAGAGTGTGCAGCTAAGTAGGAGGCTGAGAGAGTTGCTGATACTCATGCTGATTATGTTGATGCGGAGGATGAGAAGGCCGGTAATAATTTGGCCGGGGAGACTGATGAGGATGAGTTAAGAAAAGAGGAAGATGAGCAAAGGATTCTATTAGCACTTATTGTGTTACAGGACACCGAGGATGTGATAGTCGAGGCTACATTGGAAAGATCCAATTGGGAGACCTCCACAAATTGCACCAGTGGAGTCTCCTCAGACTCCATCATTTCTCTAGTGATGTGTTGGGCACTGATGCCTTGGATGATGCCACATTTCAACCTCCTGTGATCTTATTGCCGGGTACTGATGCCCCAAATGATGCTACTTCTCCAGAAACTCATGATGAGAGAACTTCAAGAGAACCTTTTAACTTTTCCTCCCATACTATTTTATCTTATTTTCACATTGAGGACACTATTGTTTGCATTTTAGTGGGGTGAGGGCACTTGTGCCAATATTCCCCTTTTTATTGTATTTTGGTAGTTTGTTACTTTCAGTATTTGATAATTGTATCATTTTGTTGTTGTTTTTATGACAGTGTTTTATTTGGTTTGGTATATCTATCTTTGCCTCTTTCTCTCAAAATTTTCTCTTACCCCGTTAGTTTTGGAAATTGTGAAATGCTTAAGGTTTCATTGATAATAATTCGAGGATCGATTGTGTTCATCATTGATGTCTTGAATTGTACTCATGATGAGCATGGTGTTAAGTGTCTGTGTTGCAAGAAAGAAATCGATGTGGTTGCACTTTTGAGTGATCTTTATGAATCTTGAGTTGATTAGTTGCGTTTTTGTGTGCGTCTTGCAATGAATATCCCACGCAATCTTTTGATCTTTTTGGGTTGTGCTAAATGAGTGTATTTGAAGTGCCATGTTTGGTGAGGTTTTACTTGAAAGCATGTGTGTGGAATCCTAGAATTTTCCTTGTTAGTTTAATTGTCGAAACCTTGGTAAGTGTAAGGCATGATCTTGGGCAAAAATTCTGAGAGGGAACCCAAACTTCCATATCCTTTTTGACTACCTCGTGAGGGTGTTCATTCATTTGTGCACCATTTGAGCCTAAATCATTTGTTGACAACCATATTGAAATCCCTTGAGTCACATTTTCGCTACCTTCTCACCCAAAATCCTTTTTGAAGAATTAGTTTGTTTGAATAGTCAATAGGCTTTTAGTTGGGGGTGTGAATAGGAAGGAGGAATGAAAGTACAGTGAAAGACAAAGAAACATGAAATAAAACTCAACTTTAAAGTTTGTTACAAAAAGAAGGAACCCATCCTTATAAAAAATGAGAGAATATAAATATTGTGATGAACAATGTTGAAAAATTGAAATGAAAAATAGATCTGATGGAATAAAATAGGGTTCCCAATAAAATGATTGACATGTCAAAGTTTGAGTTCTTAAAACAAAAAGAATGTAAAGAACTTGAGAAGAGCTGGAGATGGCTGTAACAATGCTTTGAAAAGGTGAAGTCACTGAGCGAAATTGACCATACCTTAACCCTCAGCCCCATTACAAGCCTAAAAGACCCTTGAGATCATGCATGAACTAGGTTGTGTGATGATTGCAAAATATGGGCAAACCTATGGGATGAAGCATGCATGTATTTCTCTTTTGAGAAAGTGAGAGTTGCACTGATTCCTTACTTCTTGATTGATTTTCTTTGTGAGAGTATGGAATCGTTATTGATGTGAGGGCACTTGAATGCATTTTTTGAAACATGGTCTTTCATTCTAAAAGAAGCTATAGTGAACTTGAACTTGAGTTGATACCGGCTAGTCATCATTTGAAGCTTTTTGATCATGATTGAGTCAAACATGTTGTTGAGAGTAGTTTTCTAATGGCACTTGCATGTTAGCTCTCACTAAGAACTATTGTAGACTCCCTTGTTGAGTTGATTATGTTCTTGGTTTACTTGAGGACAAGCAAAAGTTTAAGTTGAGAGTGTTGATGAGTGGTAGATTTAAACTCATTTGAGGCCTATTTAGCTCAACAATTAGTGTCCCCTATGCCTAATTATGTCCTATTCTAATAGTATTTTTATTATTTGTAGCATTGAAGGCTAAAGGATGAGGCAAGGATGAATGTTTGAAAGAATGGCCAAAAATATGAAAAGAAGTCTAAACTCCACTTGTTGATCGCCTAACAAGATGAGATAATCGCCTTATGGGTATGAACTAGCCCAAATTGATAGCGCACAACCCTTGAATTAATTGAGGTAGATTAGTGAACTCCAAAAAGAAAGGTGACACACTAAATGAGAAAGGCGAACACACTGACCATCACCGAAGGAGACAGTACAAGGAGAAAAATTGAAAGATTGAAAGGCAAACAAAGGTGGTACTCAGTGACATGCCAAATGTGAAAGGCAAACTTTAATTAGTTCACTGACTGAGGTTCAAACACCTAAAGCCTAAAGCAAGATAAATATGTGCCGAAGAGCATTTGGCGATCAACCTAATGTGATCGGCGAGCCCAACTAACGTCGCCTAATGGTCACACATTGAGTTTTTGGGTCAAATTTTTTGAAACTATAAATAGCGCAAATGAAAGAGAAAAGTGAGTTTGAAATTGGTTAGAATGATCTTAATCTTGTAGAGAGAGAAACACTTTTACTTTCGGAAGAAAACTTTTAGTTTTGGGGAAATATTTTTTTCTTGAATTTGACAATTTGAAATTGAAATACAAAGTCGGTTTTGCTTGTAATTTTCTAATTTCATGTTACCCGTGGCTTCTTTCATGGAAGGTATAATTTTTTTACTTTTTGTGATGGGTGGGTAAAACCCCAACAGCTAGGGATGTAATTAGGGGATTCGGTGTTGATTTAAAATAGTGGGTACTGTGTTATGATCTCTTTTGTTGGAGTTCATACATGGATTTGGGCTAATTATCATTGGGTTAATTTATTGGTTAAGGTTGCAAACATAATTCCTACTTTCGATATCTAATTGATGCTCGAAAAAGATTGATTGGTGTGGATAATTAGTCTGATACTTGAAATTTAGGTTTGATGTTTGTAACTTGCTTGAAAATACAGGTTATGGGTCGGATCTATTTTCCCTATTGCTGCATTGAAAGAGAGAATAGTGTAAGGTATTGGGTTATTTAGTATAGCACAAAGATGAGACCAAAATGAGACTCTGTGAAATGATGCCATGAGATCGAAATAAGATTAGTGTCATTGAAGATAACCCAGCCTGAATATTCATTACTATAGAGAAACACAATTACCCCTATGTGACATCGATATCCTATCCTTGCACCCCTAGATTACTTGTTAATTATTTGTATTTATGAAATCTTAGCTTAATTGTGACTTTTGATAACTAAATATTTTTATTAAATTTGGTGGAATCATCCACCCACCTATTTTTATTACTGCAAATGAATGAATTTACACTCCAAATTTCTTGATATAATTCCTTGCCTTGTATCATTCTCTGTGGGATTCAACCCTGACTCTTAGTTGGATATTTTTATTGAAAACAATCGCTTACTCTTTTAATTAGTTTTGAAGAGTAGTTTGGGCATTATTAGGCCCTAATGTTTAGGGTCTAGGATTTAGGGTTTAGGCCCTAAGGTTTAGAGTTTATTGTTTATGGTTTAGGATTTAGGCCCTAAGGTTTTTTTATTATTAAACAGACCATACCCAAGGATCTCATCCCTCGGGGCAGTCAGGGGTTAAGCCTGACACCCACAAGCCTTAACATAAATAAAAAAAGTCAAAATACAGAGAGGGGGACAGAAAACCTTACCTCCATCCTAAGGTGGTTCAAGGGCTGACCTTCCTTGTAAAAATGGTTGGCCTGTCCCCATAACTAGAAAAATAACCCTAGAACTAAACACCTATGGAGAGGACTCCTCTCGGTACAAGATCTAGGAATCATAAATAAGGGAGTCTCTACCCTTACAAAATTAAGAAAAGAAAAAAACACCTTAGACAATGTTCAAAGAAGCTATATCTAAGAAAGTAATAGCCCAAATGAAAAGGGTAAGTAACAAAAGAAGTATAGAGAAATCTATACAAAACAGCTTCAGCTTCAGGGAGGTTGTTTGACTCTCTTCATTTTTTTCTCTGAAAATTGGTTATACCCATTCTTTCCAAGATGTAGCTTCCTTTGGCTGTTGCAGGCAGCTGCTCGTAGATATAATAGTGTTGTGTCTCCTCCATTTTGTGACTTTCTTTTGATAAGAAGTCTGTTGTATAGTTAGCTTCTCTGAAGGTGTGTTTGCATTGGAAGTAATTTAATTGGCTAATGAGTTTGTGCAGTTCCTTGACATATTGCTGAATTTTCCATGGAGCCTTGATTTTGTGAGTTATCCATTTTGTGAGCAGTTCAGAGTCAACCTCCAAGATAATGTTTTATAACCAAGCTGAATACACCAGTGGATGCCATGAATAGCTGACTGTGCTTCAGCTTGATTATTAGTACCCTCTCAAAAAGAAAAAGTGAAGATCATATCCCCTTGAGAATCCCTTAAGATACCACCACCTCCTATCTTACCAGGAATTTTTAAGGCACTGCCATCAGTGTTAAGTTTGAAGGTGTCGGTAGGAGGTGTCTCCTAGTTCACTCTACAAATCTTAACATTATGTTTGCACCTTTCAATAATAGTGACCAAATCAATCTAATTGTTAAGCCATTTAATATGAGGGTAAACTATGATGAGCAATTGCAAGGTATTCTTGAAGATGAGGTACTTGACTCTTGAAACATTGGATTGCTTCCATCCATACTTAGCTGAACACCTTTTCTTCAATAAATTCAAGCAAATAAAAAGAGGCAGGGTTTGTACAATAAGTTTCTGCACCTCATTCTTTGATTACTAATCCCACCAATATATTAACAGGTTGCTCAAGGGGATGTGTATGTGAGAATTACCAATGAGTGCATAAAAGAATTGCCAAATGTTGTTTGCAAAATTACCAGTGACAAAAATATGATCTATATCATCCCTGCTAGGTCTGATACAGCAGAGACAGTTAGCTAGTTCCCGTCTAAAAGTGATAAGCCTCTTATTAGTAGGGACTTTGGTTCTCAAGGATCTCCAAATGAGAAAAGAGATCTTACAAGGGACCTGTGTATGCCAAATACCAGGATTGATCCTTTTCTTGACACTTTTCTTCCTGATAAGCTCCCAAGTAGAAGAGCAGGTGAACAAAGCATTGTTATTAAGTTTCCAAATAGCCCCATCAGGAGTATTCTGATGGTAAATTATAGTGTTTAAAATCGTGGGGACTTGGAGAGGAGGAGCATGCATTCTTACCATAGACTCATTCCACTGTCCATTATTTAGGAATTGTGATACAGTCATATTATGATGACTTTTAATGTTGAGACAATGTTGTGCTAAGGCGCCATCTCCCAACCAATCATCCCACCAGAACAGGCTATTACCAGAATGAGTTTTCCAAAAAATTTGAGCCTCCATAGTAGGCTTGTTCTTCAGCATATATTTCCATATGAGAGATTGCCCAATATCCCACTTCTTAGCAACAAGATTAGCTCTTTGACAATACTTGGCTCTTAGGAATTGACCCCAGAGGGAATTTTTGGTCCTAAGATTCCGCCATTGTTTGAATTGTAGAGAAGTGCACACATCCGTGAGTTGTCTTACTCCAATGCCCCCTTCCTCATATGGAAATCTGAGAGTTTCCCAGGAAGCTCAATGGTATTTCTTTTTCTCTTTGTCTATACCCCAAAAGAAGTCAGCTATAACTCTCTTAATGTATTGCATGGTAGTTTTAAGAGGTGAAATAGCTGCCGTAGTATGAATAGGGATGGAATGGAGAACATGTTTCACCAAAGTCACTTTGCCACAAAAATTAAGGATTTTGGAATGCCAACCACTAATCTTCTTGATCACTTTATCCACCAGCTCTGAGTAGTAAATGATCCTCTGTCCCCCTACGTAAAAGGGACAACCAAGGTAAGTGATAGGGCTCTCCTTCTTATTGAAACCAATAATTTCTTTAATCATCTCAATGATATCAGTAGGAGTATGATCAGGAACTATGAAGTGACTCTTATCCTCGTTGATAAGTTGATCAGAAGCATTCTCATACCTTGACAAGGTCTCCATAATTAACTGTAAAGTGCCCCTTGTACCAACAGTAAATATGATGATAGCATCTGCAAAACTTAAGTGATTAATTTGGGGGCCATTAATTTCCATCTGAAAACCCTGATATTACTGATTCTAATATAGGTGGTTCATCATTCTTAAAAGGACCTCAGCTCCTAAAATAAATAGGGCTGGTGATAAGGGGCCACCTTGTTTTAGACCTCTAGTGGAGTGAAAGAACCCATGGTGCCATTGATAATGATAGAATACCAATTGTTCCTCATAATTCTCCATATCAAATCAATGAAAAACTCACCAAAACCCATTCTTCTCAAAGCTAAGCTGGTGAAAGACCAAGACACCCTGTCATATGCCTTAGCCATATCAAGCTTAATAACTACATTAAGTCCTTCATTGGGTTTTTAATCCCATGAAGGATCTCCTGTGCAAGCATAATATTTTCAGAAATGCTCCTCCCTTTGACAAAGCCAGCCTGATTACTTGAAATTAGATTAGGCAGAATAGGGGCAAGTCTGAGATACAAAATCTTGGAGATAATTTTGTTTGTGAAGTTGCTTACACTGATAGGTCAAAATTCATTGAATCTATTAGGATTAGCCACTTTAGGAAGAATAACAAGACATGCATGAGAGAAGAATCTAGGCGTGCTATAACCACAGAAGAAAGCTTGAATGGTCTCTAAGAGGTCCTTAGTGATAATCTCCCAGCACAATTGGAAGAACTTTCCTCCAAACCAATTCGAACTAGGGGCAAAGTTAGGGTTCATAGAAAACACTACAGTTTTAAGCTCCTCAATGGTTGGCATTGGTTGTAGGTACTTATTCTGCTAAGGTATGACCATTCTGGGAATAAATTGGAAGATATCTTCATTGATCCTATTATCCTGACCAGAAAATATATGCTGAAAATAGTCACAAGCTGCTTTGGCAATATTTTCATCCCCTTCAATCCACTCATCATTGACAGTGCATATCTTATGGATGAAAAGTTTTCTTCTTCTACCTCTCATGATAGTGTGGAAGTATTTGCTATTTTTATCCCCCTCCTTAAACCATTGCAGTTGAATCTTCTGTTTTAAGATAGAGGCCTCCAACTTCATATACTTAATGTATTGAGCATTGATCTGATAAAGTTTTGCCATAATCTCTTCAGAATTGTTTGTGATAACCTCTTCTTCTGCCAGCTTGACCCTTTCCTCATAATCCTTGACAGTTTGATAAGTGTCTCCATTCACATTTCTTGACCATGTTCTAAGAGTAACTGCAAATTTTTTCAGTTTCTTCTGGAATCTCCATAATGGGTTACATATAACATTTCTGTCCTAGCAGGATTTTACTATATTAATGAAACCTTCCTGCTTAGTCCAACAATGCAAAAATTTGAAATATTTGATGATATGCTCAGCTCTTTCTCCCATTTCCATTAATAAAGGACAATGGTCTGACCCTACAAAAGGAAGATGTGTGATGGTAGTTTGGGGAATGACTTGTAACATGACTTGTAACCAGTTGTCATTAACCATAGCTCTATCAATCCTTTTCCATACCCTAGCTTTCTCTGATCTCTGACTACACCATTTAATATGTTGACCATTGTATCCCAAATCCATAAGACCACATGCTTCAATAGTACTTATGAACTCAAAGCTTTTGTTAATATTGTATGGCAGCCCTCCTTTTTTTTCTTCTGTGGTAGTGATTACATTGAAGTCCCATATGGTACACCAGGGTATGTTTCTGTTTGAACACTGTATAAGGCTGTCCCAGAGAGGCCTTCTAAGGTGATCTTTGCATTTAGCATAAATAGCAGAAATCATAAACTCCTAATGAATGCTCACATGTTGAAACTTATAAGTGATGTGTTGGCCCTCATTTTCAATGATATTGCAGTCCATATCATTAGTCCAGAACAACGAAATTTTTCCATTAGAGTTACAACTTGCCTTGTCCATTCCCAACTGAATCTTAAAGGTGTGAAGCTGAGAGTTGTCTGCAAAAGATTTAAGGATAGCAATCATGGCTAGATTATGTATCTTCTTGAGGTTTTGGAGTCTTTCCAACGATCCTTAGGTGTTGATGCTCCTTGTATTCTAACATAGGGATCTTATCATTAGAAACCTCTACTTTTGGACCTAGTGTTGGGTCTGCTAGAGGTAACAGAGTTACATGTGGTGGCCTGTTTGACATGCTGCTTCTGCAGTTTCCTACCCCGGGGGAAAGTCCTTGCTGAGCAGAAACCTCTTGAATTTCATCTTGGAATTCACTATGTAATGTTGATCCAAAAGCTTTGATCAAGTGAGCACTGGTTTCATCTTCATCATCCTCATTTTCTTCCAATGACTGTGTATCTTGGTCAAATTCATCCTCAAATTGTTAAACCTCATAATCAATATTTTTTTGGCAGTTGTTCTAGTATTATCTGCAGGAATGGTGTTAGTAGTTTGTTTCTCTGGTGTGTTCTGTTGTCTTTTCTTTATTGCATCTGTTTTCTTCTTACTTAACCTGTTCTGAGATTTTTATTTTGGGGGTTTCAAAGGAGTTGTACCATCCTCTTTGTGTGCATTATCTCCCTTAGTTACTTGTTTCTCAGCCCTGGTTTGATTGATGAGAGGATTGCCCTTGCTGGTTGATTGTGGAGTTTGGCTGTCCTGCACATGACCAGTATCCTTAGGCTCCAACTTTTTCTGTGACAACTGAGTTATATGTTGCTGCATAGTGGTTGCAAGGGCTTCAGGGTCAGAGCTAGTGTAAGTGTGGATCTTCTCATGCAAAACATGATACAAGTTCCCCACCCTTGTGGTCTTCATGGCTTTGGTTGGAGTTGTCCTATCTATTCCTTAAGTACTTTGTTGCTTCTTTGTAATTGCATTTTTAGTGTTTTGAGTGCATCTTTTGGCTAGACTGCTAGGTTGATCATGCACTTCTAACTCTTGGAAAGATTGTTTATCCTCCTTTGGAGTCTGGTTTGATTGATGGTAGCCTTGCTCTTGTTGGTTGTTAGATTGATCCTGCATATCTATGACCTTCTTGCCTTATTCTTTCTGATTTGTCACTTTATCCTTACCTTGGTTCTTATTTACCAACTGAGCATTTGGTGGAGATAATTCAACCTGAGGATTTTGAGCTAGTTGTTTCTCCCCTGTACTACTTTTTTTCCCAACCTGGTTTTCTTTTCCTTCATTGTTGTTGGGTTGATCCTGCATTTCTATATCAATGTAGTTATTATGAGTAGAAATAGTAGATATATTGAGATTACCTGATTGTTTGGCCTGTTGGTGCCTGTTCTTCTCCATTTTCTCCTGAGGTGAGTTAGGCCTTTCCATACTGTTTGTATTCTATTTGTGATGTTTCCTCTTTTGAACCTGCCACTGTTCTTCTGCTGCTTGATTTTCCTGTTCTTGATTAGGAACCTGTTCATTGTGCAATTCAGTATTACCAGCAGCCCTGTTGTGATCTTGTGTTTGAGTGGTTGGGTGTTCTTGGATCTCCTATTCCCTTCTACTTTTGTTTTTCTTCTCAACCTCTAATTCTTTTCTTTTCCTGTATTCTTCATCTCTTTTTTTGATAGCACACACATGTACCAAGTGCCCCTAATGTTTACAGTACAAGCAGTAATCAGGAACACTTTCATACTGAATGGCTTTCCACCTCCCAATGTTGAGATCTTCCTTATTAAATCCCATTCACACATGTGGAAGTTTTTCTTTAGTCAGATCAATTTGGACTTTTACATTGGCCAAGCTACCTCTAGTTTTTGGTATACAAGCAGCATCCAGATATAATACCTTACATATAGGTCCAAAAAGAGTAGTTAAAAATTCCTTGTTATAGCAGTGCAAGGGAAGTTCAAGTAGAGAAATCCAAATAGGAACAATTGGAGTTTCCTCTTCTAGCCTAAAAGTTGGTGTCCAGGCTTGTATCCTTATTAGTTGCCCTTCAATAGTCATTTTTTCTTTGTCCAAACTGTGATGTAATCCAACTCATTATCTAAATAAATATATACATGTCTAGCATTAAAATGAGCTATCTTAACTCCTTCGAACAATTGAGTTTTAAGAATGAAGTTCTTTCTGATCAGTTCCACCTTGGGCATGGTATAACTAAATTTACCAAATAAGTTATATTTACACCTAGTAGCTAACTTGACCATGTAATCATCCATTTAAAAAATGACCGCTGGCATACCTTGTTTGGTTGTAATGGGAACCTCATTCCTAGATTGATTATGCCTCAGTCTTGTAGCAAAAGTTTGCACCACTATGTAAGGAGCTGGTTCTGGAATTGTTTCCTTTTTGGCATTGACTTGAGGATTCTAATTGGATTGATCACTAGGTGCTTGATTTTGTTTCATTTTTTGCCTATTTCTCTGAGGGTTAGGGACATATTTTCCGAAGTTATTGGAAACTCTTTGATATTGTTTTGGGGGGCCAGGATTGTGCTTTTCAGCTGATTCTTGATGATTCCCATTACCACCTGGTTGTTAACCTTTGTTGTTATTGTCAGCCTTAGTACTAACTTGTTTTTTTCCCTGAAACAAAGGATTTCCACCACTGCTACTCTGCCCCTTTGCATTGGAGTGTAAATGGGGCTCACTGTTAGTACCAACATATTGACTAAAGTGAGTTTTAGTCGACTTACCTTGATTTTTCTTGGTTCCTTGTACTTGAGCTCCTGTGTCTTTTTCTCTTTCTTTTTGTTGATTGCCTTGTGTCTCTGTTGTCTTCCCACCTTTGGTTTTCACCTCCTGTGTATGTCCATTGGTATTTTCCTGTTGTATAAGCATTGGAGTGAGTAAACAGGCATCAACATTAACATCAAATGAAAAGTTAGAATTGTTTGGCTCTTCGAATTGGTTCACTACTACATGCTCCTTGGATTGCTAATCTTGAGTATTGCCCAAGTTCTCTTAATAATGAGTTTATGACTATGTAGACAAGAGATGATTACCCATGTCTACCTAAGATAAAATGAACTATGATAAATCCATGGGAAGTATGCTTAGTACCGAGTGAACAAGTGGCGATTACCCATATCCCAAAACCTATGTGCCACCATAGGGTGATGGTTTATGATGGACAGAAGCTAAGCAGTTCATGGTCTTACCTTGGCAAGTAGGACACCCCTTTTTGGTGTGGGGCAGGCACTAGATTCCATGTTGATAGCTCATATGGTCTTATATGTCGGTTTAGGCTATTTCCCCACAATTAATGAACAAGTGTTATGATGATGATTATCGAAAGTAAAGTAAAGGAAAGATGAACAGCTTGTCTTGGCCATGTTTTATGCTTCATGTTTCTTATGTTCTATCATGTTTTAGCTTGGTCATTACATGTGATGATTATATGTCATTCTAGCATGGTTTATATGCTCCTTTGTGCATTGCTATCATGCTTGGTACTTGATTGTACTAACATATACTTTTACCTACGTTGATTCTATTGATGTAGGGCTTGGCGGTTCTTCTCATCCACTCATGGCTAGTCAGTTCCAGTGATAGTGAAGACTTGGTGAGGCCTCCTATGTCCGAGGACCTAATCTTGTTACCTTTTCATTCTTTCTGTTATACTTTTGGATATTGTACTAGGCTGCGTCCCAAACCTTCATTTCTATTCTATTATGTAAGATAGCTTGAGACATGAGATGTAGAATTCCGCTGATGTTCTTAAACTCTGTTGCGATTTTATCTTTTGAACTCTTTAATTTCTACTATATTGTATGAATGTACGCTAAGTGACTTGTATGAGGCCTTTCGGGGTCTTGTATGACATGTCACGTCTAGGTGGAACCTTGGGTCATGATAAACTTGGTATTCAGAGCACAAGGTTTTAGAAAGATTCTAGGATGTCTCATAAGCCACGTCGAGTAGAGTCTTGTTCATAAGTGTAAAGCGCGCCACATTTATGAATGAGAGGCTACAAGATGATTAGGAAACTCCACTTCTTCATTATCCTTACGTCGTGCTTACAGTGTTGCTCAATATGCCCCTCTCTCCTAATCCCTATCCTACACATTTTAGGATATGGTGTCTCGAAGTGCTTATACTCGAAGGAATGTGAGAGAGAGTGAAGAGAAAGAAACCCCTCCTCAAGCTCCTCAAGTTTCGGCCGATCCTTTGGCCGAGCAAATAACCAATGTGGAGTTCAGGACTGCTTTTCAGGTATTGGCCCAAGTCGTGGTGGCTCAAGCCAATAGGGAGGTTGTGGCTCCCATGAACCCATATGTGGGTACGGTGGCGTCAAGAGTGTTGGACTTCACCCGGATGAACCCTCCGGAGTTTCACGATTCTAAAGTGGAGGAAGATCCTCAAGAGTTTATTGAGAAGGTTTATAAAGTGTTGATGAACATGGGAGTGTCACCGACAGAAAAGGCGGAATTGGCCGCCTACCAACTCAAGGGTGTCACTCAAATTTGGTACAACCAATGGAAGAGTGAGATGGCGGCTGATGAAGGTCCTCTGGAGTGGGAGAAATTCAAGGGTGCTTTCCTCGATAGATTCTTTCCCCTTGAGATGAGGGAGGCTAAGGTTCTCGAGTTCATCAACCTTCGTCAAGGGAGTATAGGTGTGAAAGAGTATGCTTTGAAGTTCACACAGTTGGCTCGATATGCTCCTTCTATGGTGGCCGATCCATGGGAAAGAATGATCAAATTTGTTTCGGGAGTGTCCGAAATGGTGGTCAAGGAGTGTCGTACCACCATGCTTATTAATGATATGGATATTTCTCACCTCATGATTCATGCACAACAAATAGAGGAGGAGAAGCTCAAGGAAAGGTCTAGGAACTTCAAGAGCACTAAGATCGGTGATGGTGGGTTCTCTCATTCAAGGTCCGATGGACATGGTCTTTTTAAGCCTAGACAAAGCTTCTCCAATCAAGGGCGTTCCAATGCCACTCCTATGTTTAACAAAGAAAGGGTGTTTAACCCTAAGCCTCAAGGAGGAAATGGTAGTGGCTCCTCATTGCCTACTTGTGCCAAGTGTGGGAGGAAACACGAGGGTACTTGTCTAGCCAGTTCGAATGCGTGTTTGGGATGTGGTAAGACGGGTCATAAAGTAAGGGATTGTCCCTTGGCTGCTATGAGGGGAGGAGAAAATCATCGAAGGGCTCAACCCCAAAATCCAGCAAGTTCTAGTGGAAATCAAAAGCAAAACCGATTGTATGCACTTCAGGCCCGTCATGAGAAAGTGGGTTCTCCAGATGTGGTTACCGATATGTTTAAAATCTTCCACTTTGATGTATATGCTTTGCTTGATCTAGGTGCTACGTTGTCTTTTGTGACGCCTTATGTAGCTATGAAGTTTGATGTTGTTCTGGATGTGTTGTTAGATCCATTTCGTGTCTCTACTCCTATTGGTGAATCTATTATGTCTAAGAGAGTCTATAGAAATTTTTCCATCTCTTTATTCCATATAGTCACTCATGTGGATCTTGTAGAGCTTGATATGCTAGACTTCGATGTTATCCTCGGGATGGATTGGTTGCATTCTTGTTATGCCTCTATTGATTGTAGGACCCGAATTGTCAAGTTCCAATTTCCAGATGAGCCTATCCTGGAGTGGAAAGGGGGAAATTGTACTCTTAAGGGTCAATTTGTTTCTTATCTACAAGATAGAAAGATGATTTCTCAGGGTTGCATGTGCCATCTTGTTAGGGTGAGGTATGTGAATTCCGTAACCCTTACTCTTGAGTCAGTCCCCGTTGTTAATGAATTTCTGGAAGTGTTTCCTGATGATTTACCCGGTGTTCCTCCAGAGAGGGAAATACATTTCGGTATTGACCTTCTCCTTGATACGCAACCTATCTCTGTTCCTCCTTATAGAATGGCTCCGGCAGAACTTAAGGAACTAAAAGAGCAGTTGAAAGATTTGTCAGATAAGGGTTTCATCCGACCAAGTATTTCTCCATGGGGTGCTCTAGTCTTGTTTGTTAGAAAGAAAGATGGGTCACTCTGTAAGTGTATTGACTACCGCCAATTGAATAAGGTTACTATCAAGAATAAGTATCCTCTCCCGAGAATCGATGATTTGTTTTACCAACTCCAAGGGGCTTGTTATTTCTCTAAGATTGATCTTCGTTTGGGCTATCACCAATTGAAGGTAAGGGATGATGACATTCCGAAAATAGTTTTTCAGACAAGATATGGGCACTATGATTTTCTAGTGATGTCTTTCAGGTTGACTAATGCTCCGGCCGCATTTATGGATTTTATTAATCGGGTGTTTAGACAATACCTTGATATGTTCGTCATTGTGTTTATAGATGATATCTTGATTTACTCAAGGAGTGATAGTGAGCATGCTGATCATTTGAGGATTGTGTTGCAAGTTCTCAAGGACCAACAACTCTTTGCTAAGTTCGAGAAATGCGAGTTTTGGTTAAGATCTGTAGCCTTCCTTGTTCACATTGTTTCCGGTAAGGGTGTCGAGGTAGATCCTAAGAAGACGGATGCGATTAATAATTGGCCTAGACTTCTATCACCTTAAGATATTCATAGTTTCTTGGGTTTAGCCGGTTACTATCGAAGGTTTGTTGAAAGGTTTTCTTCAATTGCTTCACCATTGGCTGGTCTAACTCAAAAGAAGGCTAACTTTACTTGGTTCGAAAGGTGTGAAGCGAGTTTTCAAGAGTTGAAAGATAGACTTACCTCGGCTCCAGTGTTGACCCTACTGGAAGGGTCCGATGGGTTTGTGGTCTATTATGATGCTTCCAAAATGGGGTTGGGGTGTGTACTTATGCACAATGAGAAAGTCATTGCTTATGCTTCAAGGCAACTAAAGGTGCATGAAAAGAATTACCCTACTCATGATTTGGAGCTGGCGGCAGTTCTGTTTGCTCTAAAGATATGGCGGCATTACTTGTATGGTGTTCATGTTGACGTCTTTACCTACCATAAGAGTTTGCAATATGTATTTAAGCAAAAGGATCTAAATCTTCACCAACGAAGGTGGCTTGAGCTATTAGAGGACTATGACATGAATGTCCTCTATCACCCTGGCAAGGCTAACGTGGTGGCAGATGCTCTTAGTCGGATGTCAATGGGTAGTGTTGCCCATATTGAGGATGGTAAAAGGGAACTTGTTTTTGATGTTCATAGATTGGCCCGTTTGGGTGTGCGATTAGTTGATTCAATCCAAGGTGGTGTTATCGTCCACAGTGGTTCAAAATCTTCCTATGTGCAGGATGTGAAAGCTAAGCAAGATCTTGATCCGAACCTAGTAGAATTAAAAGAAGCGGTGCTAAAGAAGTCTGTTGAGGCTTTCTCCCAAGGGGGAGATAGAGTGCTCAGATATCAGGGTCGTTTATGTGTCCCTAATGTAAAAGACTTAAGAGGTCAAATCTTGATTAAGGCCCATGGTTCTCGTTATTCCATTCACCCGGGAGCTACCAAGATGTACTGTGACTTGCGGGAGATCTATTGGTGGAATGGGATGAAGAAGGATATTGCAGGATTTGTTGCTAGATGTCCTAATTGCCAACAAGTGAAAGTTGAACACCAAAGACCAGGAGGTCTATCACAAGATATTGACATTCCTACTTGGAAGTGGGAAGATGTGAACATGGACTTTATTGTTGGCTTGCCGCGCACTCGACGCAGTATGATTCGATTTGGGTGGTTGTAGATCATATGATGAAATCAGCCCATTTCATTCCCGTCAAGGTTTCTTACTCGGCGGAGGATTATGCTAAGTTGTACTTGAGGGAGATGGTTAGGTTGCATGGAGTGCCTTTATCCATTATCTCCGATCGTGGTACACAATTTACTTCTCAGTTTTGGAAATCTTTCCAAAAGGACCTCGGTACTCGTGTTAAACTTAGCACGGCCTTTCATCCCCAAACCGATGGGCAAGCAGAGCGTACCATCCAAACTTTGGATGATATGTTGAGAGCTTGTACAATTGACTTCAAGGGTAATTGGGATGATCATTTGCCTTTGATTGAGTTTGCTTATAATAACAGCTAGCATTCTAGTATTGGTATGGCTCCATTTGAAGCTCTTTATGGTAGGAGGTATAGATCTCCCATAGGTTGGTTTGAAATTGTGGAAGTTGCTTTGATAGGCCCCGATTTAGTGCATGAAGCTATGGCGAAAGTTTGGCTTATTAGAGAAAGGCTGAAAATGGCACAAAGTTGACAAAAGTCTTATGCCAATGTCAAAAGAAGAGAATTAGAATTTGATGTTGATGATTGGGTTTACTTGAAAATTTCACCTATGAAAGGTGTAATGATATTTTGGAAGAAAGGGAAGCTTAGTCCCCGTTATGGAGGCCCATATCAGATTTTGAGGCGTGTTAGTAAGGTTGCCTATGAGCTTGAATTGCTAATGAGTTGGCATCAGTGCATTCGGTTTTCCATGTCTCATTGTTGAGAAAGTATGTTGGTGGTCCGACCTCTATAGTGCCAATAAAGACTCTTGGCATTAAGAATAGCCTTTCTTATGAAGAGGTTCCGGTTGAGATCCTAGATCGACAAGTTCAGAAGTGAAGAAATAAAGAAGTTGCTTCCGAGAAAGTTCTATGGAGGAATCAATTAGTTGAGGGTGCTACTTGGTAGGCCGAGGTCGATATGATGTCCCGCTATCCTCATCTCTTTCCTTCCGATCCTAATCTAGCTTGAGGTACCTAGTTCCTCATGGTTCATTCTTTTGGTCTCATGTGTCATAGTTGATTTCCATGATTCCTTGATTTATGCATGTTCATGAAGAGTCTAGCATGATATATGTGCATTGAGTATGAGTTGTATAAAGTCTTCATGAATTTTGTATTGAGCATGCTTTAGCTTGGAGTTGATGTTTCCGCCTCGGGCATGTGCATTTACGTGCTTGCATGCTAGGTTGGGTTGTTAGTCCGAGTCAATCGCTCTTCTCAGGATATCCAAGTTCTCATTCCAGGACGAATGTTCCCAAGGGGGAGATATTGTAACATCCCAGTTTTTGAAATGCAGGAAAAATGAAGTTTTAAAATTTTTCTAGTGCCAGTGACGACGGAGGCCATCTACGAACTGTAGGTGGAGTGACGGGCCGTAGATGGGAACCGTCGATGGCCCTACCAACGTTATGAATTTTGAGTTTCTGAACCTTGACCTGCAGAATAGTAGGACGGTTCGTAGTTCGGTTGACGGCCCGTAAATGGGTTCCATAGATGCCTTCCAGACTTAGCCAAATTTTCAGTCCAAAACAAACTTTCTGAATCGATTGACGGAAGAGTAGGACGGTCCGTCAGTGGATGTACGGACCGTATGTCCTGTCCGTCAATTGGCCCTGACAGTTTTATTTAAGGGATTTTTGGACTTTTTCCCTAAATGTTTATTCCTTATACTAGACGATTTTGCCCCTTAGCATTGGCCCTATTTATATTTTCTAAGCCCTAATCCCTTCATTTCCAACTCTCATCTCCCAAAATATTCCTCTCTCTAGAGGAACAAGAAGGAGAAGAAGAGAGCTAAGGTTCTCATCAAGGTCATCAGTCCCCCTTTTTATTTCAAGCAATTAGCATTGAGGTATGATATTATTTACCATTTGGAGTCTTTCCTCCAATGGGTCCTCTTTTCCTTAAGGTTTTCAAAGGTATAGTCTTGCCCAAGAGAGCTAGGGTTTTTACAAATTCTTATGGATTCTTCATTATGCTTTCCATTGTTGAGTCTATGGTTGATAGTGCACGATCTAGCGTGGTAAAGTAAGCTAGTGTACGATTTAGCGTGGTTTACATGCAACTTGATGAATCCCATGAGCTTATGCTAAGTATCCCCCAATTTATGATTACGCTTATGATTGTGGGTTGATTGAGAAAAGATGAATTGGATGAACTCTTTGTGAATTGAGTTAAGGATTATGATTATCAAGCTATGAATTCCATGTAGGACTATGAATGATGAAAAGAGGATATTTTATGAAAAGATGCATGATGAATCAAAATCTATGATTTTCCTCTATTATGTGGGTTCCCTCAATTACGACTAAATTACTTGATTTATGGCTTTCTAAGTATGAGCTTGCATTGAATTGCATGTGTTGAGGTGAAGCTTCTGAGCTCATGATTTATGAGTTAAGAGCATGATGAGCTATGTAAATATGAAGCTTATGAACTCATGTATGTTTATGAAGAAAAAGCATGATAGAATCCTGAAGAAAGAGGTTTATAGAATCAAGCATGTTTTATATGAAATTATGATATGTTAGTGCAAATGTTGAGTTGTGAAAGGGTTTCTCATGTAATGCTCAACCTATGAATGTGAAAGGTTTTCTCACATGGTCTTATATGTCGGTTAAGGCTATTTCCCCACAATTAATGAACAAGTGTTATGATGATGATGATCTAAAGTAGAGTAAAGGAAAGATGAATAGCTTGTCTTGGCCATGTTTTATGGTTCATGTTTCTTATGTTCTATCATGTTTTAGCTTGGCCATTACATGTGATGATTATATGTCATTCTAGCATGATTTATATGCCCCTTTGTGCATTGCTATCATACTTGGTACTTGATTGTACTAACGCATGCTTTTGCCTACATTGATTCTATTGATGTAGGGCTTGGCGATTCTTCTCATCCCACTCGTGGCTAGTCAGTTCCAGTGATAGTGAAGATTTGGCAAGGCCCCCTATGTCCGAGGACCTAACTTTGTTACCTCTTCATGCTTTCCGTTATACTTTTGGATATTGTACTGGGCTGCGTCCCAAACCTTAATTTCTATTCTATTATGTTAGATGGCTTGAGACATGAGATATAGACTTCCACTGATGTTCTTAAACTCTGTTGTGATTTTGTCTTTTGGACTCTTTAATTTCTACTATCTTGTATGAATGTATGCTAAGTGGCTTGTATGCGGCGTTTCGGGGTCTTGTATGCCATGTCACCTCTAGGTGGTACCTTGGGTCGTGACAGATTTCCCATTTTGAATGGTGGAATCCTTTGCTATTTGGACTTGAGATATATATGATTCCTTGTTTCATTCCAGATTGGCACGCCTGTCATCTGAGTGATCATGGGAATTAGATTCTTGTGCCTTATTCAACTCTTTGGCCGAACTTGTGATCTCTCTTCATAGATTCGGAGAGTTGTGGGTAGAACTCGTTGGTGAATTCATAATATTTTTGGATGATTCTTGTTGAGAAGGTTGTGTTTCCCTAATATAATTCATTTGAGCTTGATCCGATGGCTGAAGAAGCTCCACCAGCGGCACACTAGCCATCCGGCCAAGTAGCCTTTAGAGGCTTTTTGTTTTGAGAGAAAAATTCTACAGAGAAGTTTTTGAGAGAAGTTCTTCAGGGTTTTGCCCTTAGGTATTTTTTTTTATTTAACATACCTTACCCAAGGATCTCATCCCTCGTGGCAGTCAGGGGTTGAGCTGCGCACCCCCAAGCCTTAACATTAATTATTAAAAGTAAAAGTACAGGGAGGTGGACATAAACCTTACCTCCGATCTTATGGTCGGTACAATAGTTTGCCTTCCTACTAAGGATAGCAAACATATCCCCGATACTAAGAAAAGGAAAACCTAGGACTATGCACCTATCGAGAGGACTCCTCTCAGTACAAAATTCTAGGAATCATAAACAAGGAAGACTCTCCCCTTACAAAGAAGGAAAGACTAAAGACAAAAACCTATTCAATAAAGCTATAACTTAAAGAATGAGATAGCCAAATTCAAAAAGTTAACAAAACCCAAGGGGATAGAGACTTCTATACACTGCAAAGGAGCCCAGCGTCAAGGAGGCTATTTGATTCTCCTCAATTTTTTCCTTCTGAAATTTTTCATTCCCATACTCTCAAGGATATAGCTTCCTCTAGCTGCTACAGGTAATTGTTGAGGGATATAAAAGTGGTGGAGTATGTCTTATTTGTGACTCTTCTTGGAGAGAAAATCAGCAGTAGAGTTTGCTTCTCTAAATATGTGCATACATTGAAAAAACTCCAGCTGTTCTATCAACTTAATTAGAGGCCTGATGAATTGGAAAAGCTTCTAGGGAGGTTTGTAGCACTGATTGATCCATTTGGTAAGTAGTTTAGAGTCAACTTCAAGAATAACCTTCTTGTAACCATGTTGAACACCCCATTGGATGCCATGAGTAGCATCTTTAGTTTCAGCCTAATTGTTGATGCCAAATCCTAGAGGGATGGTGAATGCATACACCATCTTCCCATTGGAATCTCTTAGGATAACCCCTCCTCCAATCCTGCCAGGGTTGCCTAATGCACTACCATCAGTATTGAGTTTTAGGATGTTGTCTGGACGTCTGGTCCAAGTGAATTCCTTGATCAGCATCTCCTGCCTGCACCCCTCTATGTTGGTAATCAACTGGTTCCAAGAATTGGGCCATTGAAGATAAGGATAAGCAGAACTCATCAGCTGTTTGCAGTCCTCGAGGATTAAAAATTTAACTCTAGATGTACTTGAGTGTTTGCCCCCATATTTAACTGAGCACCTGTTCTTCCACAAGTTCCAACAAACAAATATAGGAAGAGCCTGAATAATAGCTCTGTGCACCTCATTTTTTGCTTCCAACCCCCACCATCTCATGAGGTAATTTTTCAAGGGCAATTGTCTATGATCAGTACCAAATAAGGCTGAGAAAATATCCAGATGTGACCTACAAAATTACCAGAAACAAAGACATGGTATATTTCATCCAAGCCAAGTACAAAACAGCAAGAGCATCTAGCAGGCTCACTTCCAAAAGTAATGATCTTTTCATTTGTTGGGAGCTTGGTTCTCAAAGCCCTCCATAGAAGTAAAGAGCATTTAAAAGGAACATTCTTATGCCATATATAAGTGTTCAACTTTGTCTTGTTCTTTTAGGTCTGATGTGATTCCAGGCAGATGAGCAAGTAAATTGACCATTCTCAGTAAGCATCCAGATTGGTTCATCAGTAGCATTCTCCTGAGTATGGATCACAGTATTCAAGATCTTAGGGACCAAAAGGGGGGCACCATTCTTTTGATTATTGATTCATTCCATTTACCATTGTTCAAGAACTGGGATATAGAGATGTTATATAGACTAGGGATATTGCTGCAGTGCTGAGCTAAATTTACTTCCCCCAGCCAGTTATCCCACCAAAACTTACAATTCCCATAGTGAAGTTTCCACTTGATTTGTTCCTCCACTTTGGTCCTGTTTCTCATCATGTATCTCCACACCATTGACTGTCCATTATCAAATTTCTTCCCAACAGGATTCGATCTTTGGCAGTATTTGGCTTTCATAAATTGTCCCCACAAAGAGGTTTTGGTCCTAAAGGACCACCATTGTTTGAATTGGAAAGACGTGCAAATATCCTCAAGTTGTCTTACCCCAATACCTCCTTCTTCTTGAGGGAGGCTGAGAGTTTCCAAACAGGCCCAATGATATTTTTTTCTTTATCCCACCCCCAGAAAAATATCAGCTATTACCATGTTGATATACTTGACAGTAGTCTTGGAGGAGAAATAGTAGCCATGGTATGGATAGGAATTGATTGCAAGACATGTTTCACCAAGGTCGCTTTACCTCCAAAGCTGAGTATCCTGGACTGCCATCAACTAATCTTCTTTACAACTTTAGCCACAAGATCAGAATATTAGATTATTCTTTGTCCTCCTATGTAAAGAGGGCAACCCAAATAAGTGATGGGACTTTCTTTCTGGGTGAAGCCTATAACCTCTTTCATAAGCTCAATAATTGCAGCAGGAGTATTAGCTGGCACCATGAAGTGACTTTTATCTTTATTAATGAGCTGATCAGGCACCATCTCATAGGTAGAAAGAGTCTGCATAATTAGCTGAAGAGATCTCATGTTCCCAGCAATGAAAATGATCACATCATCTGCAAAAATCAGATGATTAATTTGAGGGCCATTAACTTCCATCTGGAAACCATGGTATACCTGGTGTTGGTGAAGAAGATTCAGCATTCTAGATAGTACCTCTGTACCCAAAATAAACAAAGCAGGTAATAGAGGATCTCCGTGCTTGAGTCCTCCAGTGGAGTGGAAAAGGCCATGTCTGGCCCCATTCACAATGACAGAATACCAGTTGTTGCTCATAGTTCTCCAAACCATATCAATAAAGTTGTCCCCAAAACCCATGTTATTCATAACTAGATAGGTGAAGGCCCAAGACACTCTATCATATGCTTTAGCCATGTCCAACTTGATATTCACATTATCTCGCTCCTTGGGTTTTTTGATGCGATGAGTAATTTCCTGAGCCAGCATGATTTTTTCAGTGATGCTCCTGCCTTTCACAAGTCCTGATTGATTATTAGAAATAATACTGGGAAGGACAGGGGCAAGCCTGATACAAAGAATTTTGGGGATGATTTTGTTAGAGAAATTACTCAAACTGATTGGTCTGAAATCACTAAATCAGCTAGGTTGATCCATTTTAGGACGTAGAACCAAGAAAGCATGAGAAAAATACTTAGGTATTTCAAAACCACAGAAGAAAGCAATAACCACCTCTAGGAGGTCTTCTTTGATAATATCCCAGCAAGCCTAGTAGAATTTACCTCCAAACCCATCAGGACCAGGGGATGAGTTGGAATTCATGGAGAAAACAACATGTTTCAGTTCCTCCATAGTGCGCAGAATCTGCAGGGCTCTGTTTTGATCCTCAATGATCATTCTGGAACATGTTGTATAATTTCCTCACTGATCTTATTCTCATGTCCTACAAATATATGCAGAAAATAATCACTAGCTGCATTAGCTATGTTTTCATCATCTTGCAGCCAGTCATCATTACCTGTACATATTTTGTGGATAAATAATTTCCTCCTCCTTCCTCTCATAATAGCATGAAAGTATTTGGAATTGGTGTCCCCTTCTTTGAACCATTGAAGCTGAGTTTTCTGCTTGAGGATAGAAGCTTGTAATTTCATATACTTGATGTAATTCGTATTGACTTGATGGAGCTTAGTTATGTTCTCCTCAGTATTGTGGAGATAACCTCTTCTTCAGCTAATCTAACCTTCTCTTCAAAGTCTTTGACAGTATTAAAAATGTCTCCATATTCCTATTTGGACCAAGAACTAAGGGTACCACTTACCAGTCAATCTCTTGATTTTCTGATGAAATCTCCACATAGGATTGCCTGACACCTCCTTAATCCAGCAGGCCTTAACAATAGAAGAGAATTTTTCATGGTCAGTCCAGCAATGGAGGAACTTGAAATATCTAATAACATTTTCATTTCTCTGAATAATTTTCCATAAGAAGTGGACAGTGGTCTGATCCTACAGATGGTAGGTGAGTGATAGTTGTTTGAGGCATAACCTCTAACCATTTATCATTAATCATGGCTCTATCCAATCTTTTCCAAACTCTGTCTTGCACAGCCCTTTGGTTACATCAAGTAAATTGATGACCACTGTATCCCACGTCCATCAAACCGCATGCCTCAATAACACATATGAAATCAAAGCTTTTACTCATGTTATAAGGTCTACCGCCTGGTTTTTCTTTAGGAGAAGTAATAACATTGAACTCACAAATAGTACACCAAGGGAGAGCCATATTGGAAAAATGAAAGAGTCTATCCTACAGGGGCATTCTGAGGTATTCTTTACACTTAGCATAAATTATTGACATAAATAAATTTTTTGGACATTCCACATGCTTAATAGTACAAGTGATATGTTGCTCATAAGTCTCTATCACCTGACAATCCATTTCAGAAATCCAGAAAAGCCAAATTTTTCCATTTGGGTTGCAAACTGCATGGTCCATATTCAGGTATATTCTGTAATTGTTGAGTTGGGAGTTGTCTGCAAAAGGTTCAAGAATGGCTATCATAGCAAGACTATGTATTTTCTTGGGATTTTGGAGTCTCTCCAATGATCCTTGGGTGTTGATACTTCTAGCATTCCAGCAAAGGGCTGTAATCATTAAAAACATCTACTTATGGATCTTGTATTGGGTCTGCTTGAACTAGCAGATGTGTTGGTGTGAGCTTGTTTGGTTTGTGGTTTCCTGCCCCTAGGATAAAGCCCTTGTTGGCCTATGACCTCCTAGATTTCCTCTTGATATTCACTTTGAAAAGTTGAACAAAAGGCCTTGACGCGAAGAGCACTGGTTTCATCCCCTTGTACATCATCTTCATCTTCTTCTATTGATTGTGTGTCCTAATCAACTTCATCTTCTGACTGTTCAACTTCACATTCATCATTATTTTGTGGAATAATAGTAGTCTCCCCTTTATCTTTGACCCTATCAGCATACTGTTTTTTATTTGTGTAATGTAGCTCAACTTCTCTTAGTTGCTTTCTCTTGATGGAGTCCCTTTTCTTTTTATTCATTTTATCTCTAGATTTGTTGTTGACAGGTCTCATGAAATTATTCTCAGTTCTTTCTTGAGGAGGCTCTGTAGGGGATCCCTGAACTTCATTTCTCTTCTGTGTGTTGATAGAAGTATTGCAAGACAGCCCTACATTATTATCACCATCTTTATGAAGATCTTGTTTTACAGTACCCTCAGGAACCTTAATATTGGAGAGCTTATCACCCTGCATCTGTCCTGTATCAGTAGTTTGGGGATAACTTTGGTATTAATAAGTGGTAGCTAAGGCTCTAGAGTCTCTCCTAGGGTCAATGAGATTACCCTTAAGCAGAACATGAGTCAAAATCCCCCCTTTGGATACCCCTTCCTTCAAGTTAGTAGGGTTCTCCTGACATCCCCCATCCATCCCTCAAATAGCTTCAACATCAGCAGAAACAGTCAAATCAATGGGGATTTGGGATATCTGGAGCATTGAGTCAATACTATGACTTTAGCCCTATTGTTCGTCTCTCCTTGGTCCTGCATAATGTTAGTAGTAATGCTAGAATGATTTATTTTTGATTTAGCCAGTGGTGAGTCAATACCTTACATTTGAACATTTTGTCTCTTCTCAATTGGAGTCTGTTTAGATTTTTTCTTGTCGTTCTCCTTATGGCTGGTGGGTTGATCCTGCACTTCTAGGTCAATGTAATTGCTATGAGTAGGTATAGCATCGTTACCTGATAGTGTCATACTTTCGTGTTGATTGTCCCTCTCCAACTTCTCTTGGGGTGATTTGGGTCTACCCTCAGTACTAGCATTATTTTTGTTTTTTTTTGTTTTCTGAACCAGCCATTGTTCCTCATGCACTGTGTTTCCTCATCCTGAACAGGTTGTTGAATGTTATGCATCCTTGATTGGTCAATCTAGACAGGAATTATAGGGGTTTCTTCCTCTAGCCTGAATGTAGGAGTCCAAGTTTGTATTCTCATCAACAGGCCTTCAATGGTCATCTTTTGTTTAGTCCAAACAGTGATGTAATCAAGCTCATTATCCAAGTCAATATAGACATGCCTTGCATTAAAGTGGGCAATCTTCACACCTCTAGATAGTTGAGTTTGTAGGATAAAATTCTTTCTTATCAACTCCACTTCAAGCATAGTATTAGTAAACTTGCCCACCAGAGTGAATTTACATTTTGCTGCCAGCTTCACCATGTAATCTTCCTTGTTGAATATGACAGCAGGCAAACCTTTCTTGGTAGTGATGGTTGGGGCATCAAAATCAATGGGAACATTCTGGTTTGAACAATAGTATAGGGAGCTGACTCAGGTACAAAGTGTTTCTTGGTATTGTTCTACACATTCTGGTTGGTCTGATCACTAGGATTAGTAGGGTGGTTAAAGATGTTTCTGCCCTTTTGAGGGTTAGGGACATACTTTCCAAAATTATTAGAAACCTTAGGATAGCCTTGCTGCGGAACCATGTTTCTCAATTCATTTTGTGCTTGGGGTCTGGCATTCATATCAACACCCCTTCCATTATTGGAATTATCCATTTTAGAGGTAGTGACATTGTGGGCCTGATCATGTTCCTGTCTCATAGAGTTAACATCTTTACTGATTTGCTCATTTACAGCAGGTTGTAACTGAGCCTAAGTGTTCGTGTTATTAACATAAACAGTAGCAGGATTAAAGAACTTACCTGTGTGCACAAAGTTGGCTTGATGAGATTGCACTTTGTCCGTCCTTTTGTTCCTATTTTGATCATTATACATGGTATCCTGCTCAGTATTGTGTATGGTGTGACTATTCTCCATCTCCCTTTGGTCCAAATGCAGAAGAGGGACTGGACATAGAAGTTAAGTGCTGCCCTGAATTCCAAAGGAGAAATTGGAGGAGTGCCCATCATCAGATTGATTATTTGTAACCTGTTTTTGTGTCCTTTGTACTTGCAGACTTTTGTCCTGGGTTGCCTGCAGTTTCTCATTGCTTACCTCCCCTTTGGATTAATGTTTGAGGTCATTGGAGGTTCATCACCTTTATTTTTTGACTTAGAGGTACTCCCTCCTTCCTTAATACCCCTATTCATACCATTTTCTTGATCTGATGTCACTTGAGCTCTGGCGGCTTCACCATAATTTGTCTTGCCGCCGATTCCACCATCCAAATTACTCAAAATTATTGTAAGATTTTCCTCTAGGTGAGGAGTGGAATCCCCTGCATTAGAATCAACTCGAATTTGTTCAAAAGATGCTCAAACTTTAAGGCGCGATTCGAGGGTGATTCTCAGCTTAATCGCTTCTTGAGATCTATCGATTGGTAAGATGGAATTCTCTAAATTTTTTATAGGAGATAGATCTTCCATAGGGGACTCCATATCCCCTACCACATTAGTTTGATTAAAACTATATTGATAGTGGGAAATAATTTTGTGAGTCCCAGCTAACTTTCTTTCAGAAATGGCAGCATGTATCACTTCTTTCTTTCACAATTTCAAAGAGTTATAGGATGATTTTGAGGATGATTCATGTTGGGATTTGTTGGTCTCAGCTTTGCACTTCATTGAACCTTGGTCCGGTGGCCTGACCAGCTCTATCGGCGGTGTTTCTGCCATTTCGCTATACCAGCAGTAGCACATTTCTTAGAGAGCAAATTTTAGAGAGAAGTTTAAGAGAGAAATAATTCAAGAAATGAGGAAGCGATTGCCCTAAGGTTTACAGTTTAGGAGTTAGGGTTTAGCTTTTAGGCCTAAGGTTTATGATGTTGGGGTTATGGTTTAGGGTTTAGGCTCTAATGTTTAGAGTTTAGGGTTTAGGCCATAAAGTTTACTGTTTATGGTTTAGGGTTTACCCTAAAGTTTAGGGTTTAGGCCCTTATGTTTATGGTTTACATTTTTAAGTTTGTCCCTAAGGTTTAGGGTTTAGAGTTTAGGGTTTATGGTCTAGGCTTTAAGGTTTAGGCCCTAAGGTTAAGAGTTTAGGGCTTAGGCCATAAGGTTTAGTGCTTATGGTTTAGGGGTTTCCCCTAAAGTTTAGGGTTTAGGTCCTAATGTTTATGCTTTACGTTTTGGAGTTTCCCTCTAAGGTTTAGGGTTTAGGGTTTAGGGTTTAGGGTTTATGGTCTAGGCTTTAAGGTTTAGGCCCTAAGTTTTAGGGTTTAGGGTTTAAGACCTAAGGTTTAGGGTTTAGGGATTAGGGTTTAGGCCTTAAGGTTTAGAATTCAGGGTTTAAGGTTTATTATTTAGGCTTTCGAGTATTGACCCTAAGGTTTATGGTTTAGTGTTTAGTCCCTAATGTTTAAGGTTTAAGGTTTAGGCTTTAGATTTTTATAAAGTTTAGAATTTAGGGATTTTAGGGTTTTTTATGATTTTTTAGGGCTATTTAGGGTTTAGGTGTTTTTAGGGTTTTTAGGGCTTAAGATTTAGGGTTTTTAGGTATAAGGTTTTTTAGGGTTTAGGGTTTAGGGCTTAGGATTTTTATGGTTTAGGATTTTAAAACCTTTTTTAGGGTGTTTAGGTTTAATGTTTAGGATTTAAGCCCTAAGATTTAGGGCTTAGGATTTAGGGTTTAGGACTTAGGGTTTAGGGCATAGGCCCTAAGGATTATGGTTTTAGGGTTATGGTTTAGGGTTTAGGCTCTAAGGTTTAATTTAGGATTTAGAGTTTATGTTTTAGTCCCTAAGGTGTATGGTTTCGGGGTTATTTTTTAAGAGTTTAGGCTTTAAGGTTTAGGGTTTAGAGTTTAGAGTTTTTTAACGTTTTATAGGGTTTAGGGTTTAGGGCTTAGGGTTTTTAGGTTTTCTAGGTTTAGGATTTTTAATGTATTTTTAGGGTTTTTAGATTTATGGTTTAGGATTTGGGCCCTAAGGTTTAGGGTTTAGGGTTTAGGATTTAGGGCTTAGAGGTTTAGGTTGTAGGCCCTAAGGTTTAGGTTTTCGAGTTATGATTTAGGGTTTGGCCCTAAGGTTTGGAGTTTAGGGTATACGCCAAAAGGTTTTGTATTTATTGTTTAGGGTTTTCCCCTAACGTTCAGGGTTTAGTGTTTAGGCCCTAAGGTTTAGGATTTTTAGGGTTTATTTTAGGGATTTTAGGGTTGTTTAGGGTTTAGGGTTATTTAGGGTTTAGGGTTTAGGGTTTTTTGTGTTTAGGGTTTTTTAGGGTTTAGTGTTTAGGGCTTAGAGATTTTAGGATTTTTTGGGTTAAGGGTTTTTTGAGGTTTTTTAGGGCTTTTTATGTTTAGGGGTTTTAAAGGTTTTTAGGGTTTAGAGTGTAGGGTTTCTTATGATTTAGGGTTTCTTAGTTTTTTTAGTGTTTAGAGTTTAGGGTTTAAATTTTAGGCCCTATGGTGTAGGGTTTAGGCTTTAGACTATAAAGTTTAGAGTTTAGGTCCTATGGTTTAGGATTTAAAGTTTAGGGTTTAGTCCCTAGTGTGTAGGGTTTTGGGTTTAGGCCCTAAGGTATAGGGTATAGTGTTTAGGGTTTAGACCCTTAAGTTTAAGGTTTAGGATGTAGGGTTTGGGTTTATGGACTAAGATTTAGGGTTTAGGGTTTAGACCTTAAGCCCTAGGGTTTAGTATTTATGTATTAGGCCCTAAGTTTAGAGTTTATGGTTTAGATCCTATGGTTTAGGGTTTATACTTTATGGTTTATGGTTTAAGGTATAGAGTTTAGACCCTAAAGTTTAGTGTCTAGGATTTATGGTTTAGGCCCTATGGTTTAGAGTTTCTTGTTTATGGTTTATGGTCTATGGTTTATGGTTTAGGATTTAGGCCCTAAGGTTTAGGGTTTATGATTTAGGGTTAAAGGCTTAGGGTTTAGGTTTTAGGCCCTATGGTTCATGGTTTCGATGTTATTTGTTTTAGACTTTAGGCCCTAAGGTTTAGGGTTTAGGGTTTAGGCCATAAAGTTTAGTGTTTAGGGTTTTCCCCTATTGTTTAGGGGTTAGGACCTAAGGTTTATGGTTTAGGGTTTAGAATTTAGGCCCTAAGGTTTAGGGTTTAGCCTCTGAGGTTTAGGGTTTAGGCCCTAAGGTTAAGGGTGTAGGTTTAGGATTTAGGCCCTAAGGTTTAGTATTTAGGGTTTAGGATTTATAGTTTAGGGTTTAGGCTCTATGGTTTAGAGTTTAGGGTTTATTATTTAGGTTTTAGATTTCGTCCCTAAGGTTTAGGGTTTAGTGTTTGTGACCTAAGGTTTAGGGTTATGGTTTTTTTAGGTTTTAGGAATTTATGGGTTTTTATGATTTTTAGGGTTGTTTAGGGTTTAGTGTTTTTAAGGTTTATGGTTTAGGGCTTTGGGTATTTAGGGTTTTTTTAGGTTTTGGATTTCTAAGGGTTTTTTTTAGGTATTTTTAGGTTTATGGTTTAGGATTTAGGCACTAAGCTTTAGGGTTTAGGATTTAGGTTTTAGGGCTTAGGATTTAAGTTTTAGGCCCTAAGGTTTAGGGTTTTGGTGGGTTATGGTTTTGGATTTAGGCAATAAGGTTAACTTTGTATGATTTAGGGTTTTCCCCTAAGGTTTAGGGTTTAGGAACTAAGGTTTATGACTTAAGGTTTAGGCCCTAAGGTTTAGGGTTAAGGGTTTTGGGCTTTGTAGGGTTTTTTACATTTTTTAGGGTTGTTTAGGGTTTTTTAGGTTTATGGTTTTTTTGGGGGTTTTAGGTTTTTTTTATAGTTTAGGGTTTTACCCTATGGTTTATAGTTTAGGTTCAGTGTTTAGGCCTAACAATTTAGAGTTTAGGGTTTAGGGATTTTAGTGGTTTTTACAATTTTAGGTTTTTTATGATTTAGGGTTTAGGGGTTTTAGGTTTTTCTAAGGTTTAGTGTTTAGGGATTAGGTTTTTTAGGTTTAGGGTTGTTTAGGGTTTAGAGTTTTGGACTTAGGGTTTTTGGGATTTTTTAAGATTAGAGTTTTAAAGGTTTTTAAGGGATTTCTAGGGTTAAGGGGTTTTAAGGGTTTTTTATTTAATGCTTTTTAGGGTTTTTTAGGTTTAGGGTTTCTTAGGGTTTACAGTTTCTTAGGGATTAAGGTTTAGGCTTTCTAAGGTTAAGGGTTTAGGGTTTCTTAGGGTTTAAGGTTTAGGGTTTCTTAGGGTTTAGGGTTTAGTATTTTGGATTTAGAATTTAGGCCCTAAGGTTTAGTCTTTATGCCCTAAGGTTTAGGGCTTAGTGCTTAGGCCCTACGATTTAGGGTTTAAGCCCTAAGGTTTAGGGTTTGGGATTTTTGCATTAGGCCCTAAGGTTTAGGGTTTAGAGTTTAGGTCTAATAATTTATGGTTAAAGTTTAGGGTTTAGTTTCTAGTGTGTAGGGCTTAGGGTTTGTGTTTTGGGTTTAGGCCCTTAAGTTTAGGGTTTAGGGTTTAGGCCTTAGGGCTTAGGGTTTAAGGTTTATGCCCTAAGGTTTAGTGTTTAAGGTTTAGACCTTAAGGCTTAGGGTTTAGTATTTATGGATTAGGTCCTAAGTTTAGAGTTCATGGTTTAGATCCTAAGGTTGGGGTTTATGGTTTATGGTTAATTGTTTCAGGTTTAGAGTTTAGGACCTAAGGTTAAGGGTCTAGGATTTAGGATTTAGGCCCTAAGGTTTAGAGTTTGTTGTTTATGGTTTATGGTCTATGGTTTATGGTATAGGATTTAGGCACTAAGGTTTAGGGTTTGGAATTTTGGGTTTAGGGATTAGGGTTTAGGTTTAAACCTTAAGGTTTAGGGTTTCAAGGTTATGGTTTAGGGTTTAGGCCCTAAGGTATAAGGTTTAGGGGTTAGGCCATAAGGTTTAGTGCTAAGGGTTTTGGGTTTTCCCCTAAGGTTTAGGTTTTAGTACCTAAGGTTTATAGTTTAGGGTTTAGGGTTTAGGCTCTAAGGTTTTTTTATCAAACAGACCTTACCCAAGGATCTTACCCCTCGTGGCGATCAGGGGTTGAGCCAAACACTCCCAAGCCTTAACATTAATAAAAAAAAAAAAAGTACACGAAGGGGGGCATAAACCTTACATCTGATCCTATGGTCAGTATATAAGCCTGTCGTCCTACTAAGGATGACTGACTTATTCCCGATACTATAAAACGAAATCTAGAACTAAGCACCTATTAAGAGGACTCCTCCCAGTACAAAATATCTAAGAAGCAAAAATAAGGAAGACTCCCTCTTTACAATAGTAAGAAAGAATATAAAACTAAACCTATTCAAAAGAGCTATAACTAAACAAGAGATAGCAAAATTTAAAAGGTTAAAAACACCAAAAGCATAGAGACATCTATTCAAAAGAAAAAAACCAGAATCAGGGTGGTTGCTTGATCCTTTTCAATTTCTTCCTCCAAAAATTTGAAATGCCCATTTTCTCTAATAAGTAGCTTCCTCTAGCAGCTGTAGGTAGTAGGTGATGAGTGTAGAAATGCTGAATTTCATCAGTTCTGTGGCTCCTTTTTGATAGGAAATTAGTTGTATTATTGGCCTCTCTATCTGTGTGCTTGCACTGGAAATACTCCAATTGGCAGATGAGTTTGAACAGTGGAATGAGATGTTCCTATAATTTCCATGGTGGGTTGCTGCTATGAGTGAGCCATTTGAGAAGTAATTCAGAATCCACTTCTAGCATAATTTTTTTGTACCCAGGTTGTCAACACCAATAGATTCCATGAGTTGTAGCTTCAGTTTCTGCTTGATTATTAGTACCTATGCCTAGGGGGATGGAAAACGCATACACCATTTTACCATGAGAGTCCCTTAGGATGTCCCCTCCACCAATTCTGCCTGGGTTATTTAATGCACTATCGTCAGTGTTGAGCTTGAAATTATTGCTTGGGGGTTTCAGCCATTTAACCTCCCTGATCAGAATCTCCTGGCTGCACCCCTCCCCCATATTCATAAGAGCAGTCCAGCTCTTAGGGTAGTGTATGTAGGGATAGGCAGATTTGAGAAGATGATTGAGATCTTTGGGAATTGAGAACTTAACTCTGGAAGTATTTGAATGTTTACCACCAAACTTTGCCAAGCATCTATTTTTCCATAAGTTCCAACAAATAAGAATAGGAGAGCTTGTATTACAATCTTATGCACTTCATTTTTGGTCTCCAACCCCCACCAGTTCATTAACTGATTCTTTAAAGGAAAGTGTCTATGAGTAGTAGTACCTACCAAAGAAGAGAAAAAGGACTAGATATATGCAGCAAAGTTGCCTGTAACAAAGATATGATCTATGTCATCCCATCCAGGCATATTGCAACATAAACACTTCAAAGATTCTTCTCCAAAAGTGGCAATCATTTCATTGGTAGGAAGTTTAAATCTGATAACTCTCCAAAGAAGAAAAGAAATTTTGGAAGGAATATTTTTCTCCCAAGTCAAACTGTTGATTCTGCTTTTGTTCTGCTTGTTTCTGATAATATCCCAGGCAGAGGAGCATCTAAACATACCACTATCATTAAAGGTCCAAACAGCTTCATCTGGTACATTATCTTGATATTAAAAGTTGGTTCCCAGAATCTTTGGAAATAAGAGAGGTGGAACATTTCTTCTCACTATGGATTCATTCCATTGACCATCACTTAAAAATTGAGAAATTGTAATATTGTTGAGTCTAGTGATATGATTGCAATGAGAAGCAAGAGGACCTTCTCCTAGCCATTTGTCCCACCAAAAACTACAATTACCAGAATTAAGCTTCCATCTGATGTGAGTCTCAACTGTATCTTTGTTTCCCATCATATATCTCCACACATGGGATTGACCAGTGTCATATTTTTTCCCCATAGGATTGAATCTCTGACAATATTTGGCATTAAGGAATTGAGCCCACAAGGAGTTCTTAGTCCTGAAAGACCACCATTGTTTGAATTGTAATGAGGTTCAAATGTCCTTTAGATGTCTCACATCTATACCTCCTTCATCACAAGGTAGACTGAGTGATTCCCAAGAAGCCCTGTGATACTTTTTTCTTTCTGTGTCCCAACCCCAGAAGAAATCAGCAATCACCATCTTGATGTACTTGATAGTGGTTTTGGGAGGTGAGATTGCAGCCATGGTGTGAATAGGGATTGATTGAAGAACATGTTTCACCAAAGTAACCCTGCCTCCATAACTTAGAAGTTTGGAATGCCACCCACTGATTTTCTTAACCACCAAATCAGAGTAGTACATAATTCTTTACCCTCCAATATAAAGAGATCATCCAAGATAAGTGATAGGAGTATCTTTTTGAGAAAAACCAGTAATGTCTTTTATAAGGAGAATGATGGCAGAAGGAGTATTGGTAGGGACCATGAAATGACTTTTATCCTTGTTGATGAGTTGATCTGAAACAACTTCATAAGTAGAAAGGACTCTCATGATTAATTGTAGAGAATTTCTATTCCCAGATGTGAAAATGATCGCAACATCAACAAAACTTAAATGATTAATCTGAGGGCCTTTCAATTCCATTTGGAAGCCCTGATAACTTTAATTTTGGTGTAGAAGATTCAGCAATCTAGACAACACCTCTACACCCAAAATGAATAGAGAAGGTGATAAAGGATCACCCTGCTTGAGGCCTCTTGTAGAGTGAAAGAAGCCATGTATAACCCCATTCACAATAATAGAATACCAATTATTATTCATAGTTCTCTTAACCATATAAATAAAGGTCTCACCAAAGCCCATTTTTCTCAGAACCAAACAAGTAAAAGCCCAAGACACCGTGTCGTAAGCTTTGGTCATGTCTAGTTTTATCACAACATTATCTCCTTCCTTGGGGTTTTTGATGCCATGAGTTATTTCCTGAGCCAACATGATAATTTCATAAATGCTCCTTCCCTTAACAAATCCAGATTGGTTGCTTGAAATGAGATTAGGAAGAATAGGGGCAAGTCTGATGCAAAGGAGTTTGGAAATAATTTTATTAGTAAAGTTGCCCAGGCTAATAGGTCTGAAGTCATTAAGCCTATTAGGATGATTAACTTCGGGAATAAGTACCAAACATCTATGAGAGATAAATCTTTGCATTTCATAACCACAAAAGAAAGCTTGAACCATCTCCAACAGATCAGATTTAATAATTTCCCAGCTATTCTGATAAAACTTCCCTCCAAACCCATCAGAACCAGGAGTTGAGTCGGGGTTCATAGAGAATACCACTAGCTTTAGTTCATCCATAGAAGGCATAGCTTGGAGTAAGGAATTTTTCTCTTCAGTAACAATTCTAGGAATACGTTGTAACACTTCATCATTGATCCTGTTGTCATGCCCTGTGAAGATGTGTTGAAAATATTCACCTGCAGCTTCGGCAATATTCTCATCACCTTGAATCCACAACGCATTGCCAGTACATATTTTATGAATAAATAATTTTCTTCTCCTTCCTCTCATGATTGCATGAAAATATTTAGAATTTGTATCACCTTCCTTGAACCATTGAAGCTGGGCCTTCTTTTTAAGAATAGAGATTCAAGTTTCATGTATTTGATATAGTAGGCATTCAGTTGATGTAACTTGGCCCTATTTTCTTCTGAGTTATTGTTGATCACTTCTTCTTTAGCTATTCTGACCCTTTCCTCATGATCTTTGACTGTAGCAAAAATGTCTCCAAACTCATTTCTGGACCAAGAGCTAAGTGTGGAGGCCAATCTTTTCATTTTCTAATGAAATCTCCACATAGGGTTACCATTCACCTGCCTGTCCTAGCATTCTTTTACAATATCATTGAAATTTTCATGCTCAGTCCAGCAATGTAAAATTTTAAAATATCTGGTGTGTTGATCAGGTCTCACAACAACTTCCAAAAGGAGGGGGTAATGGTCTGATCCTATAGAGGTTAAATGAGTAATAGTTGTCTAAGGCATCACTTCTAACCAAGCATCATTGCCCATGGCTCTGTCTAGTCTCTTCCATACTTTAGCTTCCTCCACTCTTTAATTGCACCAAGTGAAATTTTGACCATTGTACCCAAGGTCCAATAAACCACAAGCTTCAATAATAGTGATGACTTCAAAGCTTTTGTTCATGTTGTAAGGTCTGCCTCCTTGCTTTTCATCAGTGGAGACAATTACATTGAAATCACCAATAGTACACCATGGGATATTCATATTGGAAAAATGAATAAGCCTATCCCATAAAGGTTTTCTAAGCTAATCTTTACATTTTGTATAAATGAAAGAGGTCATGAATTTCTCCTTATATTCCAAATGTTGTAAAACACAAGTGATGTGCTGGTCATCTGCCTCCAAGACATCATAGTCCATTTCTGCAATCCAGAATATCCAAATTTTACCATTAGGATTACAAGCAACCTTTTCCATGTTTAACTGGATTCTGTAACTGTTGAGTTGACAGTTATCTGCAAAAGGTTCAAGAATTGCAATCATATCAAGATTATGCATTTTCTTGAGGTTTTGGAGTTTTTCAAGAGATCCTTGGGTGTTGATCCTTCTAGCTGTCACGACCCAAGTTATCCCCTAGATGTGACATGGCATACAAGACTCTGAGAGGCCTCATGTTTTATGTGCATTGCTATATAGATTAAGAGTTCAAAAGAGATTTTCATATCAAATCTTTTAAAAGAAACAACAGAAGTCTATATCTCATGTCTCAAAGCCAATCTAACATAGCAAAATAAAGTTTGGGACGTAACCTAATACAAATCTGAAATGAAATAACATGAAAATAAGAACAATTTTGCTATGTCCTCGGATGGATGAAGACTCACCAACTCTTTTATCAATCTTCTACTAAGCTCTAGCCATGAGTGGATGGTGAATCGCCAAGTCCTACCTCAAAGAAGTTAATGTAGGCAAGAGTATGCCTTAGTACAATCAAGTACCAAGTATGATAGCAATGCACATAAAACATGCTAGAATGAGAAATAATCATGACATGCAATGGCCAAGCTAAAACATGATAAAGCATAAGAAGCATGAAGCATAATCCATGGTCAAAGCAAGCTAAATCATCTTTCTTTACTTTAGATTATCATAACAACAATTGTGTTCATTAGTTGTGGGGAATTAGCCTTAACCAACATATAAGACCATGTGAGCTATCAACATGGAATCCGGTGTTTACCCTACACCAAAAGAGGGTTTCCCTACTTCCCAAGGTAGGACCATAACCTCTTAGCTTACATGGATCCACTAGCTAGTGTCTATCATAGACCATCATCCTATGGTGGCACATAGATTATGGGATATGGGTAATCGTCACTTGTCCACTCAGTGCTGAACATATTGTCCCATAGATTAATCATAGTTCATTTTTCATAGGTAGACATGGGTAATCGCCTCTTGTCTATATTGGGGAACATGGGTAATTGCCTCTTGTCTATATTGGGGAATTTGGGTAATCGCCTCTTGTCCCTTCATTAGGATAGCTCCTAAAGAACATGGGTAATCGCCTCTTGTTCATTTAATTCATAGTGTGAGCATTACATGAGAAACACTTTCATAACTCAACACAACATCATGTCACAACTTTGGTACTTCACTCTCAAAAAAACCCTCAATTCATCATTAATTTCATATGAGACATGCATAAGTTTATAAGCTTCATATCTTCATAGTTCATCATGCTTATAATTCATGAATCATAGAGTTCATATGGGTTCATAAAAGTTCAACTTAAATCAAGCAATTGAATGCGAGCTCATGCGTAGAAAGCCATAAGTAAGACAATTTACCCATACTTGAAGGAACTCACATAGTAGAGGAAAAATCATGTTTTTGACTTGAACATACTAACCTTTGTAAAGTCATCCTCAATTAATTCATAATTCATGCATAGCTTCATAGAAATTTTATAAAATTCCTCAATTCACATAGTAGAGGATAAACCTTGTTGATTTGTGACTTCCTGAATTTCTTCTTGGAATTCACTTTGAAATGTGGAACCAAAGGCCTTGATCAGATGTGTAGCAGTTTCATCCTTATCCACATCCTCATCATTTTATTTAGGGTTTAAAGTTTATGGTTTATGGTTTAGGTTCTAGGGTTTATGCCCCAAGGTTTAGGTTTTAGGGTTTAGGCCCTAAGGTGTAGGCTTTGGGGTTTAGGGTTTAGGTTTTAGTGTTTAGGCCCTAATATTTATGATTTAGGGTTTATGATTTATGGTTTAGGGCTTAGGCCCTATGGTTTACGGTTCATGGTTAATTGTTTAGGCTTTAGAGTTTTGCTCCAATGGTTTAGGTTTAGTGTTTAGGCCCTAAGGTTTAGGGCTCAGGGTTTTTTAGGGTTTAGGGTTTAGGTTATTTAGGGTTTTTTACAATTTTTTAGGGTTGTTTTTTGTTTAGAATTTAGGGTTTTTTAGGGATTACGTTTAAGAGTTTAGTGATATATAGGTGTAGGGTTTTTTAGGGATTAGGGCATTTTAGGTTTAGGATTTTAAAGGATTTTTACGGTTTATTAGGTTCATGGTTTATGATTTACTCCATAAGGTTTAGGGTTTAGGATTCAGGGTTTGGGGCTTAGGGTTTAGGTTGTAGGCCCTAAGGTCTAGATTTTCAGGTTGTGGTTTACGGTTTAGGCCTTAAGCTTTAGGGTTTAGGCTATTAGGTTAAGTGTTTATGGTTTAGGGTTTTTCCCTAAGGTTTAAAGTTTAATGTTTAGGCCCCAAGGTTTAGGGTTTAGGTAGTAGGGTTATTTAGGATTTAGTGTTTAGGGATTTTAGGATTTTATACAAATTTTTAGGGTTATTTAGGTTTTAGGGTTTAGGTTTTTAGGGTTTTTTAGGTTTAGGATTTATTTGGGGTTTTTTATGGTTTAGGGTTTAGGGCTTAAGAGTTTTAAGGTTTTATGGTTTTAAGTTTTAGGGTTTTTAAAATTTATTTTAAGGTTTTAAAGGGTTTAGGATTTTTTAAAGTTTTTTAATTTCTTTTTCAGAGATTTTTAGGGGTTTTAGGGGTTAGGGATTCTTAGGGTTTAGGGTTTCATAGGGTTTCTTAGGGTTTAGGATTTAGTGTTCTTAAGGTTTCTTAGAGTTTAGGGTTTAGATATTAGGCTCTAAGAAGGTTTAGGCCCTAAGGTTAGCATTTAAGCCCTCAGGTTTAGGGTTCAGGTTTTAGGCCCTATGGTTCAGGGTTTAGGCGCTAAAGTTTAGGTTTTAGGCCCTAAAGTTTAGGGTTTAGAGTTTAGGTCCTATGGTTTAGTGTTTAAAGTTTAGGGTTTAGGGTCTAGAGTCTAGTCCTTAGTGTGCTGGGTTTAGGGTTCAGGCCAAAGGTTTAAGGTATAGTATGTAGGGTTTAGGCCCTTAAGTAAAGGGTTCAAGGTTTAGGCCTTGTGGTTTATGGTTTAGGGTTTAGACCTTAAGACTTAGGCTTTAGTATTTATGGATTAGGCCCTAAGTTTAGAGTTTATGGTTTAGATCCTAAGGTTTAGGGTTTATGGTTACGGGTGTAAAGTTTAGGCCCTAAGGTTTAGGGTTTAGGCCTTATGGTTTAGAGTTTATTGTTTATGGTTTATCGTCTATTGTTCATGGTTTATGATTTAGGCCCTAAAATTTAATGTTTAGGATTTAGGGTTTAAGTCTTAGGTTCTAGGTTTTAGGCCCTAAGGTTTAGGGTTTTGGGGTTATTTTTTAAGGTTTAGGGTATAAGGTTTAGGCCATAAAGTTTAGAGTTTATGATTAAGGGTTTTCCCCTAAGGTTTATGATTTAGGGTTTCTGGTTTAGGCCCAAAGGTTTAGGTTTTAGGCTCTAAGGTTTGGTGTTTAGAGTTTAGGGTTTAGGGCTTAGGCCCTAAGGTTTAGAGTTTAGGTTTTATTAGGCTTTAGAGTTTAGGCCCTAAGGTTTAGGGTTTAATAATTACGCCTTAAGGTTTAGGGTTTAATATTTACGCCTTAAGGTTTAGGGTTTAGGGTTTAGGGATTTTAGCATTTTTTATGATATTTAAGGGTTGTTTATTATTTCACGTTTAGGTTTAAGAGTTTTTTTGGCTTAGGTTTTTTTTATTTTTATTTAACCCAAGGATCTCACCCCTCGTGGCGGTCAGGAGTTGAGCCACACACCCCCAGGCCTTAACATTAAAATAAACCAAAGCAAAAGTAGACGAAGGCGGGCATAAACCTTACCTTCAAACCTATGGTCGATACATAAGTTTGTCTTCCTACTAAGGATGACTAACTTATCCCCGATACCATAAAGATAGACCTAGGACTATGCACCTATTGAGAGGAATCCTCTCAGTACAAGTTTTCTAGGAATATAAATAAGGGAGACTCTCCCCTTACATGCAAGAAGAGAAAAAGCCTAATCCTATTCAAAATAGCTATAACAAAAATGATATAGCCAATTTGAAAAGCGTAAGAACATAAAAAATATAGAGAAGTCTATATAAATAACAAAGGAACAATCAGCATCAAGGTGGTTGTTTGATTCTTTTCAATTTCTTCCTTCTAAAGTTCGTCATTCCCATCCTTAACTGCTGAACTGTGCAAAAATGATGAATCTGATCTGATTTATGGCACTTCTTGGATAGGAAGTCAGTTGTACTATTGGCTTCTCTGAAGATATGTGTGCATTGGAAGAATTCCAGTTGTGAGATGAGGTTGATAAGAGGCATGATGAATTGATGAAGCTTCCATGGAGGCTTATTGTTCTTATTGATCCAGTGCACCACTAGCTGTGAATCCATTCAAGCATAATATTTATGTAGCCATGTTGTAGGCACCAGTGAATACCATGAGCAACAGCTTGATCTTCTGCTTGATTATTGGTGCTAATTCCAAGAGGAATGGTGAAAGCATACACCATTTTTCCATTTCAATCCCTGTGGATACCCCCTCCTCCAATCTTACCAGGATTACCTAGGGCACTTCCATCTGTGTTGAGCTTCAAAATGTTTCCTGGAGGCTTCACCCATGTTTCCTCTCTGATCTGTATATCCTGCTTGTGCCTTCAATACTAGTGATCAATTTATTCCAGTTATTGGGCCATTGTAAGTAGGGATATATAGAGTTCATCAGTTGTTGAGTATCCTTGTAGATCAAGAATTTAACTCTAACAGCACTAGACTTCTTGCCACCATATTTAGCTGAACATATGTTCTTCCATAGGTTCCAGCAGATCATAGTAGGAAGAACTTGAATGATGATCTTGTGAACTTCATTGTTGGCTTTCAGACTCCACCACTTCATGAGATGACTTTTTAGAGGTAGCTAACTGTGCCTAGTACCAAAGAGGGCTGAAAATTATTCCAAGATGTGTCCTGCAAAGTTGCCTGTAAGAAAAATGTGGCCAATTTCATCCCAACCTGGATTATTACAGCATGAACATTTGGCAGGGTCCCCTCCAAAAACAGTGAGTTTTTCATTAGTTAGGAATTTATTTCTCAAAGCCCTCCACAGGAGGAAGGAGATTTTGAAAGGGACATTTTTATGCCATGCCTATTGGTTTATTTTAGTCTTGCTTTTCTTTTGTCTGATGTGATCCCAAGCAGAAGAACAGGTGAACAAGCCATTCTCAGTAAGCATCCATACAACCTCATCCATAACATTGGCCTGGTTGTGAATCACAGTGTTCAAGATTCTAGGAATCAAAAGAGGGGGGGCACAACTTCTGACCATTGATTCATTCCATTGTCCATTTCTCCAGAATTGGGAAACAGTGGTGTTATTGAGGCTGGTTATGTTGTTGCAGAGATAAGCCAGGGGACCAACTCAGAGCCAGTCATCCCACCAAAATTTACTAGATCCTGAGTGAAGCTTCCATTTAATATGAGGTTCCACATTAGGCCAATTTCTCATCATATATCTCCAAACCAATAACTGACCAGTATCAAACATCCTACTCACAGAGTTGGCCCTTTGACAATATTTTGCTTTCATAAATTACTCCCACAGAGAATTTTTGGTTCTAAAGGACCACCATTGTTGGAATTGGAAGGAAGTGCAAATATCCTCAATATGTCTGACTCCTATGCCTCCTTCATCCTATCAGAGGCTAAGGGTTTCCTAAGAAGCCCAATGATATTTTTTCCTTTCTTTGTCCCATCCCCAGAAGAAATCAGCTATCACCATTTTAATATATTTGATAGTGGTCTTAGGAGGTGAAATAGTAGCCATGGTATGAATAGGGATTGATTGTAGAACATTTTTCACCAAGGTAGCTCTACCTCCAAAGGTGAGAATTATGGCTAGCCATCCACTGATTTTCTTGACAACTTTAGCTACAAGATCAGAGTAGTAGATGACTCTTTGTCCTCCTATGTAGAGAGGGTAGCCTAGGTAGTTGATAGGACTCACTTTCTGAGTAAAACCGGTGATCTCTTTGATAAGCCAAATGATATCAGTGGGAGTATTGGTAGGGACCATGAAATGACTCTTATCTTTATTGATAAGTTGATCAGATACCCTTTCATAAGTATCAAGGGTCTTCATAATTAGCTCAAGAGATCTCCTGTTTCCAGTGTGAAAATGATCACATCATCAACAAAGCTTAAGTGATTGATCTGAGGACCATTCACTTCCATTTGAAATCCCTGATAGTTCTGATGTTGGTAAAGAGACTTCAACATTCTAGACAAAACTTCTGCCCCCAAAATGAACAAAGAAGAAGACAAAGAATCACCATGCTTAAGTCCCCTAGTGGAATGAAAGAAACCATGCTTGACCCCATTCACAATGACTGAGTACCAGTTGTTGCTCATAGTTCTCCAAACCATATCAATAAAATTATCTCCAAAGCCCATTTTTTTAAGCACCAAAAAGGTAAATGGCCAGGAGACCCTATCATAAGCATTTGGCATGTCCAACTTGATTATCACATTGTCCCCTTCCTTGGGTTTTTTAATGCCATGAGTAATCTCTTGAGCCAGCATAATATTTTCAGAGATACTCCTGCCTTTAACAAATCTTGACTTATTATCAGAAATAAGATTATGGAGAAAAGGGGCTAGTCTGGTACACATTAATTTGGAGATGATTTTATTGGAAAAATTGCTCAAACTGATGGGTCTGAATTCTTTGAATTTAGTAGGGTGTTCCACTTTAGGCGGAAGAACCAAACAAGCATGAGAAAAGTACTTGGGCATCTCAAAACCACAGAAGAAAACCTGGACAGCTTTCAAAAGATCCTCATTAATAGTTTCCCAACAAGCTTGGTAGAACTTTCCTCCTAACCCATCTGGACCAGGAGCTGAATTGGGGTTCATAGAGAAAACCACCTGCTTAAGTTCATCCATAATGGGCATAGCCTGGAGAATTTCATTTTGATCTTCAGTAACCATTCTGGGAATGTGGTGTAGAATATCTTCATTGATCTTGTTTTCATGCCCAGTGAACATATGCTGGAAATATTCACAGGCAGCTTTAGCAATATCTGCATCCTCTTGAATCCAATCATCCATACCAGTACAAATTTTGTGAATAAAGAGCTTTCTCCTCCTGCCTCTCATGATAGCATGGAAATATTTAGAAATCCACTTGCTTGAACCACTGTAATTGAGTTTTTTGTTTAAGAATGGATGCTTCTAACTTCATATACTTGATGTATGTAGCATTAATACAATAATTTTTCTCTATTTTCCTCAGTATTGTTGTTGTTAATCTCTTTCTCTGCCATTTTGACTTTCTCTTCATAATCCTTGACAATGGTGAAAATGTCTCCATATTCCTTTTTGGACCAAGCACTAAGGGTAGAAGCTAATCTCTTCAATTTCTGATAAAATTTCCTCATAAGGTTGCCTGTTGTCTCCTTTTCCCAGCAAGTTTTGACAATGGTTTTAAAATTATCATGATCAGTCCAGCAATGAAGAAATTTGAAGTACTTGCTAGTATTTTCACTTCTTACCACCATTTCCATAAGAAGAGGACAATGGTCAGAACCTACAGAAGGTAAGTGAGTAATAGTAGTTTGAGGCATGTGCTCCAACCAGCTATCATCGACCATGGCTCTATCAAATCTTTTCTAGACTCTAGCATCCCCAGCCTTGTGGTTACACCAAGTAAATTGTTGACCACTATACCCTAGGTCCATCAAGCCACAAGCCTCAATGACACTTATGAAGTCAAAGCTTTTATTCATATTATATGATCTGCCACCATATTTCTCCTCAGTAGAAGTAATGACATTAAAGTCACCAATAGTACACCAAGGAATATTCATATTAGAGAAACGAAATAATCTATCCCATAGAGGTCTTCTAAGAGAGTCTTTACACTTAGCATAGATAAAGGAGATCATAAACTTTTCCTTAAAATCATCATGTTGAATAGTGCAAGTAATATGTTGCTCATCAGTTTCTAGGACTGACAGTTCATTCAACATCCAGAAGAGCCAAATTTTTCCATTAGGGTTGCATACATCATGATCCATATTTAAGTGGAGTCTGTAACTGTTAAAATGGGAATTATCAGCAAAAGGTTCAAAAATAACTATCATATTAAGATTAAGCTTTTTCTTGAGATTTTGGACTCTTTCCAGTGATCCTTGGGTGTTGATGCTTCTAGCATTCCCACAAAGTGTTTTAATCATTATAATCCTCTACTCTTGGGCCTAGTGCTGGATCTTCTAGAAGAAGCTGATGTGCTATTATGAGCCAGTTTTGTGTGTTGTTTTCTGTCTCTAGGAGATAGCCCCTGCTGTCCAGTGACCTCCTGGATTTCCTCTTGGAAGTCACTTTGAAAAGTTGACTCCAATGCCCTCAAAAGGTAGGCACTGGTTTCATCCCCTTCCACATCCACCTTACACCTCCTCTTCTTCTATAGATTGGGTATCCTGGTCAAGTTCATCCTCAGATTGATCAACCTCATACTCATCATTATTCTTCCCTGCCTTTGTGATTCTGGTAACCTGTATTTGTTGTTGTGTATTTTGCATCTCAATTTCTTTCTGTTATCTCCTCTTGATGGCATCCCTTTTCTTTTTACTCATCTGACCTTGGGACTTATTATTGGCAGGTTTCAACAAAGTAACATCATTTCTGCCCTTGGCCTATTCTGTTGTAACTCCCTGGACCTCAGTTCTCTTTTGTGTGTTGACAGGAGTGCTATAAGATTGTCTGAAAGCACTACTATATCTATGAAGACCCTGCTGATCAGTAGTATCTGGAGGCTTTGCATTAGGAATCATAGGATCCTGAGCCTGGCTAATATTAGCCTTTTGGAGATTACCTTAACCAATCTGAGTCATCTATTGTTTTTGAGTTTGAGTGGTTGCAAAGGCCGTATGGTCTATCCTAGGGTCATTATGAATGTTCTCACGCAAAACATGAGGTAAACTCCCCCCTTTGGATTCCCCTTCCCACATGTTAGTAGAGTTCTCCTGACACCCTTCATCAAACCCTCCAACAGCTTCAACATCATCAGAAACAATAAAGTCAATGGGGTTTTGGGTTATGGGGAGACTGAGTCAATACTTGTAGTCTTTTCATTTTTTCTAGAGCCTGAAACATGTACTTCTTGTTCTCTCCTATTTGGGGTCTATTATGTTATTTGGAGTAATGTTACCTTCTGATTGTTGGAGTGGTCCTTTTGAGTGTTGTAGTTTGAGCTGGTACCTTTGTTCCTTATGTCTTGGCTGTCTTCATTGGCTTGCTCCTTTGGCCAGTCCGGTATGTCTATATCAATGAAATTGTTATGAGTAACAGTAGTAGAATTCATACCTACCATTATTTTGTGTTGTTGCTGACGTTCTTTGTCTTTTTGCTTTGGAGGTGAAATAGATCTCTTGTCCTTTTTCTGAGCATTGAGTGTTTGGTTTTTTGTTTGTTTTCTTCTTTGTGTTTGCCACTATTCTTCTTGCTTGTTCTTTCCTTCTTCATTTGCTTGTTGTTGGTGTGCATCTAGAGTTGTATCAGCAGATATATTGATGTTTCCATCCTCTTATCTATTGGCATGTTCTCTTGTTTCTTGGTCTCATCTTTGCTTGTACTTCTTTTCTGCTTCTTGATCTCTTCTTTTTTTGTGCTCCTCATCCCTTCTTTTTATAGTGCATACATGAATCATATGTCCCTGATGTTTACAGTAATTGCAATAGTCCGGGACACTTTCATATTGAATGGCTTGCCACCTCCCATTAGTAATATCTTCTTCATCAAATCACATACATACATGAGGTGGTCTTTCCTTGGTTAAGTCTAATTGTATCCTTACTTTGGCAATACTACCTCTTGTTTTCAGAATGGATGCAACATCCAAATACAAGACTTTTCCAATGGAAGCCAACAATTCTGTTACAATCTCCTTATTATAACAATGCCAGGTAATTCTTGTAGAGACACCCAAATAGGAACAACAGGAGTTTCTTCCTCTAGTTTTGAATGTTGGTGTCCATTTTTGTATCCTCATCAATTGCCCCTCTATAGACATTTTATGTTTTGTCCAGACTGTGACATAATCCATTTCATTGTCAAGGTCTATGTAAACATGCCTTGCATTAAAGTGTTCTATCTTAACCCCCAGATAGTTGATTTTGCAAAATGAAGTTTTTCCAGATGAGTTCCACTTTAGGCATAGTGTTACTAAATTTACCCACCAAAGTATATTTTCATCTAGATGCTAGCTTGACCATATAATCATCATTATTAAAATTGACAGCAAGAAGCCCTGTTTAGTTGTATACTTGGGTGGTGCAAAATTAACAGGAATCTCATTCTTTGCCTGATTGAGCCTAAGCCTTGCTGCAAATGTCTGAATAATAGTATAAGGGGCTGGTTCTGGGATTAAGTCCTTTTGGGGATTCTGATGAGAGTGTTGGGCAGCTTGGTCTTTAAGAAGGCCTTGAGGAATCATAGCTTGTTTCTTTGTTGATTGGGTGCCTGTCTCTCAAAATTACTAGACACTTTAGGATAATTATTTTGAGGATGGTTAGGATACTTACCTTGCGCTTAGTTTGTATTGGCCTTGTGGCTTGGATCATTTGTTTTGTTGGCTAGTGTGCTAGTGCGTCCCTCACTCGTTATGACTTTGTTCCCTGCATCTTTCTGCATCGAAACAAATTCTTGCATTTTCCTCTGCCCTTGTTCTGCACATTCCTCTTTCCCCTCTATCCTTTTTGCTTGAAGATGATATATACCTCCTTTGATTGGTGTTTGAACTCCGGGATGATTACCCTAGTTTGTTTTACCAGCAATTCTAGCATCCAAATTACTTTGAACCTCATTGACTTGTCTCTCCACTTGAGAGATGAACTCCCCATCGTTGAAGTCCTCTCGAATGTGATTCGAGGTTGATTGAGAACTGATCTCGTCTGAACTCATCTCACCAGTGCCAGTACCTAAATCATTTGGGATTACCAAAGGAGAAGAACTCCCAGATAACTCCGATGAAGCACGATTTTGCACACATTGCTGTTGTGATTGAAATTTTCCTTGTTGAGTGATGGTTTCTTTAGAAGTCTGGATAGGGGATGTAAGTTGTATAGTTTCATTGTCTCACTCTATTGTTGCATTTTTCCTTTCATTTTGTTCATGAGAATTTAGTTCTTGTGTCCCTTGTGCCTTACTCAGCTCTATGTTGGAAATTGTGACTTGCTCTTTGTAAATCGTTTCATCCCTTCGCAGATTCGAGGAACTGTTGGGCGAGATGGTTGTGTTCGTAGTCATGTCCGGCGGCCGGAGTAACTCCACCGGCGGTGAACTAGCCATACGGATGGAAATTTGAGTGTAACAGTTAGAATATGACCATTGCTCCTTAGGAGAATATGAAATTTGAGTGTAACACTTAACATTTTTTAGGGTTTAGGGCTTAGGGTTTTTAGGGTTTTTTGGTCTAGGATTTTTAAAGGTTTTTAGGGTGCTTAGGGTGTTTTAGGTTTATGGTTTAGGATTTAGGCCCTAATGTTTAGGGTTTAAGGCTTAGGTTTTTGGGCCTAAGGTGTAGGGTTTCGAGGTTATAGTTTAGGGGTTATGCCCTAAGATTTAATGTTTGGGGTTTAGGCCATAAGGTTTAGTGTTTATTGTTTAGGGCTTTCCCATAAGGTTTTATTGATTAGGCCCAAAGGTTTAAGGTATAGGATTTAGTGTTTAGGCCCTAAGGTTTAGGATTTAGGGTTTAGGGCATAAGGTGTTTTTAGGATTTAAGTATTTGATATTTTAGGGGTTTTTATGAATTTTAGAGTTTGTTAGGGTTTATGGTTTATTAGGTTTAGGATTTTTTAGGGTTTAGAGTTTAGGGCTTGAGGTTTTTAGTGTTTTTAGGTTGAAGGGTTTTAATGCTTTTAGAGTTTTTTAGGGTTTTAAGGGTTTTTAGGGGTTAGGGTTTCTTAGGGTATTAGTTTTCTTAGAGTTTAGGGTTTATTATGGTTTAGGGTTTATTAGGAACTCAGCTTTAGGGTTTCTAAGGATTTTTTAAGGTTTAGTGTTTAGGGTAACTAGGGTCTTGGGTTTAGGGTTTAGTGTTTTATAGGGTTTCTTAGGGTTTAGGATTTAGGGTTTAGGGTTTAAGGTTTAGGGTTTTGATTTTAGGCCCTCAGATTTAGGGTTAGGTCCTAAGGTTTAGGGTTTAAGATTTTGTATTTATGGTTTAAGCCCTGAGGTATAAGGTTTAGGGTTTAGGACCTATAATTTAGAATTTAGGCCCTATGATTTAGGGTTTAGGGTTTAGACCTTATTCCATAAGGTTTAGGGTTTAGAGATTAGTTCATATGGTTTAGGGTTTAAAGTTTAGGTTTTACGATTTAGGGTATAGTCTTTGGGATTTATGCCCTTAAGTTTAGGGTTTAGGGTTTAGTCTTTATAGTTTTAGGTTTATGCACTATGCTTTAGGGTTTACGGTTTAGATCATTAGGATTTGGGTTTAGTATTTATGGATTAGGCCCTAAGATTAAACTTTAGGGTTTATATCCTACGGTTTAGGATTTATGGTTTATGGTTTAGGTTTTAAGGTTTAAAGTTTATCCCCTAAGGTTTAGGGTCTAGGATTTAGGTTTCTGGCCTTAAGGTTTAGAGTTTATTTGTTATGGTTTATGGTCTATTGTTTATGGTTTATTGTTTAGGCCCTAATGTTTAAGGTTTAGGATTTAGGATTTAGGGCTTATGGTTTAGGTTTCAGGACCTAAGGTTTAAGGTTTAAGGGTTATGGTTTAGGATTTAGACACTAAGGTTTAGGCTTTCGAGTTTTGGCAATAAGGTTTAGTGTTTATGGTTTTGGGTTTTCCCCTAAGGTTTAGGGCTTAGGGCCTAATGTTTAGGGTTAGGCTTTAGGGTTTAAGCTCTAAGGTTTAGGTTTAGGCTTTATGGTTTACGGTTTAAAGTTTAAAGTTTATGGTTTAAGTTTTAGGGTTTAGGCCCTAAGGCTTAGGGTTTAAGTTTTAGGGTTTAGTGTAACACCCCATACATTTCAACATGTATACGATTAATTTAGTAATGACGAAAGTATTTAAGCTTGAGAAGTAAGGTGAAAATTAAGCTTAAAATTTAGAGTTCAGTGTTAAGTTTAAGTAAAGGGATTAGGATTTGGAAAATTGTATAGAATAAGTGAGGTGCTTGCTTTACTAAGTTTAGCTAGTAGGTGACGAGTAGGTGCATCACCTAGTTAGACTTTTTGACCTACTTAATAAGAGCAAGTAGTTGCATCACCTACCTAAGCTAAATAGATTTAAAAAAGTAGAATTAGGTGCATCACCTAGTTGGACATTTGAGCAGCTTAAAAATGGCCAAGTAGGTGACCCACCTACTTGGCAAATTGTGGCCAAAAATCAAGAGGATAGAGGTGGTGGAGTGCCAACAATTATAGGGTAAAATTTGGCTCATTTATCTCTTAATTTTTACATAGAAAAATCATTTTAGCTGCAGCACTCTCCCTTTCTCTTCAAGCCACCTCAAAATTCTCTTACGGTTCTTGAAGAAACCCTCTTCATTTCCAGCCAAGGTAAGTAGAAATCTTATGTGTTTAGCTTGATTCTTTCATGAAAGATTAGGATTTCTTGTTGTTCATGCTTAAAATATGGGGTAGACCTTTCCCCAAGTTGACTACCCATCTTTTCTTGGTCATTAAGAGAGTTTTCTCTTCTTATTTGGTTTATAGTGTTAAGGCAAGTTTAAGCTCTTGAAGGAGTACAATTTAAGAAAAGAAATTTCAAGTATTTTAGGTAAGTTACTGCCCCAATTTTGTCCCTCTCTTTATGTGTAGGTTTGGATTGAGAAGTTTATACATATTATTATGAAGAAGTCACAGAAAGGTGATTGGAAGCCATGTGTTTAATATTTTCCTACTGTGCTGAATGATTTTGGGGCTGTTTAGGAGCTTTATATATGTATTGTTGTTGGAGGTAGTGGGTGACCTCATAGAATTGTTGAGTGGAGTTGTATTGAATTATGAAATGAGGGTGTGACACCACTTAATTAAGAGGGGTTATGGGAGCTTGCTGCTTACCACACTTTTGTTATACTATTTTGTGTTAAGAAGTCTGTGAGTTCTGGGGGACTTTACATGAAGAATGTATAGTATAGCGATTAGAGGAAGAAAGGAGGAAATAATACCCTTGATTTGATAAGTCAGTGGTTTACTTCCCGGTTACTATTTTGGGGAGATCAAGTAACCTAAATTGGTTGATTAGCTACTAATAAAAGTTTTATGACTTATTTCACTGTAGATAAATAATCGAAAGGACAGAAGGTTAAATCGTTGTAATACACTAGTTGTGCAGCAAGGTATGCAAGGCTATTCAATCACATATCCTTTGGCATGATGTCCCATATTCTGTGTACCAACAAATTCAAATCTCTAAGTGATCCTCATGGTAAAAGATACGTTGTGATGGTGTACAATCTCTAGTATAGTTAATGATTATCCTTTTACTATTCATGGTTTCACAAATGTGTCAAACTACTCCTATATGTGTCATTATCCTATATTGGCGTGACTATACTTCCAAGCACTAGTATGACGAAGGTACTCTAAAGACTAAGTTTCGTGAGTTATCCTCTAATTCAAATGAGGATTCTTTGAGTCAATAAGATCCTACATTACGCATGTTATGAGTGTTCGTATGAAAAATACATATTCTGTCCATTATACATTTTATATGTCTTTATGTAGAATGTACATGTGTTCCTTATTTTGGATCAGAGCATGTGCCTCATTAGTTCACATGTTTATGCACCCTTTCAGTTGACATCATCTACTAAGTGTTTAGTTATCGTGTCATTTTATATAGTCTTTACTTCTCCATTTGAGGAGTTGTAGTCTCTATGTGAAATGCATGTATACCTCCATTTGAGATGTCCAAATGTATTTTAAATGAACCATATGCTAGTAGAATCACTTGTTTACTTGTTATACTACTTAATGACTCATTTTCTACATGTCCACATGTACTCACTTGTCGTGTGTCTTCATGGCTCATTTCTGAATTGGTTTTAGCCCAATAAGATTCATTGTGTCATATAAATTCCTAAGTATTACTACATTGATGTTACATTTGGTTCTTATGCCATTATTGCTGCCTCAAGTCTTTTATTCACATGTCTACATCACTGGTCTATAGTCCCAAATCTCAAAAGAGTTATGAACAATCTAAAGGATTAAAGAAAAGACGAAAAGAAAATCTGTATTATTATGGGTGGTAGGCCAAGGGCTGAAAGCCTAGCATGGGTCGATCCTGAAAGCAAAGTTGTATACTTATGGGTGGTAGCTCAGGGGTTAAAATACCTAGCATGGGCCAATCCCAAGTGATGTATTTACGGGTGGCAGCTCAGGGGTTATAATACCTAGCATGGGCCGATCCTAATATGTATATGTATAAGGACAGCATCCCAGGGGCTAAAATGCCTAGCATGGGTCATCCTCTTCTACCACTGATCAGCTGGTCATCATATCAAATTCTACAAAGTTTATAAAGGAAAGAAGAGTAAAGTAAAGCAAAAAATATAATGTACTCAGTACCCCAAAAGAGTAAGCGAAGGTGGTCTTTCATCCTTGTCAATACATTTATACATAGATACTTAATTTCACTAGAGCTCTTGTTTTACATATGGATACTTTATGCCTTTCATAATCAGTACATTCTTTTGTACTGACATCCCTCATGGGGACGTTGTGTTTCATGTCGCAAGTACAGGTATTTGAGATAACAGAATCTATCATATATAAGCACAGGATACTCAGCTACCTTTTGTGATCTCCATGTTTATTTGGTGCTTGTCGAGTCTCTAACATATATTTGATATTTTACTATAGTTAAGGGTATGGCGGGGTCCTTTCCCGACCTAAGCTAAGTGTCTATTTTTTAGAGGCTTTGACGACTAATGTTAAAGTAAAGCGTAATTATGTCTTGTTTTCTGGTAAGTAAGGCCTCAACGGCCAAGCATGTACATCTATTTTGGGCCTATCTATGTTGACCATTTATTAGTGAGTTTCATCTACTCTCTCGCAGATTTATAATTATCATAGTGGCATGTAAGATCAGCCAAGTTATAAGTTGGTTCTTTAGGGCCTTTAGGGCATCGGGTGCCTGTCCGTCTCAATTGGACTTGGGACGTGGGATTTAGGCCCTAAGGTTTCAGATTTTGGGTTTATGATTTATGGTTTAGGATTTAGGGTTTAGGCTCTAAGGTTTAAGATTTTGGGTTTATTTTTTAGGCTTTAGAGTTTTGACCCTAAGGTTTAGGGTTTAGTATTTAGGCCCTAAGGTTTAAGGTTTAGGGTTTAGGGATTTTAGGATTTTTTATGATTTTTTATGGTTGTTTAGGGTTTAAGGTTTATGGTTTTTAGGGTTTTTTTAGGGTTTTGGGTTTTGGGTTTTGAGGTTTTTAGTTTTAGTGTTTTTTAGGGCTTAGGTCTTAGGGTTTTTAGGGTTTGTAGGTTTGGGGTTTTTAATGGTTTTTAAGACTTTTTAGGTTTATCTTCTAGGATTTAGTCCCTAAGGTTTAGGGTTTATGATTTATGGCTTAGGGCTTATGGTTTAGGTTTTAGGCCCTAATGTTTAGTGTTTGGGGTTATGGTTTCGGGTTTTGGGTTTATGGTTTAAGGTTTAGGCCTTAAGGTTTAGGATTTAGGGTTTAGGGTTTCAGCAATAAGGTTTAGTGTTTATGATTTAGGGTTTTCCCCTAAGGTTTAGGGTTTAGGCCCTAAGTTTTATGGTTTAGGGTTTAGTGTTTAGGCCCTAAGGTTTAGGGTTTATTATTTAGCATTTAGGGATTTTAGGGGTTTTTATGATTTTTTGGGGATGTTTAGGGTATGGGTTTTAGGGCTTTTTACAATTTAGAGTTTTTCAGGTTTAGGATTTTTTAGGGTTTGTAGGGTTTTGTGTTTAGGGCTTTAAGTTTTTGGGTCTTTTTAGGTTTAGGGTTTTTATTGTTTTTAGGGGTTTTTAGGTGTAGGGTTTTTAAAGGTTTTTAGGGTTATTATGTTTCTTATGGTTTATGATTTCTTGTGGTTTACTGTCTTAGGGTTTAGGATTTAGTGGTTTTTAGGGTTTAGGGTTTCTTAATGTTTAAGGTATAAGGTTTTGGTTTTTCTATGGTTTATGGTTTAGGGTTTAGGTCATAAGGTATATGTTTTATGATTTATGGTTTAGGGACTAAGCCCTAAGGTTTAGGGTTTAGGGTTTAGGCCCTAAGGTTTATGGTTTAGGGTTTAGGATTTTTAGTGTTTTTTATGATTTTTTTAGGTTTGTTTAGGGTTTAATGTTTTTTAGGGTTTAGGATTTTTTAGGTTTAGAATTTTTTAGGGGGTTTTAGGGTTTAGGGTTTAGGGCTTAGGGCCTAGGGGTTTTAGGGGTTTTTAGGTTTAGGATTTTTTATGGGTTTTTTCAGGGTTTCTTAGGTTTAGGGTTTTTTATGGGTTTTTTCAGGGTTTCTTAGGTTTAGGGTTTTTTATGGTTTAGGATTTCTTATGGTATATGATTTCTTAGGGTTTAGATTTTAGGCCCTAAGATTTGGGGTTTAGGTACTAAGATTTATAGTTTATAATTTAGGGTTTAGGGATTAATCCTTATGATTTAGGGTTTAGGATTTAGCGACTCGCCAACTGCTTTTGGTGATCCTATACTCCCAAAAAGTGATGCAAACCCCATTTTCAAGGTAATGGAACCCCGAACATCATTCTCCCTAAAATTTTTGCTTCAAAACCTGTTCAAATTAGCTCCAAACATTTTGCAATTTTTTGGATTTGTCAAAAATAAAATCTTAAACTAATCTAAGAATCAAAAAATCAAAATTAAACTCAAAATCAATTTTTTTGGAAACCAATGGGTTGCCTCCCATCAAGCACACTATTTAACATCGTGGCACGACGCTGGATGCATCACCCTTTATGTTTCCACTTTAAGGTGATGAATCTCCTTCCATTAAATAAGTAATTACACCTCAAATTAGCACAAAATAATCTTTTCCAACCCGAATTAACTCCTTCAGGCTAAATCAAGGCAAATGGGCAAGTCCTAGGAATGATCCAAACCAATGGAAAGCAATCAAAGCATGAGATTAAATAGATAATCAAACACTCATTTCATATATGAGAAAATATTCAATTAACTACAAAAGCACAAGATCAAAATCAACAACCCATCAATTGCCTTTTGCTAACACAAAATCCAAATAACCAAAGGCCAACCACACCTAGAAATAAGCATTGCAAATCATAGAGTTAAAGAAAGGGTGAAAAATAATTACAATCCAACTATTCAGTCTTCACTCTAGAGGTGTTTGTTGTGGAAACTTATTCCCAAAGCTATGTCCAAGTACAATTTACTAAATGATCAAGGATGATTTTCCTAAATGAGCTAATTATCAGCTTTTGTGAGAATTTGGGGTTGAAATGTGAATTCCCAGCTTTGCCCCTAAAATGTGCCTTGATTTCTACTAAAGCGATAAGAATTTTCCTTATGCGACTGTTGGCTCTAATTGAATGACCACTAAAGAGGTCAAAATTCCACTTAGAGGCTCTCACTAAAGCTGTAGACCTGTCTTCTAACACGACAATTTCCTTGTTGACTCTACTTCTAAAGTGGAGCAGGTGGTCGCTAAAGCGACAATTGGCTTCTATTGACCCTCTCAATAAAGCACTTAGAGCATGGCCTCTTTAGGGGATGTTGAGCTATTGTTGACCTACCGCATTTGCAATCTTTTGTCTCTTTTTCGACATCAAATGGTCATTTTTTCCCGTCTTCAGCCCTCTTTTCCAACTCTTTTCTACTAAATTTCATTACTTTCTATCAAACTTCTTGTAAGCCACATAAACCTGAAACAAACAGCATTCAAAGGATAATTAGCCTCATTATATATATTACTGACACAAAATCATAAGAAAAAGATATAAGTTAGTTCAAAATCCCTGACTCATCACTCAGTGAGTGAAAAGACACCCATTGATGAAATCCCATATACTTAGAATGGGAACCTTGGCTTGAATTCTTGAATTTAGACAAGAAGCTTGGGAACCTTAGTTCTTGGTTGAGAGAAACCTTGAGAGAAAAAAATCTTATTTTGAGGAGTTGTCCATGTAAAGGGAGTTTTAGGCTAATAAAAATCCCCTAATCACACTTAGAATAGGTTAAAACGTCATTGTATAGGAATTAAAAGAGTGGAAAAAGACTAAAACATCCCTGAATTAAAAACTATTAGAGGTAATCTATGGGGCCTTCTATGGACCGTAGAACAATCTATGGACCATGAAAGGTGTCTATAGAAAACAGAAGAAATTATGGATTCTGAATGTGGATTCTATGAGACCCATCCATGGTCCGTAAATCAATCTATGGTCCCTAAAGAATCGGAGGAATTATGGATTTCTGAGGATCGATTCTATGAGACCCTTCTATGGTTTTTAGATTGATCTATAGTCCATAAAAGTGTCCATAAAGGATCAAATGTTTTCCTAAATTTCATAGATTTTGTTTTATGAGACATATTTACGGCTTGTAATACGTTTTATGGTCCATAAAAGGGTCAGTGAAACTCAGGCTGATTGAAAATTTTCAATGATTTGTTTTATGAACCGATCTACAACATGTGAAAGCTTCTACGATCCGTAGATGGTTCCCGTAAAACATAGAAAAATTATGCGGATAGATTTTTCTATATTTTTCAAGATCAGATCTGGACCTATGAACTTTTAGGGTGTTACAATATCTCCCCTTGGGAATATTTATCCTTGAATGGGGTCTAACTAGGCTGAAAAGTGTAGGGAAAGACTTGAAATCCCGAAACTGAAAAACCAAAGACTCTAGAATGAAACATGAAGGCTGAATTTTGATTTCATGAACATGTATGCGTACTAAGACATGGGAATAACTAAAAGACATGAATCTTAATGGATTTTTATGGAGGAACTATCACCTCATGCTGGGAATAAACTAAAAAAAAGAGATTGGGCGGGGGGGGGGGGAGAACTTTGGCATCATATTTGCTTCTCCTTCCCAAGTAGTTGCCTCGACTAACTAATTTCTCAAAAGAACCCTTACTGAAGAGACATCCTTATTCACAACATACGAGCCTACGGTCAAGACTCTCATCTAGGAGCTCTTCATAAAAGAGATTGTCCTTCACACAAATACACTCTAAATGCACAACCATAGTCAAATAACCAATGCAGTTCTTCCACAAGGACACATTGAATACTGCATGCACTGATGCTAACTCTATATGTAACTACAACTCATAGGCCACATTGCAAAAATACCTCACAATCTGGTAAGGATCTACAAACTGGGACTGAGCTTTTATTTCTTTCCAAACCCGTCACATCCTTCATGGGGAAATTTTTAGATTACCCAATAAACAATACCAAACTCAAGCTCTCTTCTCCTAATATATGCATAAGATTTCTGTCTACTCTGAGTCATTCTCAATCTTTCCTTAATGAGTTGAACTTTCTCCATGGACTCATGAACTAATTCTAGCCCTATTAAAGCCACTTCACTAACCTCAAACAACCCTATATGAGACCTATACCTCCTACTATAGAGAACCTCAAATGGAGCCATCTCAATACTAGAGTGGTAATTGTTATTATAAGAAAACTCGATCAAAGTCAAATAATCATCCCAATTATCTTTAAAGTCGATCACACATGCTCTTAATATATCCTCCAAGGTCTAAATAGTCAGATCTGTCTGCCCATCTATCTGAGGCAAAAATGTTATGCTAAGCTTAAGCTGAGTATAAAGACCTTTCTCAAATGATCTCAAAACAGAGAGGTGAACTGAGTACCCCTATATGAGATGATGGATAATGGAACTCCATTCAATTTCACCAACTTCTGAATGTAACATCTAGCATAATCCTCAGCGAAATAAGAAATCTTAACTGGTAGGAAATGTGTTGTCTTAGTCATCCGATCTATAACCACCCATATAGAATCATGTTGTGATGACTCAAGACTATCCTCTAGATGTGACATGGTGAATAGAATCCTCAAAGACTCTAAATGAACCAAATGGCATACCATGACACGAAGATAACAATATAACTAAAATGAACGTGAATGTGCAATATAAGTCTCAAAAGATAAACTCAACTTATATAGGAAAATCTGAGAACAAAGACCAAATGTAGAAATACTATGTATGACATAAGCCTCTACTGCATAAGTGTGGCTAGGACAATCTCTAGCTCACTATAACAATCTGAAATTGAAAATAATGTCTGAATGAAATAAAAGCATAATGGTGGCAATGTCTCCAAATAATGAGGACTCACCCAAATTTGAGCAAGCTGATCAAGGTCTGAGCTAACCGCATGATGGATGAGATGTATTTGAACCTATATTATAAAACAATATTGGCGTAAGAGATGTATGTGATCAGTACTATAAATGTACTAAGCATGAGGAAATTTGCATGAATATAGCGTAAGAAAATTATGAATCTCAAAACATGATAATGCAATGACTATGTAAAGAATAACACGAAAACTGATAATCTGATTCAAAAAACATAGTACAAGGTCAATGCAATATTCTGAAGAGGGTTATAATTATATCATAAGTAAAAATCATATTATTTTGTGGGAGATACCGTTAATTAACATAAACCATGTGAGCTATAACACGGAGTTCAGTGTAATTCTTTCACACCAAAAAGAGAGTTTCCTACTTGCCAAGGTAAGGACGATAATCAAGAGTTTAGGTGGATCCACTAGATAGAGTATATTAAGACTAATTCTTATGGAGACACGTAGTTATCGAACAAGGGGATTTCTTCTAAAGAACTTCGCCTCCACAAATGAGTCACCCTTCATCCCAAAGTGCACTCATTGCTAAGTAAACTCCCAATAGAAACATGCATAATCATATCATATTCATAATCATAATCTTTGAAATGGTAAGAATCTAGTAATATTAAATCATTCATAAACTTCACAATATTAAGAATAGATCCTTTAAATCCTAATATCATAGCATACTCACAAGAGACATTTATCTAAAGCATCTAAATCGTGATCATCTTTCATAAATAAGAAGTACCTCAATAGGAAGCATTCGATTTTATAAAACATGCTTCATACTTTATCTAAAAGCATCTTTGATTCATAAACTCTTTAAATCATCATGCATTCATATCAACATAGCTTAGTTTAGAATCATAAACTACTTGTATAGCATGGGTTCATGTAAAAATCATTGAAAATATATAATTATAATCAAATCATGCATAATAATATCAATCATGAAGAATATACTTATATACAATTAAACCCATGAGAAAATCATGAAACCCTAGAATGCAGCAACAATCATAAAAGAGATTTTGAGGTTTCTTTAGGACTCAATGGATGAAGAGGAACTCATTGATTAATTTCCCAGATACCTTGATGAAACCATAGATGAAATCTTGAAATGAGACTCAAAGCTTTGAGGAATCCTTGAATTCTCTTGGGTGAAATGCAGCGAAGAAAACTTGAGAGTTTTGAAAGTTTGAGAGTGAATGGGGAGGGATTGAGTCTTAGAAACTGATATAGGTCCTCAAAAAAGGCTAGAGACAACATAGTTTAGGAATTAAAAGAGTATAAAAAGACCCAATTAACCCTGGTAAAATAACTGCCAGACCACTCCACGGACACCAACTACAATCCATACTCCCTTCTATAAATCGTACTGGTCATCCACAGAACAATCGACTGGGAGTCCAAGTTTCTGATGTTGAACCACGAACCATAAGCTACGACCCATAGTAGATTATACAACCCATACAAACCCTTTCTACACTAATCCTGGAGGATCCCTAAAGACTAACCACGATTAACAAACCACAAGCAGTGTTCCATTGCACAACCCATACAACTCATCCATAGACCCAAGGTACTAAAATCACTAAGTTCTGAAGTTGCAACCACAAGGAATAACTATGATCCGTTATAACGCTCAAATGTCCTGCTTAAAACCAAATAAAAGAGATAGCGATTGTAGTCAATAAAAATACCCAGCTAAAAGTCGGGTCGAATCCCATAGAGAATGGCATATCATAGAGAATTCTGTCAAGAAATTTGGATTGTAAACTCATTCATTTTAATAGTAAAAGCAATTGGGTAGAAATTAACCTTACAACGTTAACCCATAAGTTAACCCTATGCTAATTAGTCAAAATTAATGTATGAAAACCACAAAAATAGAACATAACACAATACCCACTATATTAAATCAACACCCAACCCCATAATTGCATCCCTAGATCTTGGAGTTTTAGCCACCCATCACAAAAAGCAAAGAAAATATACCTTCCATGAAAATAACCATGGCTAACATGAAATTACGCAATTACAAGAAAACCCACTTTGTATTCAAATTTAATTTGTCAAATTTAAGAACAAAGTTGAAAACCTCTAAAAGCTTGAAAGTGTTTTTCACAATGTAAAGTGTTTTTCTCTCACTCTCAAAACTAAGAATATTCAGAACTCTCACCAAAATAGTACTCAAAGACTTTCTTCTTTCTCTCTCCTTTGGGCTATTTATAGTTTCCCAAAATTTGGCCCAAAATCTCAGCATGCAACCCTTTGGGTGATGTTAGTCGAGGTTGCTTAGTTCATTCAACAAATTGTTAATCATGCTTCAGCTCACCTTATCTTGCTCTAGGTTTCAGTTGTTTGAACCTCTGTCGGTGGGCTCATTTGAGTCTGCCTTTCATGTTTGGCGCATCGCTAAGTACTACCTTGGTTTGCCTTTTGAGCTATCAATTTTTCTCCTTGCATTGTCGCTTTTGGCAATGGTCAGAAAGGTGGTCTTTTTCATTCGGCGAGTCACCATTTTCTTTTAGAGTTCACCGACCTGTCTTGATAAATACAAGTGTTGGGCGAGGTCATGCTTACTAGGCGATCCGCCTTTCTTGCTTGGCGATCAACAATGTAAATTTTGCACTTCTTTTCACATTTTTTGTCATTCTTTCAACCATTCATCCTTACCTTGTCCATTTTCCTTCATAGCTGTAAATCATCAAAATATCATCAGAATAGGACAAAATTAGGCATTGAGAACACTTATTATTGAGCTAAATAGGCTTCAAATGAGAGAAAATCTACCACTCATCAACACCCCCAACTAAAACTTTTGCTTGTCCTCAAGTAAATCAAGAACACAATTAGCTAAATAAGTGTGTCCACAACAATATTCAATAAGAGCTAACATACATGTGCCATTACAAGACTATTCTCAAAATCATGCTCCACTCAATCATTAATCAAAAAGCTTCTAATGATGACTAGCCAATTTTAACACAAGCTCAAGCTCACTTTAGCTTCTTCTCTAATGCAAGACCATGTTTCAATAAATGCATTCAAGAGCCCTCGCATCAAGAACGATTCCATGCTCTCGCAAAGCAAATAAACATTGAAATAAGGAATCACAACTCTTACTCTCTCAAAAAAGAAATGCATGCAAGTTTCATCTCATAGGTTTGCCCATATTTTCCAATCATCACACAACCTAGTTCATACAAGATCTCAAGGGTATTTTAGTCTTGTAATGGGGCTTAGGATTAAGGTATGGTCGATTTTGCTAAGTAACTTTACGTGTTCAAAGGATTGTCTCAATCATCTTCACCTATTCTCAAGTTCTTTTCATTCTTTTTCATTTTAGAACTCAAACTTTGATTTTTTTCACTCAATTTATTTGGAATCCCCTTTATTTCGTCACTTCTCTTTCTCAAAATGTTTTCTTCACAATGACACTTTTTCATTAATTTTTTCTTTTTTTATAAAGAGGGGTTCCTTCTTTTTGTAACAAACTTCAAAGTTGAGTCTCATTTTATCTTTCTTTGCCCTTCACTTGTCTTTTGTTCCCCCTTCTTTTCCACACCTCCAACTTAGGCTTTTGGCCTAAGTTTGTTATTCAAACATAGGAGTGCTTCAAAAAGATTTTTGGGTGAGAAGGTAGGGATAATTTCGCTCAAGAGGTTTTAGTTTGGTTTTTTCAACAAATGGTTTAGGCTTAAAGTGCCAAAATGGATGCACACCCTCACAAGGTAGTCTTAAATGATTATGGAAGTTTGGGTTCCCTCTAAGAATATTTTCCCAAGATCACGCCTTACATTTACTAAAGTTTAGAAAATTAGACTACCAAGGAATATTCCAGGACTCCACAAACATGCTTTCAACTAAGACCTCACCACACATAGCACTTTGAAATACACTATTTAGCACAGCTCGAAAAGATCAAAAGCATACATGCGATGTTCATTGCAAGGCTCACATCAAAACGCAACTAGTCACTAAAAGATTCAAAAAGATCACTCAAAAGCGCAGCCACAACGATTTCATTCTTGAAACACCCACACTATAAACAATGCTCATCATGAGTATTATTCAAGACATCGATATTGAATACAATCAATCCTCGAATCATTATCAATGAAAACTCAAGCATTTCACAGTTTTTCAAAACTCATGGGGGATTGCAAAATTGAGAGAAAATGCAAAAGACAAAAGAGATACACTAAAAAAAATGAAACACTCTAATATAAACAAAAGTAAACTAATACAATCATCCAAAACCAAAAAGTAACAAAATACAAAGTAAAAGGGAAATACTAGCTCAAAGTCCCTCACCCCACCCAAAAAATATGCAGTGTCCTCAATGCAAAGATAATAAAGTACGGGAGGCAGAGTAAAAAGGTCCCCCTGATAAGCTAATCGTGTGGAGCACTCTCATCTGGAGACTCAAGAAGGAAAGCATCACCCAGAGCATCAATGCCTGACAATAATATTATTGCAGGAATGGTGCCAACTGCAGAAGTCTCCCTAAGGGATCGCTCTAGGGTAGCCTAAAAATATCACCTCCTCGGTCTCCTACATCTCTGTAAGTTTCTAGTCAATCAAATGCTCATCCTACTCACACATCAACTCGTCATCATCTTACTCCTCGGCTACCTCATTATCGGCCTTCTGAGCATCCACATCAGTGTCATCAACACTCGCAGCTATCTAAGGCTACACACTAGAGCAGGCTCATTACATGGCATCATCAGTGTCACCGAAGCATCTGGTAGGGAAACATCAATCCAAAGTATGGAGAGGTCCGTATACTACAGATGAGTCACATCTGCTTGCAAGGTAGCAAGGTCACCACTCATGGTGTCTAATGCACCAAAACTACCCTCAGCCTTCTCCTGGGCCTCTAATCTCATAGAGAGGTCATCCAACCTCACACCATGTGCCTCAAATAACCCCTCACACCTTGTCACCTTGTCCCTCAAAGGAGCCAAGACCCACTTAATAGCCCTATCATATAGCCCGAACAAGTCCTTCTTAACCCTCACAACTCTAATATCCACCGATCGGTCAATACTACCCATTTGATATATCACAGCCTGGGTCAAGGGGGAAAGGTAGTAGGAGTGAGGGTAGGCAGAAGATCAACAGTAATAGAAGAACAAACAGCAGCAATAGAAGAAGTAAGTGCCACACGAGAGGAAGGTATACTTGCCTGCTCCACAGAAAGAGCAGGTGTGCTGGCCTCAGATGCTAGATTCTCCATACCAACTATGGCCGTAGATTCTGGTGGTGGCAGCTTCTTCCGAGTCGCATCATCCCATAAACAATCAGCCCCAATCCTCTGATTATCATTGGAGGAGGTTAGGGCGGGGTGATCCACACATCTGTAGTCCCCCTAAAGGGAACTCCTATGTCCTCACATAGTTGTGTGATCATGATCGGGAATGGGAGGGAAGTTTGCTTCTATTGAGCTATCATTAGTATCTCCTCAACAATAATTATTCCCACATTAATATTCTCCTTGTTAATGATTGTGCCCACTAAGACCGCCTTGGGGTGGTGAAGGATAGACTCATTTTGCGAGGGCATAATGTTGCTGCTAATGAATCTAAATGAGTTTCGAGCCACCACATTTAAATCTTTCTTTTCTATCCTGGCACCATCAGCCATCTAAGAGGGAGAAGTGTCAAAAATAAGTGGGGCCAACCAACCATTCAGTGGATCAAGATCATGCCTCATCCGGATTGAAAACATATCCGCCTAAAACTCTAGCATCCCTAGTGCAGTGTTGAGTGCCCCTGCATGGCATTTCACCTTCTTGCCATGCACTTCCACTTCCTCTAGCGGCTTCCAAATTTTACCCTTCCATTTCTTTGGTAGTGCCTGGGTATAGGTTGTATAGAATTCACATACCCAGGTAGGAACATAGGCGTTTCTGGGCTTTGTGAAGCCTTCTAACTGATGGAACTGAAGAGAGTCACAGATTGCTGGGTGATTGCTCATGACTCCAACTACGGAGAGCCATCTCTCCTCAAGAATAGTATGTTCTCTAGCAGCCTTTAACATATTGAGGGCTCTTGGAGCAATAATCGGGAGAACTCTAGAGGTTGGTGCTTGAGTGGCTGAGGGTTCTACCAATTTGGACCAGATGTATGTTCTCTTTCATACAACCCCCCTTTTTGGTTGCACATTCTCCTGTACAGGTGCATGTTGAGTGGTAAGTTGTTGTCACTGAGGAGCCTCGGATGGCTCATTAATAATTATCCCCTTTTGCTTGCTTGACAGGAGAAGAGGAGGAACAAACTATTTGTCGGATTCTATATCTGAAGTGACTACCTATTTTCTTTTAGTTTTAGCCATGACCTGCAAAGCACACACATTCAAACATATAAACAGTGAAGGTTAGTTGAAATCAAACGCATTTAGAATCACAGTTCAAAAAATACAGTGAGGCTCTCCTAACGGGATGGCGGATTGCCTAACAGCTCCGACGAGCTCGCCGAAATGGAAAATGGAAATTATCGATGGGAACAGGCACAAAATGCAGAGTCACTTCTAACTCCGTGATTCACCGAGTTGGTTTCAGTAGGTTAAGACAAGTCTACTGAAACAGACAGTGCAAAAAGAAAAGAAACATGCCTCAAAGGAGATGTCCACTCCCACTTGGCTATTCGCCAAGTGGGTTCGGCAACTAAGACAAGCCCACCATATGGGACAGTGCTCAAGGTCACATATTCACTCAAGAGGGTGAGCTGGGGCTTACTCGGTGATTCACCTAGCCTCCTTAGCGAGCTAAGACAAGCCTGCCGAATAGGATATGTTCATGATAGTGCCTAATTTTTATAGCTAAACCCAACTTACGCAACAAAACAAGTTCCCCAATATCAATACAACCCACCTATATGCTTATCTACCCACAGGTACTCAGACTTTCCCAAATATTGCAAAGTATTACTTTAATTGACGAGTTGTCCAAAAGAAAGTCACAACTCTATCTATCATTAGGCAAAATCATGCAATTGGATCAACACTGAGTTATTGAGACTTCACCCACATCAAATTAACTCAAGACCCATCAAATTTACAAGTTAAATTTCACCATTTAACCAACATATTCAAGATTAACAAAATATAGGCAACACACATGCAATTGGTTCATGGGCACAGTTCAATAAAAACATTATAGGGTTACCCAATGAAATATAATAGTCATAATCATCAAATGGCTTCAAGCTCATACACACCATGCAATTTAAAGCTCAAAACTTACAATGAAAATCGAAAACCAACCTCAATATACTGCAAAACTCGAAACTAACAGGAAAGCAAGGTTGGGTCGACTGCTATAGCAAGCAAGTGCACTCCACACACTTAGAAATCACACACTAAAGACTCACAATCACTCATACAAGGTATTGCAAGAGAGGGAGAAGAAAAGGGCTCAAGGATTTTGAAGGGTTTTCTTTTTTAATTGAAAAATACCCTTGGCCTTTTTATATGAGGCACATTTGGCAGTCAAGACTAATGTCACTGAACGTGTTCGACAAATCACCGATTGGAGCTAAAGCTCACTGAACATGCCTGAACGAATACCAAACCTGAAGGCTGATTCGTTGAACCCGAAGGAGTCCACATAGTGTACTTAGGTGGATCACTGTTTCAAGCTCAGATCGCCAAAATTGACAGTACACTTTTCCACATTTTTTAGCTCAGAAGGCAAACAAGAACGAACTGGCACAACTCCATTAGTGGATTACCAATATGGTTTGGGCATCGCCAAATGTTCCTTATTCAACCTTTGAACTCTTTTCAACCTGCACTCACAAAACAAGTTATTGAAATAATAAAACAAAAGTAATAAAGACTTGGGTTGCCTCCTAAGAAGAGCCTTATTTAACGTCGTCGCATGACATAGTTTTCATTTTCTCAACATTCATTTTTGAGATTTGGGATGGTGTCACTAGGCAAAGTTCCCTTTTTCCTTGGATTGAGATGAGTAGAAATCTTGCACAATTAGGTCTCCAGCTACTTGATAGATACCGAATAAGAGGTCACCGTTTGAGATAAAATGAAGAAGTCATTTTTCAATTCCTTCAACACTTTTTCAGACCCTTCAACCTTGTTGAAGATCCTTGTAGGCATTTCCTCGATTTGGTTTCATTCCGGCCCAGCTTGATCTTTTGGTCAATGATGATCATGGGGAGGCACATATCTATCTTTTTTAGCCTCCCTATCTCTCCAATTTCCACCTCGCCAAACCTTCCAACCAATATCTCAATCCTTGTTCCAACCTTGGTTCCTACCTTGTCATTGATACTATGGGTGAGAACCCCCCATTTGGTTTCCCAAATATTTGCACTTCTTCATTGTATAATGCCTCAAACTTGACATCATTTGGGCACTGCCCACCATATGTTCCAACCTCATTCACCGATTTAAGTCCACCTCCAATGACATGTTTAGATAACAAATCGAGTTGTGTCATCATTTTGGCCATGTTTTCATCTCGTTCATTGTTGTCCTTCTTGATTTGCTCTTTGCTCAAAATCTGTGGTAGAGTAGACACTTGGTCTTCTCTAGTATGCCATGTTCTGTTAACTTTGGTCATGTCATCTAACAACAAAGCAACCACATGATACAGTTGTCTCATTAATTCTCCTTGGACTATTTGATCAGCCACACCTTTATTGACTAAATCAAGACTGCAATAGAAGTATTGCAACAACAAGTTGTCTGAAACACCATATGTTGGACACTGCAAAAGTAGTTTCTTGAACCTCAACCAAGTCTCATGTAGAGGTTCACCTCCAATGTGCTTCAAATTTTTGATCTGGGTTAAAGCTTTACCATCTTCGAGTGTGGAAAGAATCTCTCCATGAAAGCATCAGTCAACTCCTCCCACGAAGTGATAGAGCTATTCGGTAATTCCGCCAACCATCTTGTACCTTTACCCTTCAAAGAGTACAGGAATAACCACAATCTTATGGACTTTTGAGAGATGTTCTTGAACACAAATGGTCCAAATACCTCCACTAAATTCCTAAGGTGTTCATGGGGATCCTCATAAGCTAGATCCCTAAAATTTTCCTTTAGTTGGAGCAATTGTAGCATTGTTCTAGTTATATGAAACACAACCCTCCCTACTGTGGGAGGTATCTGGATGGCTCCCGTGGTTTGAATGATATTCATATGCATATCCTTCAAATCACCCATGTTTATGTTTTGACCATAGTGACTATCGTTGTCACTACCATGGTCACTCATTGTACTAGACGTGCAAATCAACCAACAACAACACAAACAACAATCTACTATAACTAACCAAATTTACAAACTAATTTCTCAAATGAAATTCTCAACTACCATTCCCTGGCAACGGCGCCATTTTTGATAACGCTCAAATGTCCTCCTTAAAACCAATTAAAAGGGACAGGGGTCATAGTCAATAAAAATACCCAACTAAGAGTCAAGGTTGTATCCCACATAGAATGATATATCGTACAGAATTCTATCAAGAAATTTTGATGGTAAACTCATTCATTTGCAATAGTAAAAGCAATTGGTTAGATTATTCAGCCAATTTAAATAAAATATTTGGTTATCAATTGTCACAATTAAACTAAGAATTTAGAGAATTTAAGAGTTAACATATAATCTAGGGATGTAGGGATTGGAAATCAATGTCACATAGGGGTAATTGTGCTGCTCTATGGTGATGAACATTCATGAATAGGCTAGGTCATCATCAATGATGCTAATCATATTTAGATCTCAAAGCATCAATTCATAGAATCTCCTTTTGGTCTCATCTATGTACTTTCACCAAACAACCCAATAACTTACTCTACTCTCCCTTTCGATGAAGAAGTAGGGCAAATAGATTCGACCCATAATCTCTATTTTCAAGCAGGTTACAAACATCAAACCTAAATTGCTAGTATCAGACTAATTTTCCACTCCAATCAATCTCTTTCGAGCATCGACGGGAGATTAGAAGTAGGAGTAAAATTTTCAACCTTAACCCATAAGTTAACATCATGCTAATTAGCCCAAGTTCATGTATAAATAGCAGCAAAATAGAGCATAACACAATACCCACTACATTAAATCAACAATCAACCCCATAATTGCACCCATAGATCTAGGGGTTTTAGCCACCTATCACAAAAGGCAAAGAAAATATATCTTTCATAAAAGCAGCCAGGAGTAACATGAAATTAAGACATTACAAGCAAATCCACTTTAGATTCAACTTCAATTTGTCAAATTCAAGAACAAAGTTGAAAACCCCCAAAATCTAGAAAGTGTTCTTCACAAAGTAAAGTGTTTCTCTTTCACTCTCAAAATTAAGAATATTCAGAACTCTCACCAAAAAAGTACTCAAAGACTCCTTCGTCCTCTCTCCTTTAGGCAATTTATAGTTTCCCAAAATTTGGCCCAAAAACTCATCACGCTACCTTTTGGGAGATGTTAGTCGGGCTTGCCTAGTTTATTCGGTGAATTTCCAATCATCTTTAGCTCACCTTCTCTTTCTCTAGGCTTCAAGTGTTTGACCCTCAGTCAGTGGGCTAGTTCGAGTCTGCCTTTCACGTTAGGCATATCACCGAGTACACCTTGGTTTGCCTTTCGAGCCTTCAATTTTTCTCCTTGCACTGTCACTTTCTGTGATGGTCACCAAGGTTGCACTTCTCATTCGGTGAGTCGCCCTTTTCTTTTGGAGTTCGCTAACCTGTCTCAATAAATACAAGTGTTGTGCATTGTCACGTTGGGTGAGGTCATGCTCACTACGAGATCTGTCTTTCTTGCTTGGCAATCATCAATGTAAATTTTGCACTTCTTTTAATATTTTTGGCCATTCTTTCAAACATTTATTCTAGCCTTGTCTATTTTCTTTCATAGCTACAAATCATAAAAATAAAATCAGAAAAGGACAAAATTAGGTATTGGGACACTAATTATTAAGCTAAATAGGCCTCAAATTAGTGAAAATCTACTATTCGTCCACTCATATTCCTATCAACAGCCCATCTTGTTGACTCATGAAAAAGGGTCTAAGACTTGACAAATTTTCAACTTGTTGACCTTACTCTATGAAGCACTTCCATGGACCATATATCCAATCACAAACCGTGGAACCCACTCGTGAATAAGAAGGCATTATTCTCACATTCTAAGTCTAGTCCATGGCATCCATCTACGAGCCCTAAAAGCTTACATGGCCCATACATGAACTCTTATTTTACAGGACCAACCACTCTTTCTTCAATAATTTAACTTCCAATGACTTTTTACACTTTTGATATGTTACATATGTTGTTGACACGTTCTTGGAAAACCTGTGATTCCCACTTTCAAGTAGGAAAGATGATATCCTGAGTCATATCTCATGTTTTCTGATGTTTAACCTTAACTTATTGGCAATTTGGACTCTTAGCCACAAACTTTGTGATATCCTTCTTCATATGATTCCACCTATAGACTTCCTATATATCATGACACATCTTAGTGGTTCTTGGATAAATAGAGTATCAGGAACTATGAGGTTATGATAGTATCCACTTCCTCAAATCATCAATATTTGGAATGTACAATCGATTCTGATAAAGAAGCACACCATCTCCCCCTTAAGATAAAGCCTCCATAGTCCTTTTAAGGATTGCTTCCTTTAGCTCAATGATGAGTTGTAGATTTGCAATCATTTGAGGTCTATTTCGCTTAATAATTAGTGTCCTCAATGCCTAATTTTTTCCTATTTTGATGAAATGTTGTTGAATTGCAGCTATGTAGTTAAATGGACAAGGCAAGGATTGATGTTTGAAAGAATGGCCAAAAATTCAAAAAGAAGTGCAAACTATACATGTTGATCGCCAAACGAGAAAAGCAGATCGCCTAGTAAGCATGACCTCACCCAAAATGACAGTGCATAGCACTTGTGTCTATTGAAATAGGTTGGCAAACTCCAACAGAGAAGACGATGCACCAAATGAGAAAGATGACCTTACTGATCATCATCGAAAATTACAGTGCAAGGAAAATAATTGAATGCTCGAAAGGCGAACCAAGGTGGTACTCAGTGATTCACCGACTGTGAAAGGCTAACTCAAACAAGTTCGCCAACTAAGGTTCAAACATATGAAGCCTAGATCATGAAAAGGCTAACTGAACCACAAGAGGCGATTCATGAGCCCGACTAATGTCGCTGAATGAGATGCGCATTGTGTTTTGGGCCATATTTTGGAAAACTATAAATAGCCCAAAGGGGAGAGAAATTAGAGAGTTCTGAAATTCAGAAAATGTGAGAAATATTTTGAGTGTTGAGAGAGAACACTTGACCTTTGTGAAGGATACTTTTTAGCTTTAGGGGTTTTTCAACTTTGTGTTTGAATTTGGTAAATTGAAGTTGAATCTAAAGTGGGTTTACTTGTACTTGCTTGATTTCATGTTATCCCTGGCTGCTTTCATGGAAGGTATATATTCTTTGCTTTTTGTGATGGGTGGCTAAAACCCAAAGATCTAGGGGTGCATTATGTGATTGGGTGCTGATTTAATGTAGTGGGTATTGTGTTATGCTCTATTTTGCTACTGTTCTTACATGAATTTAGGCTAATTAGCATAGGGTTAATTTATGGGTTAAGGTTGCAAACTTAATTCCTACTTTCGATCTCTGGTCGATGCTCGAAAAAGATTGATTGGAGTGGATACTTAGTCAAATACTAGCAATTTAGGTTTGATGTTTGTAACTTGCTTGAAAATAGAGGTTATGCGTCAAATCTATTTGCCCTATTTGTACATCGAAATAGAGAATAGTGTAAGTTATTGCTCTTGTTTAGATTGGCATTTAGATGAGACTGAAAGGAGATTCTATTTGTAGATGCTTTGAGATCGAAATATGATAAGTGTCATTGAAGATGACCTAGCCTATTCATAAAGGTTCATCACTATAGAGCAACACAATTACCCCTGTGTGACATCGACTTCTAATCCCCACACCCGTAGATTGATTCTTAACTCTTCAATTTTCTTAAATTCTAGTTTTACTGTAACATTTGATAACCAAAAATCTTTTACTTAATTGGTGTAATCATCCACCCACTTGTTCTTACTATTACAAATGAACAATTTTACAATCCAAATTTCTTGAAAAGAATTCTCTACGATATACCATTTCCTGTAGGATTTGACCCCAACTGTTCATTGGATTTTTATTGACTATGACCACTATCCGTTTTAATTGGTTTTAAGAAGGACATTTGAGCATTATCAAAAATGGCGCCATTGTCGGGGAATGGTTGTTGAGAATTCTAATTGAGAAATTGATTTAAATTTTGTTTAGTTGTAGTAGATTGTTGTTTTGTGTTGTTGTTGGCTGATTTGCAGGTCAAATACAATAACAGAACATGGTAGTGACAACAATAGTCACTATGGCCAAAACAACAACATGGGTGATTTGAATGATATGCATGTGAATATTGTTCAAACCACGAGAGCCATCCAGATACCTCCCACAACCAGGAGGGTTGTGTTTCAAATAACTGGAACAATGCTACAATTGCTCCAACTGAAAGGAAATTTTGGGGGCCTAGTTCATGAGGATCCCCATGAGCACCTTAAGAATTTCATAAAGTTATGTGGACCATTTGTGTTCAAGAATATCTCTCAAGAGTATGTAAGGTTGAGGTTATTCTCATTCTCTTTAACGGGTGAAGCTATCAGATGGTTGACATAATTGCCAAAGGATTCTATCACTTCCTGGGAGGAGTTGAATGATGTTTTCTTGGAGAGATTCTTTCCAACCTCGAAGATGGTTAAACATCGAATCCAAATCAAAAATTTCAAGCATATTGGAGGTGAACCTCTACATGAGACTTGGCTGAGGTTAAAGAAACTCCTTTTGCAATGTCTACAGCATGGCGTTCAAGACAATTTGATGCTGCAATACTTCTATTGCAGCCTTGATTCAGTCAATAAAGGTGTGGCTGATCTGTTAGTCTAAGGTGAATTAATGAGACAACCGTATGATGTGGCTGCTTTGTTGCTAGATGACATGACCAAAGTTAACCAAGCACGACACACTAGAGATGACCAAGTGTCTACTCTACAATTGAGTTTGAGCAAAGAGTATATTGAGAAGTACAATGAACGAGATAAAAACATGGCCAAATGATGACCCAAGTCAATTTGTTGTCTAAACATGTCATGAAAGGTGGACTTAAGTCGGTAAATGCAGTTGGAACCAACAGTGGGCAGTGCCCGGATGATGCCAAGTTTGAGGCATTATACAATGAGGAAATTTAATATTTGGGAAACCAAATGGGGGGTTCTCACACTAATTATCAATGGTAAGGTGAGAACCAAGGTTGGAACAAGGATAGAGATAGTGGTTGGAAAGTTTGGCAAAGTGGAAATTGGAGAGATAGGGAGGTTGACAAAGATAGCCATGTGCCTCCCCATGATTGTCCATGACCAAAAGACCCCGCTGGGCCAGAAGGAAACAGAACTGAGGAAATGCTTACAAGGATCTTCAACAAGGTTGAAGGGTCCGACAAAGTGTTGAAGGAATTGAAAAATGACATCTCCACTTTATCCCAAATGGTGACTTCACATTCGGTGTCTATCAAGCAGCTGGAGACCAAATTGTGCCAAATATCAACTCATCTCAATCCAAGGCAAAATGGAATGTTGCCTAGTGACACCATCCCAAATTCTAAGAATGAATGTTGAGAAGTTTAGAACTATGTCGTACCACAACGTTAAATAAGGTGCTTCTTGGGAGGCAACCCAAGTCTTTACTTTTGTTTTTATTGCTTTCAATAATGTGCGTTGTGAGTGCAGGTTGAGAAGAAGTTTAAAGGTAGAAAAGGGAATATTAGGTGATTCCAAGACCTTAGTAGCGATACAGTGAAAGTGTTGTGTGGACTCATTCTTGTCCGACTTCTGAGCTTGAACATGTGGAAAAGTGTACTTTCAATTTAGGCAGTCTAAGCTCCAAATGGTGATCCAGTGAAGTGCACTATGCAGACTCCATCGGGTCTGCCAAATCATCCTTCAGGTTTGGTGTTCATTTAGGCATGTTCGGCGAGCCTGATTTCCAATTGGAAATTTGCCAAACACGTTCTGTGACGTTAGTCGAGACTGCCAAACGGGCCTAATATAAAAAGGCCAAAGATCTTTTCAAAATCAAATTTTAAACCCCTTTGATATTTTCAAGTATTTTCCTCTCCTTTCTCTTACATTGAATCATTTGAGTGTTTGTGAGTCATGGATGTGTGATTTTAAAGTTTGAGGAGTGCGTTTTGTTGCTTTCACTGTCAACCCAACCCCATTTCCTTGTTATTTTCGAGTTGTGCTTCTTACTAAGGTTGGTTTTTTATTTTAATTGAGAATTTTGAGCTTTAAATTGCAATATGGGTATGGGGTTGAAGCCATTAGTTGATATTAATTGTTAGATTTTGTTGGGTAGCTTTCTATTATGCATATTGAACTTTACCCATGAGTTATTTGCCTGTGTGTGGCTGTAGAATGCGAATCTTGATCGTGTTAGTTAAATTTTGAAATTGAACTAATATATTTGTTCGGTCTAAGCCTAATTTGACTCCACCTTTTATGCCTGAATCCTTAGATCATTGCTATTGTCTTATTCGGTGAGCTCACTGGAGCTCGCTGATCCTATGAGGCGATCCGCTTTCTCGTTAGGTGAGCCTCAAGATAGTTTTTGAACTATCATTCGAAGTGAGTTTGATTTCAACTAACCTTCACAAATTCTATGTTTGAATGTGTGCTTTGTAGATTATGGCACGAACAAAAGGAAAGCAACTGGTAACATCTGACACAACTCAGACAAAGACTCTCTTTCTCCTCCTCCTAAAAGACACAGGGGTATTTCTATAAACGAGCCATCTGAGGCTCCTCATCGTCAGTAGCCTACCACTCCACTAGAATCTACCCAAGAGAGGGTGAACCCCAAAAAGGGGTTTGTAAGGAAAAGCACAGAAATCTGGTCCAAACTAGTGCAGCCCTCCTCCGCATAAACACCTACTTCAAGAGTTCTCTCAACTATCACTTCAAGAGACCTCAATAGGGTCAAAGCTACTGGAGAATGGACTATTTTTTAGGAGAGACGGCTCTCCATAGACGGTGTTATTAGAGACCACCCAGCCATTTGGGACACCATTCGATTCCACAAGTTTGAGGGGTTCACCAAGACAAGAAACCCCTATATTCCTTCTTAGGTGTGAGAGTTCTACACATCTTACGCTTTGTCCCTACAAAAAAAGTGAAAGGGTACAGTTTGGAAGCCGCTTGAAGAAGTGGAAGTGCGAGGCAAAAAAGAACAATGCCATGCTGGGGCAATTAACACTGCACTGGGGATACCGACATTTCAGTCGGATATGTATTCACTCTGGATGCGACATGACTCTAACTCTTTGAAAGGTTGATTGGCTCCATTAATATCTGATTCTTCTCCCTTCTGGATGGTTGATGGTACCCGAATTGAAAAGAAGGATTTGAATGTGGTAGCGCGATATTGGTTTGGCTTTATCAATAGTTATATTATGCCCTCACAGAATGAGTGGATCCTTCACCATCCAAAGGCGACCTTGGTGGGCATGATCATTGACTGGGAGCATATTCATGTGGGATCCATTACTGTAGATGAGATACTAATGAGGGCTAGGAAAGAATAGACCTCTCTCCCATTCCAAGTTCTGAATACGCAGTTGCGCGAGAGGGCATGAGTTCCCTTCAGGGCGGCCACAGATATGAGAATCACCCAAGCCTTATCTAGTGATATCAAGCGTATTGAGGCTGAGTGCTTAAGGGATGATGCGGCTTGGAAGAAGCAACTACCACAACACATGATGCCCGTAGTTGATCTTACTACACTATCACTTGAGGCCAGCACACATGCTTCTTTTATGGAGTAGGTAGGTATATCCACACCCTTTACTGTACTTTCTACAATTGCTCATGTTAGTACAACGTCTGTTGTTGTTGCTGCTGCTAGGCATACCCCTACTCCTATCGCCTGCCAGGTGATGATTTATCAAATAGGTAGCCTTCCCTGGTCGGTGAATGTTAGAGCTGCACGGGACGGACATGACCGGAATTATTGATAGGGCCATTAAAAATGCCTTGGATCTTTTGAGAGAGAGAGAGAGACTTGTTAAGTGTAAGGGGCTGATTGAGAGCTATGGTATGAGGTTGGCTAACCTCACTACTAGATTACAGGCCCAGAAGAAGGTCAGGAGTAGTTCTGGTGCACTAGACACCATGAGAGATGAGCTTGCTACCTTACGAGAGGAGGTGACTCAGTTGCAGTCCACAGACATATCGATGGTATAGGGTGAGGTTCCCCTACTGGATGCACCTTTCTCCATGACACCTTAGATGCCTAGTAGTTAGCCTACCCACAATCTGCAGCCTAAAATAGCTGTGGGTGTTGAGATTAATGCTTATTAGGATGTTGAGAGGGCCGAGGGTGATTTGGCTGAGGAGACAGACGAGGAGTTAGGGAGCGAGAAGCATAGGGTTAATTTATGGGTTAAGGTTCAAAACTTGATTCCTACTTGCAATATATGGTCGATACTCAAAAAGGATTGATTGGAGTGGGTATTCAGTCCAAAACTAGCAATTTAGGTTTGATGTCGGTAACTTTCTTGAAAATAGAGGTTATGGGTCTGATCTATTCGCCTTATTTATGCATCGAAAGAGAGGATAGATTAAGGTATTGGTTTGTTTAGATTGGAATTTAGATGAGACCAAAAGGACATTCTATTTGTAGATATTTTGAGATTGAAAGATGATTAGCGTCATTGAAGATGACCTAACTTATTCATGAATGTTCATCACTATAGAGCAGTACAATTACCCCATGTGACATTGAATTCCAATCCCCGCACCCCTAGATTGCTTGTTAACTGTCAAATTTTCTGAAATTCTAGTTTAACTATGACATTTGATAATCAAATCTTTTATTAAATTGGTGGAATCATCCACCCACTTATTCTTACTATTACAAATGAGCAATTTTACAATCAAAGTTTCTTGATAGGAATTATCTACGATATACCATTTCCTGTGGGGTTCAACCCCGACTCTTCATTAGATTTTTATTGACAACGACCGTTGTCCCATTTAATTGGTTTTAAAGAGGACATTTGAGAATTATCAAAAATAGCGCCACTACCGGGGACTGGTAGTTAGGAATTCAATTTGGGAAGTAATTTCACATATAAATTTTCTTTGTAGCTGAACTGTCTTATGCTTGGTTTTCTTGCTATGGTCTCTTGATAAATGAAACCATGAGCGAACATAATGGTGACGACTGTAGTCGGCATGGGCAAGATAATGTTGTTAGAAAAGAAGTTAAGGTGGTTTCTTATACCACCAATGAAGTTGGAGCAATTTGGTTACTACCGATGCATAAGGATACAACATTTGTCATAACCAAGTCCATGTTGCAGCTTATTAAACATGAGGGACTATTTCGGGGTTTAGAACATGAAGATCCTAATGAGCACCTCCGCTAGTTTTTGAGTGTATGCAATTCCAATTCGGCTGATGGTATTTCACAAGAGTCAATGGGGTTGTGGTTATTCCCCTTGTCCTTAATGGGGGAAGCAAATGGGTGGTTGATTGAATTACCGAAGAAGTGTATTACCTCATGGGAAGAATTAATTCAAGCTTTTCTTGAGAGGTTCTTTCCTCCATTTAAAATAATGAAATTGAGGAAAAACATTCAGAATTTTGAAACGGCGAATGGAGAACCCGCTCATAAAGCGTGGTTACGATTTAAGAGGGTGTTGCTGCGATGCCCAAGACATGGTTTCCCCAATGAGCTGTTTATACAATATTTTTACCAAAGTCTCAATGTGGTGAATAAAGGATTGGTGATCATCTTGTTCGGGGAGGTATAGTTAAACAACCACTCATAGAAGCATCAAGATTGCTTGATGAGATGAAAAAAATTAATCAGCTTGGTACACAAAGGAAGACTATGTGTCACTTCTGCACTTGGGGGTATTTAAGGAATAGGAAGAGAAAAACCTAAAGCATGACAAAAGCATTGCTAAGTTGACTGTACAACTTGAAATGCTAACCAAGCACGTTATAGGGAGAGGGTCAAGTTCAGTGAACGCAATATCTCGGCAATTGTATGATGATGGAGGCTACACGAGAAGTTGAAGTTTGGAGGGTTTCTGGACAAGCTGCTCAATGCTTGCCAGAAATCAAGGTTGGACCAAAAAATAATGGTGAGACGTGGTATGGAAGAGAATGTGAAGATGTTATATGTGTGCAGCTTGTCAAGCTACATGAGCCAATAAATAATCAAACCAATGTATTGTTGGCTAGAATTCTCGACAAAGTGGAAGGGTTAGACATGATTCTGAAAAAGATAAAAAGCGACATTTCAGACTTGTCCACTATCGTCAGCTCACATGCATCTTCCATTAAGGTGCTTGAAGAAAAAATAGGTCAGTTGACTGCTCTTGTGTATGTTACTCCCTGTGAGAATTCAATGGCTCAAGGAGATGAAAATCAAAGGGATGATACCCAAGTCTCAGCCATAGTTACTAGAAGTGGAAAGACTTTGCAAAAAATATAAAGGCCTGATAATATAGATTCTCAAGGGGTGATTGCCGATAATGAATCACCTAAGAGAATGGATAAGGAACAAGCAAAACAAGCGGAAAATGAGACAAAGACAAATGTGAAGAAAGGTGGTGTTGAGGCTTCATCCACATTACCTCAAATCAAGATTATACCTCCTTTTCCTCAAAGATTAAGAAAGAAAAATGACAATGCAAAATTCAAAAGTTTGTAGATATAGTGAAATATTTGAAAGTAAATATCCATTGGTGGATGCCTTGATCGAAATGTCAGGTTATGCTCAATACATGAAAGAGTTGGTGAAAAAGAAGAGGGTGATAGATTATGAAGCAATTGAATTACCGCAAACATGTGGTGTGGTAATGACAAAGAATGTTGTCCTCAAGAAAGATTATCTGGGAGCTTTCACTCTTCCATGCACTATTGCTATGTATACTTTTGCAAAATCCTTGTGTGATCTTGGTGCAAGTATAAATTTGATGCCATTGATGATATTTAATATGCTTGGGCTTGATAAACCGAAACCAACAAACATGAGACTCTTAATGGCTAATCGTTCAATAAAGAGACCGATAGGTGTGGTCTATGATGTGCTAGTAAAAAATGATAAATTTGTAATCCCCACTGATTTTGTTGTGCTTGATTGTGAGATTAATGTTGAGATGTCGGTTATCCTTGGTAGACCATTCTTAGCCATGGGAAAAGATTTCGTTGTTGTGGAAGGTGTTGAGTTGAAGTTTTGAATCGATGAAGAAGTAGTTAGCTTCAATATTCATAAATCAATGAAATACCCAAGTGATATGCACATTGTGTCTCACTTGGGTCAGATTGACGAAGTTGTCACAATTATTGGAAGTGCAGCGTATTGTAGGGAATCTTTGGCTCAAGTTCTACTTAACTATGATCAAGACGAAATTAGTGACTATGATGAGGTTGTGGCTGCTCTTATAGGTGTGAGCTCACATAATTCTTTCCAAAAAAAAACTTGACCTCTATTTTTCTAGCCGAGAACCACCACCGGCAAAATCATCCATCATTGAACCACAAAAATTAGACTTGAGGAGCTTCCACCTCATCTAAAATATTCTTTCTTGGGGACCAACAACACACTCCCGGTGATTATTGCAAGTGATTTTGAACAATGGCAAGTGGAGTTGTTAATCATAGTGTTGAAGAGTCACATTAAAGCCTTGGGGTGGTCAATTGCCGATATTGTGGGAATTTCACCGGGCGAATGTACTCACAAAATAAATTTTGTGGAGGATTGCAAACCAATCATTGAGCATTAATGAAGATTAAACCCTTTGATTCAAGAAGTGGTGAAGAAGGAAATTATAAAATGGTTAGATGCGGGAGTTATCTTTCCAATTGCAGACACACAATGGGTGAGTCTGGTTCAATGTGTTCCTAAAAAGGGTAGTATTACGGTTGTACCAAACAAAAAGGCCAATCTTGTAGCCACTAGAGCCGTGACCAGGTGGCGTGTGTGTATGGATTATCGAAATCGTAACTCATAGACTGAAAAAGGATCATTTCCTCATGCCATTTATTGATCAGATGCTTGATAGGCTTGCGGCCAAGGGGTGGTATTGCTTCCTTGATGGGTATTTCGAATATAACCAAATCTTTTTTGCACTAGAGGATCAGGAGAAAACAACGTTTACATGCCCCTATGGAACATTTGCCTTCAAGCGAATGCCATTTGGAATATGTATTGCACCAGCCACTTTTCAACGGAGCATGCTATCAATATTCACAGATATGGTGGAAGAATCCATGAAAGTGTTCATGGATGAATTTTTAGTAGTTCGAGACACTTTTGAAAAATGTTTGAAGAATTTCTACGTGTTGCTTAAAAGGTTTGTAGATTCAAATTTGATTCTTAATTGGAAAAAGTACCACTTCATGGTAAAAGAAGGAATTGTGCTTGGGCATAAAATCTTCGGGGATGGTATTGAAGTTGATCAGGCTAAGTTTTAAGTTATTGAAACGCTACCCCTCCAATTTCGATAAAGGGAGTAAAACGCTTCCTTGGTCATGTCGGGTTTTATAGATGGCTCATTAAAGACTTCTCCAGGATTTCCATTCGACTGTGTAAGATTCTTGAGAAAGAGAGCACTTTTGTTTTCGACTATTCATGTATGGAGGCTTTCAAAACACTCAAGGAGCAACTCATTTCGGCTCCCATATCATTGCATCTGATTGGAATCTCCCTTTTGAAATGATGTGCGATGCTAGTGGCTTGGCTTTAGGAGCTGTCACAAAAACAAGTTCTTTCATTCCATCTATTATGCTAGCAAAACTTTGAATTGTGCTCAAAAATATTACACCATGACGGAGCAAGAGTTGTTGGCTGTTGTATATGGGTTTGAGAAGTTTAGAGCATATTTTTGGGGTACCAAAGTGGTTGTGCACACAGATCACACATCTTTAAGATACTTAATTACAAAGAAAGAGCCGAAACCAAGGTTGATTCAATAGGTGTTACTTCTTCAAGAATTTGACTTCAAAGTGAAAGATAGAAAGGGGTGTCAAAATTAGTAGCTAACCATCTTTCAAGGCTGGAAGCAGATACTAGGGTTGCCAAGGAGAAAGATATTGAGGATGCCTTTCATGATGAATCGATAATGGTAATTTCTACACCCTCCATTCCTTGTTATGCTGAATTTGCAAATTTTATTGTGTGTGGGATGTTACTTGATGATTTGAGTAGCCATCAAAAGAGGAAATTCATATTTGATGTGATGAAGTATATATGGGATGAACCTTTCCTTTTTAGAGAGTGTACTGCAATATCATTCGACGTTGTGTACTCGAAGAGGAAGTGATTGAGATACTTGAAGCATGTCATGCCTCGCCTGCAGGTGGTCATCATGGGGGAATCCGTACAACCTCTAAGGTTTTGCAATGTGGCTATTATTGGCCTACGATGTTTAAAGATACTCATGTCTTTTACAAGTGTTGTGTTCAATGTCAATTAAAAGGGAGTATATCTTGGAGACATGAATTTTCATTGTCGTAAATCCTTCAAATTGAATTGTTTGATGTTTGGGGGATTGATTTCACGGGTCCTTTTCCTAGTTCATTTGGGAATAGGTACATCCTTGTAGCAGTTGACTACGTCTCCAAGTGGGTGGAAGCAGTGGCATTACCAAACAATGAAGCAAGAAGTGTCACAAAGTTTCTCAAAGAGAATATCTTCACAAGGTTTGGTACCCCAAGGACAATTATAAGTGATGGAGGATCACATTATTGCAATCGTCAATTTGCAGCCCTTCTATCAAAATATAGGGTTAAGCACAAAGTGTCAATTTTGTACCATCCACAATCTAGCGGACAAGTTGAGGTGTCTAATCGAGAAAAAATAGCATCTTTTCCAATACTGTAAAATGTCCATCGCACTGATTGGTCTAGTAAGCTTGATGATGAACTTTGGACCTACTGCATGGCTTTCAAATCTCCTATGGTATGTCTTCTTACAAGTTAGTGTTTAGGAAAGCTTGTCATCTCCCGATGTAGTTAGATCGCAAAGCTTTATGGGCATTGAAAAGGATAAATTTGAACGGGGATGTGGCTTCCAAGGATCATGTGCATCAAATCCTTGAGTTGGATAAGTTTTGTTTGCAAGCCTATAAGAGTTCTGCACTATATAAGGAAAAGGTTAAATTGTAGCATGATGCTAAGATACCACCTCATGAGTTTTGAGTAGGAGAGCTAGTCCTACTTTTCAATTCAAGATTGAAACTCTTCCAGGAAAGCTCAGGTCCAAGGGGATTGGTCCGCACACTATCAGGAGAGTGTATGGAAATGGAGCGATTGAAATTGAAGAAACAAAAGGAGTGAGATTCAAAGTCAATCGGCGAAGGTTGAAGGTGTACTTTGGCAAAGGTCATGATGTGAGATGTGAGGGTTGCTGAAGTGGTGTATTTGAATGATGTTTGAAGGCATATCCACGTCGTGTCGCGACATTAAATTAGGGACTTATTGGGAGGCAACCCAAGTGTTAGTACTTTTCAATAATGTGGGTGCCAATTGTGCAAGTATCAATAGGCGATGGAGGAGGCAACTTAGCAATCCACCAAACCAGTTAAGTAAAGCTCCAACGAGTCCGCCCAATGGGTTGCTTAGCTTTGGGTGCTTACTGTCCATCTCGGTGGACTGCATCACCACTTTGGCGATACACCAATTGAATTTGGTGAACCCACTTCAGTTTGCCTAATTAGGTTTCCAAACAGAGAAGTATACTGGAAGATTCAGTGATGCTCACAGGCAGTCGGCGATTCACCCTTCGAAGTTAGGCGATCATGGGATAGTTCACCGAAGCAGAGGATACATTCTCCTGAGCTACAAGCACTATCGGCGAGCTGCGATTACTTGGCGATCCATTGAACGTGTCAGTGAATGGCAGTCCAACAATGTTCAGGGAGTCTCTTCATCTCTGCTTTCTTATGATAATTATGTGCATTGAGGGCACTGTACTTTACTTTTTGATGAGGTGGGGGCCTTTGAGCCAATATTCCCTTTTTTACTTGTATTTTGTTACTTTTAGTTTTTGAGGATGGTATTAGTTTACTTTTGTTTTTATTATAGTGTTTCTTTTTGTTGAGTGTATCTTTTTTGTATATTTCACTCTCTCTTGATTGTGCAACCCCACATGAGTTTTAAAAATCATGAAATGCTTGAAGTTTTTAATGTTAATGATTCGAGAATCGATTGTGTATAACATCGATGTCTTGAATAGTACCTGTGATGAGCATGATTTAGAGTGTTGGTGTTGCGAGAATGAAATCGATGTGGTTGCACTTTTGAGCGATCTCTTTGAATCTTTTTTTTACTAGTTGTGTTTTGATATGAGGTTTGCAATGAACATTGCACATATGCTTTTGATCCTTTCGAAATGTGCAAAATGAGTGTATTTTGAAGTGCCATGTATGGTGAGGTCTTACATGAAAGCATGTGTGTGAGGTCCTAGAATTTCCTTGTTAGGCAAACTGTTTAAATCTTGGTGAATGTGAGGCGTGATCTTGGGCAACAATTCAAAGAGGGAACCCAAATGTCCATAATCTTTTGTGACTACCTTGTGAGGGTGTGCATCCATTTTTGCACCATTTGAGCCTAACCCATTTGTTTGCAAAGCCAAAAGAAAGCCACTTGAACCAAATTATCCCTACCTTCTCACCTATAATCGTTTTTGAAGCATTGTTATGTTTGAATAGCCAACTTAGGCCAAAAGCCTAAGTTAGGTGTGTAGAATGGAAGGAGGAATGAAAGCCAAGTGAAGGGCAATGAAAGATGAAATGAGATTCAACTTTAATGTTTGTTACAAAAAGAAGGAACCCCTCCTTATAAAAAAAGAAAAAGAGTCATTGTGATAATAATGCTTTGGAAAATTGAAAATGAAATAGAGAAGTGATGAATTAAAGGAGATTCAAACTAAATTGACTGAAAAGTCAAAGTGTGAGTTCTCAAATGAATAAGCCTGAAAAATAACTTCAGAAGAGGTGAAGATGATTGCAACAATGCTTTTAAAAGGTAAAGTCACCGAGCCAAATTTACCATACCTTAACCCTAAGCCCCATTACAAGCCAAAAAGACCCTTGAGATCTTGCATGAACTAGGTTGTGTGATGATTCGAAAATATGGGCAAACCTATGGCACAATGCTTGCATGTGTTTCTCTTTTGAGAGAGTGAGAGTTGTATTGATTCTTTATATCTTTGTTGATTTTCTTTATGAGAGCATGGAAACATTCTTGATGTGAGGGCACTTGAATACATTTATTGAAACATGTTCTTATGTTAGAAAAGAAGCCAAAATGAGTTTGACCTTTTGTTGAAATTGGCTAGTCATCACTTGAAGCTTTTTGATCATGATTGACTGTATCATGTTGTTAAGAGTAGTTTTGTTATGGCACTTGCATGTTAGCTCTCATTCAGTACTGTTGTACACACCCTTATTGTTCTAATTATGTTCTTAATTTACTTAAGGACAAACAAAAGTTTAAGTTGGGGGTGTTGATGAGTGGTAGATTTGCAATCATTTGAGGTCTATTTAACTCAATAATTAGTGTCCTCAATGCCTAATTTTATCCTATTCTGATTAAATATTGACAGTTTGCAGCCATGAAGGCAAATGGATAAGGCAAGGATATATGTATGAAAGAATTCCAGAAATGTAAAAAGAAATGCAAACTATACATTGTTGATCACCAAACGAGAAAGGTGGATCACCTAGTGAGCATGACCTCACCCAAAATGATAGTGCATAGCACTTGTGTCTATCGAAATACGTCAGTGAACTCCAATAGAGAAGGTGATGCACCGAATGGAAAAGGCGACCTTGCTTATCATCGCCAAAAATGATAGTGCAAGGAGAAAAATTTAATGCTCGAAAGGTGAACCAAGGTGGTACTCGACAATTCACCGAATGTGAAAGACTGACTCAAATGAGTTCGCCGACTGAGGTTCAAACACTTGAATCCTAGAGCATGAAAAAGTGAGCTAAAGCACAAGAGTCGATTCACCGAATGAGCTCGCCGAGCCTGACTGATGTTGCCGAATGAGATGTGCATTGGGTTTTGACCAAATTTTAGAAAACTATAAATAGCCGAAAGGAGAGATAAATTAGAGAGTTTTGAAATTTAGAAAGAGTGAGAAATATTTTGAGTGTTGAGAGAGAATACTTGACCTTTGTGAAGAACATTTTCTAGCTTTTGGGGTTTTTCAACTTTGCTCTTGAATTTAATAAATTGAAGTTTAATCCAAAGTGGTTTACTAGTAATTGCATAATTTCATTTTACCCATGGCTTATTTTGTGCAAGATATAAATATATTTTTTTGGTTATGGGTGGCTAAAACCCCAAGATCTAGGGGGTGCAATTATGGAGTTGGATATTGATTTAATGTAGTGATTATTGTGTTATGCTCTATTTTCCTATTGTTCATACATGAATTTGGGCTAATTAGCATGGGGTTAATTTATTGGTTAAGGTTACAAACTTAATTCCTACTTTCAATCTCATGTAGATGCTGGAAAGAGATTGATTAGAGTGGATAATTAGTTCAATACTAGCAATTTAAGTTTGATGTCTGTAACTTTCTTGAAAATAGAGGTTATGGGTAATATCTATTTGCCCTACTTCTGCATCAAAAGAGAGAATAAAGTAATGTATTGGGTTGTTTAGATTGGTATTTAGATAAGACCGAGGAAGTCATTTTTCATACGTCCCTAGAGAGATCCCTCCCGAAAACTTTAGCGGTTGGTACTAGTGGAGTGTCTTCAGACTCCGCCATCCCTCCGAGTGTTGAGACAGGCACTGATGCTTAGTTGAGTCTTTACTGCTTCCTCTAGTGAACCTATTGCTGGGCATTGATGCCTCGGATGATGCTTCCCTTCCGGAGACTCCATATAAGAGTGCTCCAAAGGTATAGCCTGTCAGGGGGACCCTTCTATCTCAGCCTCCCGTACTTTTATTATCATCGCATTGAGGGCATTGCTTGTTTATTTTTGGTGGGGTGAGGGACTTTGAGCCAATATTCCCCTTTTTTCTTGTATTTTATTACTTTTAGTTTTGGATGATGGTATTAGTTTAGTTTTGTTTATATTGTAGTGTTTCTTTTGGTTGAGTGCATCTCTTTTGTCTTTTTCGTACTCTCTTGATTTTTAACCCCCTATGAGTTTTGAAAATTATGAAATGCTTGAAGTATTCATTGATATTGATTCGACGATCTATTGTGTTCAATATCAATATCTTGAATAGTACTCATGATGACCATGATGTAGAGTGTTGGTGTTGCAAGAATGAAATCAATTTGGTTTCCTTTTCGAGCTATCTCTTTGAATCTTTTGTTACCTAGCTGCTTTTTGATGTGAGCCTTGTAATGAACATCGCACGTACCCTTTTGCTCTATTCGGGATGTGCTAAATGAGTATATTTTGAAGTGCCATGTGTGGTGAGGCCGTACTAGAAAGCATGTGTGTGGAGTCCAAGAATTTGCCTTGTTAGTCCAATTGTGTAAATCTTTGTGAATGTGAGGCGTGATCTTGGGAAAGAATTAAAAGGGGGAACCCAAATGTCCATAATCTTTTGTGACTACCTTGTAAGGGTGTGCATCCATTTTGGTACCATTTGAGCCTAACCCATTTGTTGGCAAAACCAAAAGAAAAGTCTCTTGAACCAAATTGTCCCTACCTTCTCACCTAAAATCTTTTTTGAAGCATTGTTATTTTTTAATAGACAACTTAAGCCAAAAGCCTTAGTTGGGAACATAGAAAGGAAGGAGGAATGAAAGCCAAGTGAAGGGCTAAGAAAGATAAAATGAGACTCAACTTTAAAGTTTGTTACAAGAAGAGGAAGCCCTCCTTATACAAAAAAAAAGGAAAAGAGACATTGTGATGATAATACTTTGGAAAAATGAAAATGAAAAAGAGAAGTAATGAAATAAAGGGGATTCCAATTAAATTGAGTTGAAAGTCAAAGTGTGAGTTCTCAAATGAATTAGACTTAAAAGAACTTGAGAAGAGGTGAAGATGATTGCAACAATGCTTTGAAAAGGTAAAGTCACCAAGTCAAATTTACCATACCTTAACCCTTAGCCCCAATACAAGCCTAAAAGACCCTTGAGATCTTGCATGAACTAGATTTTGTGATGATTGGAAAATATGGGCAAACCGATGGGACAAAGCTTACACATGTTTCTCTATTGAGGGAGTGAGAGTCGCATTGACTCTTTTTATCTTTGTTGATTTGCTTTGTGAGAGCATGGAATCATTCTTGATGTGAGGGCTCTTGAATGCATTTATTGAAACATGTTCTTGCATTAGAAAAGATGTTAAAGTGACCTTAAGCTTGTGTTGAAACCGGCTAGTCATCATTTAAAGCTTTTTTATCATGATTGAGTATAGCATGTTGTTGAGAGTAGTCTAGTTATGGCACTTGCATGTTAGCTCTCATTGAGTATTGTTGTAGACACACTTATTGAGCTAATTATATTCTTGATTTACTTGAGTACAAGAAAATGTTTGAGTTAGGGGTGTTGATGAGTGGTAGATTTGCATTCATTTGAGGTCTATTTAGCTTAATAATTAGTGTCCTCAATGCCTAATTTTGTCATATTCTGATGAAATGTTGAGAAGTTGAAGCTATGAAGGCAAATGGACAAGGCAAGGATTGATGTTTGAAAAAATGGACAAAATGCAAAAAGAAGTGCAAACTATACATTGGTTATCACCAAACGAGAAAGGTGGATCGCCTAATGAGCATAACATTGCCCAAAATAACAGTACATAGCACTTATGTCTATTGATACAGGTCGTTGAACTCTAATAGAGAAGGTGATGCACAGAATGAGAAAGGCGACCTTAATAATCATTGCTGAAAATGACAATGCAAGGAGAAAAATTGAATGCTCGAAAGGCGAACCAAGGTGGTACTCGGTGATTTGCCAAATGTGAAAGGTTGACTAAAATGTGTTCGCCGACTGAGGCTCAAACACATGAATCCTAGAGAATGAAAAGGCAAGCTGAACCAGATGAGGTGATTCACCAAACAAGCTCGACGAGCCCGACTAAAGTCACCGAATGAGACATGCATTTTGTTTTCGGCCAAACTTCGGGAATTTATAAACAGCCCAAAGGAGAGAGAAATTAGAGAGTTCCGAAATTTAGATAGAGTGAAAAATATTTTGAGTGTTGAGAGAGAACACTTGACCTTTATGAAGAACAATTTCTAGCTTTTGGGGCTTTTCAACTTTTCTCTTGAATTTGATAAATTGAAGTTAAATCCAAAGTGGGTTTACTTGTACTAGCTTGATTTCATGTTGCTCATGGCTGCTTTCATGGAAGGTATGTTTTCTTTGCTTTTTGTGATGGATTGCTAAAATCCCAAGATATAATGGTGCGATTATAGGGTTGGGTATTTATTTAATGTAGTGGGTATTGTGTAATGCTCTGTCTCTGCTGCTGTTTATACATGAATTTTGGCTAATTAGCATAAGGTTAATTTATGGGTTAAGGTTGCAAACTTAATTCCTACTTCCGATCTCCGGTCGATGCTCAAAAGAGATTGATTGAACTGGGTAATTAGTCCAATATTAGCAATTTAGGTTTGATGTCTGTAACTTAAATGAAAATAGAGGTTATGGTTTGGATCTATTTGCCCTATTTATGCATCGAAAGAGAGAATAGTGTAAGGTATTGGGTTGTTTAGATTGGTATTTAGATGAGACCAAATGGAGATTCTATGCGTAGATGCTTTGAGATCAAAAGATGTGTAGCATCATTGAAGATGACCTAGCCTATTCATGAATGTTCATCACTAAAGAGCAACACTATTACCCCTATGTGACATCAATTTTCAATCCCCGCACCCCTAGATTGCTTGTTAACTCTTAAATTTTCTGAAATTCTTGTTTAACTGTGACATTTGATGACCAAATCTTTTATTAAATTGGTGGAATCATCCACCCACTTGTTCTTACTATTACAAATGAGCAATGTTATAATCATAATTTCTTCATAGGAATTCTCTACGATATACCATTCCCTGTGGGATTCCACCCCGACTCTTCGTTGGGCTTTTATTGACTATGACCGTTGTCCCTTTTAATTGGTTTTAAGGAGGATATTTGAGCGCTATCACTCAACTAGTATTGGCTCATTTTCCTGCTTTACTTTTACCTCTACCGCAAGACACGATTTTGACCCATTCTAAATGGCAACTCCACCATCTGTTGAATCCATAAAACAAACTCCCAAATGAGCAAGTAAGTGAACATCATGAACTAACTCTTTCTTCTCATCCTCTATGTGAGGACAATTGTTCATAATAACTTGTTAAGGGCATCTTCCACTATATTTGCTTTACCCGGATGGTAAAGGACGCTCATGTCATAATCCTTTAATAACTCAAGCTTTCTCCTTAGACGAAGATTCAAGTCCTTTTTATTAAACAAATATTGTAGACTTTTTTGATCTATAAACACATCCACATGAACAACATAAATATAGTGCCTCCAAATCTTCAAGGTAAACACCATTGTTACAAACTCTAGGTCGTGAGTTGGGTTTGTTTGGAGGTATAAGCTAAGACCTTACCATATTGCATCAACACACAACCAAGGCCAATTCTGGAAGCATTACGTTATACCACAAAGCCATACAAACTCTCTAGTAGAGTCAGAATTGGGGTTGAAGAAAGTCGAGTCTTCAACTCCTAGAAATTCTTCTCACAAGCTTTTGACAACTGAAACTTTACCTTCTTCTAAGTCAATCTAGACAAAGGAGAATCAATAGAATAAAATCTTCAACAAACCTCCTATAGTAACTAGCTAAACCCAAGAAACACCTAATATATGAGGTAGACAAGGGTCTAAGCTAGTTCGGTATTTTAAGGATCAACCTGAATACCCTCTGATAATGCTCAAATGTCCTCCTTAAAACCAATTAAAAAGGACAGTATTCATCATCGATGAAAACCCAATGAAGAGTCGGGATCGAATCTCATAGGAATGGTATATTGTAGAGAATTCTTATAAAAAATTTAGATTGTAAAATTTCTCATTTGTGATAGTAAATTACTAGTGGGTGGATTATTCCACCAATTTAATACAAAGCTAAGGTTATCAATTGTCACAATTAAACTAGAATTTCAGAGAATTAAAAAGCAATCTAGGGCTGCGGGGATTAGAAATTGATGTCACATACGGATAATTGTGCTGCTCTATAGTGATGAACACTCATGAATAGGCTAGGACATCTCTAACGAAACTTATCATCTTTCGCTCTCAAAGAATCTATACATAGAATCTCCTTTCGATCTCATCTAAATGTCAATCTATAAAACCCAATACCTTACACTATTCTCTCTTTTGATGCAGAAATAGGGCAAATAGATCTAACCCATAATCTCTATTTTCAAGCAAGTTACAGACAGCAAACCTAAATTACTTGTATTAGACTAATTATCCACTCCAATCAATCTCTTTCGAGCATCGACTGGAGATCGGAAGTAGGAATTAAGTTAGCAACCGTAAGACATAAATTAACCCCATGCTAATTAGCCCAAATTCATATATGAAAACCAGTAAAATAGAGAATAACACAATACCCACTATATTAAATCGACACCCAACCCCATAATTGCACCCCTAGATCTTAGGGTTTTAGCCACCCCATCAAAAAAGTAAAGAAAACATACCTTCCATGAAAGCAGCCATGGGTAACATGAAATTAAGCAATTACAAGTAAACCCACTTTGGATTAAACTTCAATTTTTAAATTCAAGAGTAAAGTTGAAAAACCCCAAAAGCTAGAAAGTGTTCTTCACAAAGTTCTAGTGTTTTCTCACTCTAAAATTGAAAACTCTCAACTCTAGAATAAATCAAAACTCTCTCATTTCTCTCTCCTTTGGGCTATTTATAGTTTCTCAAAATTTGGCCCAAAAACTCAATGTACATCTCAGTCGACGACATTAGTCGAGCTCGCCGAGCTTTTTCAGTGAATTGCCTCTTGTGCTTCAGCTCACCTTTTCATGCTCTAGGCTTCAGGTGTTTTAACCTCGATCGGTGAACTCATTTAAGTCAGCCTTTCACATTCTGTGCATCACCGAGTACCACCTTAGTTCGCCTTTCAAGCATTCAATTTCTCTCCTTGCACTGTCACTTTTGGCGATGATCAGCAAGGTCACTCTTCTCATTTGGCATATCGCCTTATCTATTGGAGTTTGCTGACATGTTTTGATAGACACAAGTGATATGCACTGTAACTTTGGGCTAGGTCAAGATCACTAGGCTATCCGCCTTTCTTGTTTGGCAATCAACAATGTATAGTTTGCACTTCTTTTTGCATTATTGGCCATTCTTTCAAACATCAGTCCTTGACTTGTCCATTTGCCTTCATAGCTGCAAATTATCAACATTTCATTAGAATAGGATAAAATTAAGCATTAAGAACACTAATTATTAAGCTAAAAGACCTCAAATGAGTACAAATCTACCACTTATCAACACTCCCAGCTTAAACGTTTGCTTGTCCTCAAGTAAATCAAGAATACAATTAGCTCAATAAGGGTGTCTACAACAGTATTCAATGATAGCCAACATGCAAGTACCATAACAAGATTACTCTCAACAACATACTACACTCAATCATGATCAAAAAGCTTCAAATGATGACTAGCATGTTTCAACATGAGCTCAAGCTAACTTTAGCTTCTTTTGTAATGCAAGAGCATGTTTCAATAAATATAGTCAAGTGCCCTCACATCAAAAATGATTCCATGCTCTTGCAAAGCAAATCAATAAAAGAAATACGGAATCAATGCAACTCTCACTTTCTCAAAAGAGAAACACATGCAAGCTTTGTCCCATAGGTTTGCTCATATCTTCTAATCATCATACAACCTAGTTTATGCAAGATCTTAAGGGTTTTTTAGGCTTGTAATGGGGCTGAGGGTTAAGGTATGGTCAATCTAGCTCGGTGACTTTACCTTTTTCAAAGTATTGTTACAATTATCTTCACCTCTTCACAAGTTCTTTTCAGTTTTTTTTCATTTGAGAATTCAAACTTTGACTATTCACTCAATTTATTTGAAATCCCCTTTATTTCATCACTTCTCTTATTCATTTTCATTTTTCCAAAGCATTTTTATCCCAATGACATTTTTTATAAGGAGGGGTTTCTTCTTTTTGTAACAATGTTCAAAGTTGAGTCTCATTTCATCTGTCTTTGCCCTTCACTTGGCTTTCATTCCTCCATCCTTTCCATACCCCAACCTAGGATTTTGGCCTAAGTTGGCTATTCAAACATAACAATGCTTCAAAAAGGATTTTAGGTGAGAATGTAGGGACAATTTGGTTCAACATGCTTTCTTTTGGTTTTGCCAACAAATGGGTTAGGCTCAAATAGTGCCAAAATGGATGCACACCCTCAAAAGGTAGTCACAAAAGATTATGGACATTTGGGTTCCCTCTTTGAATTATTGCCCAAGATCATGCCTCACTTTCACCAAGCTTTAAACAATTGAACTAACAAGGCAAATTCTAGGACTCCACAGACATGCTTTCAATTAATACCTCACCACACATGGTACTTAGAAATACACTCTTTAGCACATCCCAAAAAGATCAAAAGCGTATGCGATGTTCACTGCATGGCTCACGTTAAAACGCAACTAGCCAACAAAAGATTCAAAGAGATCGCTCAAAAGTGCATTATCAATGAAAACTTCAAGCATTTCACGATTTTCAAAACTCATGGGGGGTTGCAAAATCAAGAGAGAACTAAATAAGAGATGCACTCAACCAAAAAAGCACTATAATTGAAACAAAATTAAACTAATATAATTATCCAAAATGAAAAGTAATAAAATATAAGATAAAAGGGGATTATTGGCTCGAAGGCCCTCACCCCACAAAAAAGAACAAGCAATGTCCTCAATGTGATAATAGTATAAGTACGGGAGGCTGAGATAGAAGGTCTCCCCTGAAAGGCTAGGCCTATGGAGCACTCTCATCTGGAGTCTCCAAAAGGGAAATATCATCCAAGGCATCAATACCTGACAATAGGACCACTAGAAGAAGAAGTGAAGACTCAACTGGGGCATCAGTGCCCATCTCAACACTCGGAGGAATGGTGAAGTCCTAAGAGACTCCACTAGGACCTACCATTGAAGTCTCCCGAAGGGATCTCTCGAGGGCCACCTAAAAAATAACCTCCTCGATCTTCTGTATCTCAGTCAGAGTCTGCACAATCCCATGCCTCTCAATCTTTAACTCCTCCTTATTTGTCTCATTGGCTATATCATTATCGGCCCTCTCAACATCATCAGCAACATCAATGTCAATACTCGCAGATGTCCCATGCTGCACACTAGGAAGGGGCACCCTACTGGGCATCTAGGGTGGCATGGAGGTAGGTGCATCCGGTAGGGGAACCTCACCCCATAGAAAAGATATGTCCATGGACTACAACTGGTGCACCTCAGCTCGCAAGGTAGCAAGCTCCTTTCTCATGGTATCTAGTGCAGCAGAGCTACCCTTGGCCTTCTCTTGGGTCTCAACTCTCGCAGTGAGGTTATCCAACCTCACTCCATGGCCCTCTATCAGCCCCTCACACCTACTCACCCTATCTCTCAATGGAGCCAAGGCTCTCTCAATAGCCCTATCAATGATCCCGAGCATATCTGTCTCAACCCGTATGGCTCTAACATCCTCCAATTAGGGAAGGCTGGCTATCTAATAAATCATCACTTGGGTCAGGGTGGAAGGGTGATAGGAAGTGGGGGTAGGTCTAACAGCAACAGATACATTAGTAGCAGGAGTAGAAGTAGAAGAAGGTACCATAGAGGGTGTAGATATACCTGCCTGCTCCACAGAATGAGCAGGTGTGCTAGCCTCCGATGCTAGAGTAGCATGATCTACTACGGGCATCGTGTCTGGTGGTGGCGGCTTCCTCTGAACTACATCATCCTGCAAATACTCAGCCTTAATCCTGTGGGTGTACCAGAAAAGGCTGGTGTGATCCTCACATCTGTCTTTCCCCGATAGGGAACTCCCGCTCTCTCGCATAACTGAGTGATGAGCATCGGGAAAGGGAGTGAGGTCTGCACCTGCATAGCCCATAGCAATATATCCTCCACAATGATGGTACCGACATTGATCTTCTCCTTTTCAATGATAGTGCCTACTTGCACTGCCTTTGGATGTTAGAGTATTGATTCATTTTGGGACGGCATGATGTTACTTCTAATAAACCCAGGCCCTTCTTTTCTATCTTTGTACTTCAGCAAACCAAGAGGGAGATGAATGTTCAGATATCAACAGGGACAGCCACCCTTTCAAAGTATCAAGATCCCTATGCATCCGAATCTGATAGGTGTCATCAGGAGTAAAAGGGGTGCATAGTACTGTGTTAACTTCACCCGCATGACACGGGACCATATTTCCCCACACTTCAACTTCATCCAATAGGTTTTAGACGGTACCCTTTTCTCTTTTTGGGCAGCGCCTTAGCATAGGCTTCGCAGAACTCTCTAACCCACTTTGGCACATAGGGTTTATTTGGTTTAGTTAATTGCTCAAACTTGTGGAATTTGGTCGTTTCCCATATGGTCGGGTAGTCACTCATGAATCCATCAATCGAGAGCCTACAGTCTTCTACAATAGTTTTTTCTCCTTATGCCTTGAACCTATTTAAGGCCCTTGGAGCTATTATTGGGAGTACATGGGAGGCAGGAGTTGGATCTTGTAGAGGTGATGCTAACTTGGAGTGAATGTTCACCTGCTTAGTGGCAATATGTTTTCAAACTTTCTTACCCCAACTGATAAGGGTCTGAGGATTGTCTTGTTGAGCATGAGGAGCCTTCGAAGGCTCATTGATAGATGTCCCCTTATATTTCTTCAAAGGAGGAGGAGGAGGAGAGTTTGTCTGACTCCGAGTCTTATGTAACCACTTGCTTACCTCTTGCTTTAGCCATTACTTGCAAAGCACACATTCAAACATAGGATTTGTGAAGGTTAGTTGAAATCATACTCACTTAGAACAAAGTTCAAAAATCATCCTGAGGCTCATCTAATGGGAAGGCGGATCGCCAAAAGGGATCAGCAAGCTCTAAGGAGTTCGCCAAATCAGATAGTAGCAAAACATCTCAGGAATCAAGCATAAAAGGCTACGTCAATTCAAACTCGGTAATTCACCAAGTCGGTTTGGTAGGCTAAGACAAGTCCGCCGAAAATGATAGTGCAATTTGAAAGGAAACAAGCATCAAAGGCGATGTCCACTCCCCCTCAGTAATTCGCAAAGAGTGTTCGGTGGACTAAGACAAGCCCGCCGAATGGGACAGTACCCAAGGTCATATATATGCTAAAGAAGGCGAGTTGTGGCTTATTCGGTGATTCGCCTAACCTTCTTGGAGAGCTATGACAAGCCTACCGAATATGAAGTGTTTAGCCAAGTGCCTAATTTTCATAGCTAAAACCAACATACACGACAAATAATAGTTCCCCAACATTATTACAACCCACCTATATGCTTATCTACCCATAGGTACTAGACTTCCCCCCAGATATTTCTAAGTATTGTTCAACTTGACGATTTTCCCTTAAGAAAGTAATCACCCTTTCTATCATTGGGCGAAATCATGCAATTGGGTCATTATTGGGTTACTCACACTTCACCCACATCAAATTAGGTAATTTCACAAACCAATCAACACAAATAGGCATACATAGGCAAATACTCATGGGTACAGTTCAATACGCACAATAGAAAGCTACCCAATGAATTTCCACAATCAATATCAACTAATGGCATCAAGCCCACACCCATATTGCAATTTAAAGCTCGAAAATCTCAATAAAAATCAAAAACCAATCTAAGTAGGAGGCACGAGTTGAAAATAACAGGGAAAGGGGACTAGGTAGACCGTGAAACCAAGTAATCGCACTCCTTGAACTTCAAAATCACACACAGAGGACTCACAAACACTCAAAGGAAGAATGTAAGAGAAAGGTGAGGAAAAGACTTCAAGATATCAAAGGGTTTAATTTTTAATTTGCCCTTGGCCTTTTTATATCAGGCACGTTCAGCAGTCACGACTAACGTCACTGGACATGTACGGTGAATTACTAATTGGAGCTCAAGCTTGCCGAACATGCCTGAACAGACACCAAACCTGAAGGCTTGTTCAATAGACTTGATGGAGTCCGCATAGTGCACTTCAGTGGATCTCCATTTGGAGCTTTGATCACCAAAATTAATAGTTCACTTTTCCATATGTTCAAGCTCAAAAAGTGGAATAGAATGAGTCCGCACAACACCTTCGGCATATCATTCTTTAAGTCTTGGCATCGCCTAATGTTCCCCTTTTTCAACCTTTCAACTTCTTCTCAACCTGTAGTCACAATGCATTTTATTGAAAGCAATAAAAAACAAAAGTAAAGACTTGGGTTGCCTCCCAAGAAGCACCTTATTTAACGTCGTGGTACGATATAGTTCTCAATATCTCAACATTCATTCTTGGGATTTGGGACGGTGTCACTAGGCAACGTTCCCTTTTTCCTTGAATTGAGATGAGTGGAGATTTGGCACAATTAAGTCTTCGGCTTCTTGATAGACACCTAATGAGAAGTCATTGTTTGGGATAAAGTGGAGAAGTCATTTTTCAATTCCTTCAACACTTTGTTAGACCCTTCAACCTTGTTTAATATCCTTGTAAGCATATCCTAGGTTCGGCTTCCTTTTGGCCTATTTGGGTCTTTTGGTCGTGGACGATCATGGGGAGGCACAAAACAATCTTTGTCAGTCTCCCTATCTCTCAAATTTCCACCTCACCAATCTTTCCAACCACTATCTTTATGCTTATTCCGACCTTTGTTACCACCTAGTCATGGATAATTGGTGTGAGAACTTCTCATTTAGTTTCCCAAATATTGAACTTCTTCATTGTATAATGCCTAAAACATGGCATGATCCGGGCACTGCCCACTGTTGGTTCCATGAAATGTTTGGACAACAAATCAAGCTGGGTCATCATTTTGGCCATGTTTCATCTCGTTCATGGTCCTTCTCAATTTTCTCTTTGCTCATACCCAATTGTAGAGTAGGAACTTGGTATTCTCTAGTATGCCATGCTCAGTTAACATTTGTCATATCATGTAGCAGCAATGGAGCCACATCATATGACTGTCTCATTAATCCTCCTTGGACCAAATGATCAGCCACACCTTTATTTACTGAATCAAGGCTACAATAGAAGTACTATTGTAGCAAATCGTTCATAACGCCATGCATTTGACATAGCAAAAGTAGCTGCTTGAACCACAGCCAAGTCTCATGTAGAGGTTCACCTCCGATACACTTGAAATTTTTGATCTTAAGTTCAAAGTTTAACCATCTTCAAGGGTGGAAAGAATCATTCAACTCTTCCCATGAAGTGATAGAATCATTTGGCAATTCTGCCAACCATCTTGTAGCTTCACTCATTAGAGAAAATGGGAATAACCTCAACCTTGCAAACTCTTGAGAGATATTCTTGAACACAAATGGTCCACATACCTCCATAAATTCTTAAGGTGTTCATGGGGATCCTCATGAGCTAAACCCCTAAACAGTCCTTTCAGTTGGAGCAATTGTAGCATTGCTCCAGTTATGTGAAACACAACCCTCCCGGTTGTGGTAGGTATCCTAATGGTTCCCGTGGTTTGAATAACATTCATATGCATATCATTCAAATCACCCATATTATCATTTTTACCATAGTGACTATCATTGTCACTACCATTGTCACTCATTATGTAAGACCTGCAAATCAGCCAACAACAACACAAAACAACAATCTACTACAATTAAACAAAATTAAAATCTAATTTTTCAATTAAAATTCTAAACCACCATTCCCTGGTCACGGCGCAATTTTTGATAACTCTCAAAGGTCCTCCTTAAGAACAATTAAAAGGGACAGCAGTCGTCATCAATAAAAATGCAACAAAGAGTCGGGGTCTAATCCCACAAGGAATAGTATATCGTAGAGAATTCCTATGAAGAAATTTGTATTGTAAAATTGTTCATTTGTAATAGTAAGAACAAGTGGGTGGATAAATCCACCAATTTAATACAAAGCTTAGATTATCAATTGTCTCAATTAAACTAGAATTTCTGAGAATTAACGAGCAATATAGGGTCACGTGGATTGGAAATTGATGTCACATAGGGTAATTGTAATACTCTATAATGATGATCATTCATGAATAGGCTAGGTTATCTTCAATGACGCTAATTATCTTTTGATCTCAAAGCATCTATGCATAGAATCTCCTTTCGATCTCATCTAAATACCAATCTAAATAACCCAATACCTTACTCTATTCTCTCTTTCGATGCAGAAATAAGGAAAATAGATCTAACCCATAACCACTATTTTCAAGCAAGTTACAGACATCAAACCTAAATTGCTAGTATTGAACTAATTACCCTATCCAATCAATCTCTTTTGAGCATTGACTCGAGATCAAAAGTAGCAATTAAGTTTGCAACCTTAACTCATAAATTAACCCCATGCTAATTAGCCAAAATTCATGTATCAACATCAGTAAAACATAGCATAACACAATACCCACTATATTAAATCAACACCCAACCCCATAATTGCACCCCGAGATCTTGGGGTTTTAGCTACCCATCACAAAAAGTAAAAAACAATATACCTTCCATGAAAGCAGCCATGGGTAACATAAATTTAAGCAATTACAAGTAAACCCACTTTGGATTCACCTTCAATTTATCAAATTAAGGAGCAACGTTGAAAACCCCAAAAGCTAGAAAGTGTTCTTCATAAAGGTCAAGTGTTTTCTCTCTCTAAAATTCAAAACTCTCAATTTTGGAATAAATTGGAAGTCTCTAATTTCTCTCTCCTTTGGGCTATTTATATTTTCCCAAAATTTGGCCCATAAACCCAATGCGCATCTCATTCAGCGACAATAGTCGGGCTCACTGAGCTCGTTTGGTGAATCACCTCTTGTGCTTCAACTCGCCTTTTCATGCTCTAGGTTTTAGGTGTTTGAACCTCAGTCGGCAAACTTGTTTGAGTCAGCCTTTCACATTCAGTTCATCGCCGAGTACCACCTTAGTTCGCCTTTCAAGCATTCAATTTCTCTCCTTTCACTGTCCCTTTCGGTGATGATTAGCAAGGTTGCTCTTCTCATTTGGTATATCGCCTTATCTATTGGAGTTCACCAACGTGTTTTAATAGACACAAGTGTTATGCACTGTCACTTTGGACGAGGTCGGGATCACTAGGCGATCCGCCTATCTTGTTTGGTGATCAACAATGTATAGTTTGCAATTCTTTTTGCATTTTTAGCCATTCTTTCAAACATCAATCCTTGCCTTGTCCATTTGCCTTCAAAGCTGCAAATTATCAACATTTCATCATAATAGGATAAAATTAGGCATTGAGAACACCAATTATTGAGCTAAATAGACCTCAAATGAGTGCAACCCTACCACTTATCATGCTCTCCAAAGACTATATAACCTACAAAAGCTATTCCTTTCAACCAAAATCCACACTTGTCGTGCTTAGCAAACAACTAACAGGCCTTAAGAACCTACCATCCTTAAATGACCTGCATGCTCGTCCTCGCTCCGAGAATAGATTAATATATCATCTAGACAAGATGAACATATCCAAATACTGTTTGAACACCCTGTTCAAATCCATAAAACCTATAGGATCATTCATTATTCAAAATTTCCTAACTACAAATTCATAGTGACCATACCGAGTCTTGAAAGTTTTCTTTGAAATGTCATATTCTCTTACTCTAAGCTGATGAGAGCCCGATCTGAGGTCTATCTTTGAGAATAAGCTAGCACCTGGTTGAACAAGTCATCAATCCTAGGGATGTGATACTTATTCTTGATTTTGACCTTGTTTAACCTATGGTAATTGATGCACATTCTGAGAGAACTATCTTACTTACGCACGAATAGAATTGTAGTATCCTATAAAGAGATATTGGGTATGATGAAACCTTTATCTAGAAGGTCCATTAATTGATCTTTCAACTCCATAAGAATAGCTAGAACCATTCTATAAGGAAGGATGGAAAGGATGTCTGTTAGAATGTCTATTCTAAAATCAATTTTTCTTTCCGGAGGGACTCTGAGAAATCCTTTAGGAAATACTTCTAGAAATGCATTTACCACCACAATAGACTGAAGGTTTTGGTTTTCGAAACTAGAATCCTTAACCAAGACTCGATAGTAGATACAAACCTTAGAAATAATGCTTCTGGCCTTAAGGTAAGAGACAAATTGACTTATAGGCACTGAGGTACTATCCTTCCATTACATGACTGGTTCATTAGGGAACTAAAATCTAATGACTCTAGTTCTACAACTCATTAAGGCATAACAACTATGTAAATAGTCCATGCCAAGAATGATATCAAAATCAAGCATGTCTAAGTTTACTAGATCAACTGAGGTGACTTTCTGAAAACTAAAACCGAGCAATTTTCGTGTGCCCATTTAGCTAAGACTAATTCACCAATAGGAGTAAGAGAGAATTTTAGGACAAATATCAAAATTTAATGCAAAGGAAACACAAAAGAAAGTGTGGCTCCTTGATCTAACAATGCATAAGCATCAAGCTGAAAGACTCATAACATACTAATGACTACATCAGGGGAATATTCTTGATCATGTCGAGTCTGAAGAGTATAGAACTTGTTCTAGCGTTGTCCGTCAGCAATACTAGAGAAGGTACCCTACTGAATCGGGTGACCTACTAAAGTTGTTGAAGTGTTAGGCTGAGTTTATTAACAAGCATCCCAGCCCTTACCTAGGGTCGATGGCCAATCCCTCAATATGTAGCCTATCTTACCACTTCAAAAACACCCAGTAGTACCATCCACACTCTCTCTCGGATGGCTCTTACCAAACTTCTGGCATATCAGAAAAGTCTAACCACTAGTAATACTGCCCTAACACTTATAATCTAGCGCCTTATCTTTGTTATCTGATTTGAACTTAGGTACAGGGCACTAGCAGAGGAAGGGGTTGGACCAAAATACTTCTAATGATACTGAGAGTGATTGCCACCACCCAATTTCTATTAGGAGTAGTGCATATTATATGTATTAGCCCTCTTGTTGTCTTTAGCATACTCCTTATTAGTTTTCTCTTTAATCTATTAGGCATGAGTGATCAATCTCGATATATCCATCTCCTTGATCTACATTGGTGTTTCTTACACTCTTTAACCACCATCTCAAAAACACAAAATACAAACTTACTCTTCCGAGCCCTAGAGTTGGTCACCATAGTTGTAATAGACTTCAAAACCAGAGTAAGCTTTAAAAAATACTCCTTCGCTGGCATATTGCCCTGCTTCATGTTAATGAACTCCTATATCTTGGCTTCCCTCAAATCAAGTGAAAGAACCGGTTTAGTAAAGTAGTCTTAAACTTTTCCCAGTACACGGGACCTACATCAATAACCCTATCATCCTTCCACTGCTTATACCAAATCTCAACCACTCCTTTCAATTGATAAGCAACTAACTATGCACTCTCAACTAGAGTGACACCCATAACTTAAGTAATCTTCTAGATTCCCTCAAGAAACTCTTGTGGATTCTCCTCCACTTTCAAACCATAAAACTCCAGAGGGTTTATCTGAGTGAAATCCTAGACTCTAGTTGTTATCGTATTTCCATTTGGATTTGCTAGGGCTACATCTTGTTGATTGGAGTAAGAAGTCATGGAATGATCTAGAACCTATAAAGCATCCTTAAACTCAGCATAAGAGACTTGTTGAGCCAAAGGGTCAGGTTGTGCTGGTTGTTCCTCAGTCTTGTTTCTTCTGACGTAAGCTCATCTAGGAGGTATGATTCTAAAAATGCATAAAGCACAAATTAGAATTAGACATTATAGAGTTAAAGTCTATCACACGACTGAGAATATAAATAAGTGAAGAGCAATTGAAAGACTTGTTGGATAAGGACTTCATTCGACTGAGTATCTCTCCATGGAGTGCTCCAGTTTTGTTTGTTCGAAATAAAGATGGTTCACTTCGTATGTGCAATGACTACCGCCAAGTTACTATTAAGAATAAGTATCCTCCTCCAAGGATAGATGATTTGTTTGATGAACTTCAAGGAGCGAGTTACTTCTCCAAGATTCACCTCCGGTCAGGTTATCACCAAGATGACATTCCAAAGACGGCCTTTCAGACTAGATATGGACATTTCAAATTCTTAGTAATGTCGTTTGGTTTGACAAATGTTTCGGCTACATTTATGGATTTGATGAATAGGTTATTTAGACAATACCTAGATATGTTTATGATTGTGTTCATCAACGATATCTTGATTTACTCATGAAGTGAGGATGAGCACACCACTTATTTGAGGATTGTGTTACAAGTTCTCAAGGATCAACATCTCTTTGCAAAGTTCAGTAAATGTAAGTTTTGGTTGATGTCTGTGGCTTTTCTTGGTCACATTCTTTCTGGTAAAGGTATTGAGGTAGATCCAAAGAAGAAGTATATGGTTAACAGTTGACCTAGACCTCTATTCCCTTCAGATATTCGCAGTTACTTGGGTTTGGCCAATTATTATAGAAGGTTCATTGAAGGGTTTTCTTTGATTGCCTCTCCATTAACGGTTTTGACCCAAAAGAAAGTTAAGTTTTTATGGTTTGAAGCGTGTGAGAAGAGTTTCCAAGAATTGATAGGCTTACCTTCGCTCCGATATTGACCTTACCGAAAGGGTTTGATGGATTTGTTGTCTATTGTGATGCCTCAAGAATTGGGTCGGGATGTGTCCTTATGCAAAATGAGAAGGTCATCGCATATGCTTCAAGGAAACTTAAGATTCACAAAAAGAACTATCCTACCCATGACTTAGAACTAGCAGTGGTTGTGTTTACTCAAAAGATTTGGAGGCATTACTTGTATGGTGTTCATGTTGACATCTTCACCGACCACATGAGTTTTCAATATGTGTTCAAGCAAAAGGATCTGAATCTTCGCCAAAAAAGGTGGCTTGAGTTGATGAAAGACTATGACATGAGTGTCCTCTATCACCCGGCAAGGCGAATGTGGTGGCGGATGCCCTTAGTCGGCTATCCATGGGTAGTGTTGCTCATGTTGAGGATAATGAGAAGGAATTGGTTTGAGATGTTCATAGATTGGCTTGATTGGGTGTCCGGTTGATTGATTCTAATGATGGAGGCGTTGTTGTTCATACTGGCTCAAAGTCGTTCTTTGTGTTGGATGTGAAAGCAAAGCAAGGTCTTGATCCAATTTGATGGAATTGAAGGAAGCAGTGCTTAAAAAGTCCGTTGAGGCCTTCTCCCAAGAGGGAGATGGTGTACTCCGATATCAAGGATGTTTGTGTGTTACGAATATTGATAAATTGATAGAGCATATTTTTTCAGAACCCCATAGTTCCCGATATTCCTTTCACTCGGGAGCCACCAAGATGTACCATGACTTGCGGGAGGTCTATTAGTGGAATGGGATGAAGAAGGACATTACGAAATTTGTGGCTAAGTGTCCTAATTGTCAACAAGTGAAAATCGAGCATCAAAAGCTGGGAGGTTTGTCCCAAGACATTTGCATTCCTACTTGGAAGTGGTAAGATTTGAATATAGAATTTATTGTTTGTTTACCACGCACCCGGCAACAACATGACTCGGTTTGGATTATGTCGGCCCATATCAGATTTTGAGGCAAATTGGTAAGTTTGCTTACGAATTTGACTTGCCTAATGATTTGGCATTGGTTCATCCGATTTTCCATGTCTCCTTATTGAAGAAGCGTGTTGGTGATCCGGCATCTATAGTGCCATTAGAGAGTTTTGGTGTAAAGGAGAGTTTTTCTTATGAACAGGTTTCGGTTGAAATTTTAGATCTGTAAGTTTGAAAGTTGAGAAATAAAGAAGTTGCTTCCGTAAAGGTTCTTTGGAGGAATATGTTAGTTGAGGGTGCTACTTGGGGGACCTAGGCCGATATGATGTCCCGTTATCCTCACCTCTTTCCCTCCGTCCCTACTCTAGCTTGAGGTATTCAGTTCCTCATGGTTCACTCTTTTGGTCTCATATGTTTTAGATATTCCCATGATTCCTAATTTATGCATGTTCATGAAAAGGCTTAAATTTTGAGAAAATGAGTTAACTTGATTGATTTCTTCATGTTTTTGTGCATTTAAGCATGAGTTTACTATAGACTTGATGAAATGATGTTTTGAACATGCTTTAGCCTGGAGTTGATGTTTCCTCCTCGGATATGTGCATTTATGTGATTGCATTCATGTTGGGTTGTTAGATTTAGTTCCTATCCTTCTTATGATGTCTTGATTCTCATTCAAGGACGAATGTTCCCAAGGGGGAGATGATGTAACACCTAGGATTCAAAAGGAAGGAAATTTCTGGTTTTCAGGTTTGGTTCCAGTACCAACGGAAGCCATCTACGGACAATAGGTCGACTTACGGGCCGTAGGTGGGAACCGTAGATGGCAAGGTGAACTTTTTGAGAATGTTAAGCTTCAGGATCCTTTCTATGACTCAACAGGATAGTTCGTCATTGCTTCTACAGACCGTAGGTAGGTCTTGTAGACCTCTCCTGACTTAGTGAAATTTTGAGGGTTCAAGGTTGGACTGGCGGTTGGTATGTATGGTCTGTCAATGGACCTACGAACCGTACACGGGGCCCAATCATATGAAGGTCCAAAACATTAGTTTCTGAACTTTTCTACGGTTGACCAGGACAGGCCGTGGATGGACCTACGGACCGTAGATCTAAACCGTAGGTCGAAATTTGACATTTATTTGTAAGGGCTATTTGGTCTTTTCCCTAACTTATCTATTCCTAATCTAAGTCGGTCAAGAACTAATCCTAGACCCTATATAAGGCTTCTAAGCCTAATTCTACCCTTTTCTAATTACTCCTAAACTCCCTCCAAAATCTTTCCCCAAATAATTCTCTCTAGAAGCTTGAAGAAGAAGAAGGAGAATCTAGGGTTTCAAGGTCAAGTCTCCTAAGTTCACCATTGATTTCAAGATTTTGGCCTCGAGGTATGATAGCTTTCACCTATGGAGTCCTTTCCTCCATAGGGTTCCTAATTTCTCCAAATTTGCAAAGTTCAATTCTTCAATTGGAATTAGGGTTTTCTTCTATCCCATGGGTTCTTTCTAATTATGATCTAATGGATTCAATTAAGTCTTTTTATGCATGAATTGAGTTAATTGCATGATTTGAAGTTGAATTTTCCATGAGCCCATGCATGATTTATGATTTCTAAGCTATGAGTCTATGATGAAGTTATGAATGATCAAAAGATGAATTTTATGAAGTTATGCATGTTCAAATTATGAAATTATGATGATTTAAGATTTGATTTGAGAGTGAAGCATATATGTTGACGTTGTTGAATTGTTAACGGATTTTCCCACATAAAGGATTCACAAAGGTTGAAAGGTTTTCTCAACTAATCTTTAAATCAAGGTTAAGGAGCTATTCTAATGAACTCTAGCTTGAATTTGCTATTTGATGTGTCTTTCATGAATAAAAAGGGGCAAGAGGCGATTACCCATGTTCCCTAATGATAAGACAAGAGGCAATTACCCATGTCTATTGATGATAAGATGACTTATGAATTATGACTATTCCGTGGGATTTATGCTTAGCACCAAGTGGACAAGTGGCGATTACCCATGTCCCATAAATTATGTGCCACCATAGGTTGTCTTGATAGGCATTAGCTAGTGGATCCACGTAAGCTAGAAGTTATGGTTCTTACCTTGGCAAGTAAGGGTACCTCTTTTTGATGTGGGGTAGACACTAAATTCCACGTTATAGCTCACGTGGTCTATGTCGGTTAAGGCTAATTTCCCCACATAATGAACTAAGGTTACTTTCTAAAGGTTTTTTAAGCATATGTTGTTTTAAGATGACTTCCTTGCATTGAACATGGCTTTTACCTCATGTTTTCTATCATGTCATCGTATGATTTAACTTGGTCATTTTATCTTATGCATAGCCCTTTTTAGCATGATTTTATAATTTCTATGCATAGATATCATACTTGGTACATTCTTGTACTAACACATACTCTTGCCTACATTTTCTTATAAGTGTAGGATCCGGCTCATCTCCATCCTCTCGTGGCAAGTTCGTTGTGATAGAGACCTTGAAGACTTGGTGAGTCCTCATACATTCAAGGACAACGCCATGTTTTATGCTTTTATATCATTTTACTTTTAAGACTTGTGTGGGTTACGTCCCACTTTCATTTCATTGATGATTTAGATGGCTTTGAGACTATGTTTAGACTTCCGCTACTTTTGTCAACAATTTTGATATAAATTGTCTTTTGAACTCTATCTACTATTATCTTGTACGATGTATGCTGAGTGGCTTGTATGGCGCCTTTCAAGGACTTATACGCCATGTCACGTCTAGGGGGTACTTTAGGTCGTGACATCCAGGCATACTCTATTTGGTTGTGGTGAATTATTTCGTAGGCCTCCACTTGTTAATAGCTTCTGCAAAAATATATGTTATTTCATTAATTTGTGATTGTAATTTGGAGAGGAAAATGTATTGAAGCACACATTTAAAAAGGGTCTGACGAGCTAATTGTCTTAAATAACAGGGAGGAGAAATGGTCACGGAAGATGATATGGAGGGTTAAAATTCCATACAAGGTAAACTGTTTTACTTGGCTGCTGTCTAACAAAGCAGTGCTGACACAGGAAAATATGAAGAAAAGGGGGTTCCAATTTTGTTCCAGATGTTACTTATGTGGGGAACAAACAGAGACAGTCAACCAACCATCTTATTTTTACATTACATATGGGTAGATCAGCTTTGGAGGATCTTTATCAGCTTAAGAAAGATAACATGGGTTAAATTTGGAATATAGAAGGTGTTCTAAAATGCTAGATCAGTGTGGGCAATGCTACGGAAAAGGAGGAGAGACGAAAGATTGTCCCAGCATGTATATGGTGGACAATGTGGAAAGAAAGTAATCAGAGATGTTTTGAGGGCAAGCAGAACAATTTACAGAATTTTAAGATGAATTGTTTAGCTTTTTATTACTTTTGGTGTAAACAGAAATTGCTAGTGCAGCCAGAAGATATTTTGATGTTTAAGACTATTTGTAGCAAAAAGTAAAAATAGGAATTCAGTGATACAGATGGTAATACTTTTAGGGGGGAAATACATTTTTTGATGTAGTATACATGTGGATATATAGATGAAAAGTTACCATTCTAAAAAAAAGGAACCCTAGTGCTGCGAGCGAGGATAACTCACCTCAAAAAGGCAGCAATGGCTCCAATACCATGAGGATTTCAAGAAGAAGAAAAAACTTCTTTGTACTACTTGATGAATTTCAATCCCATGAGAATGGGTACTTATACAATAAGTCCTACGACTAAATAAGGAAAGAAATGTTACATAATCAATTACAATCAATAATATATCAATTCTTGATCAATTTACTCCTATAATTATGCTAAGAAACCAATATCAATCAACAATAACCATAATTTTCTTTCTCATTTTAGAATAGGTGTACTTCACTATTTAAACACCCAAAAGGCTTGAGGAAATAATCAATCTAAGCTTTCTCTCAACATTCTTTCATACGAATTTATTTCCCACGTGATATTAGAGACATACTCATTCTTATGTTTGGTTTACCCAATGTTGTACCCTTATGTTATGTTGTTCATGCTCCAGATGTCAAGTCGTGAGCATGTAATTCTTGGTTTATCAAAGGTTGGGTCCCATGACTCCCCATGTTATGTTGTTCACACCCCAAAAGTCCAGTCTTCGGCGTGCAGAAGAGTGTGAAGCATCTCAAATAGGTGGAGGAAATGAGTAGTTCGTTTCCTCATATAGTTTTGAGCAATCCTCGACTCTAGAGATAGTTTTTTGGGGTTGAGTTAGGCCCAAGGGTCATTTCTTATCCCCAACATCCTTATCTTTGTTCTTTCTTTTAAAATACTGGTTGCTTGGTCAAAAGTTCAAGTGGAACCCCAAAACTCCCCATCTCTAGAGGCATTTCTTCAACTTCACTGTTAAACAACCAGATTTTAACTGACCGTTAAAGACTCCACTGCAACATCATCACTTAGTGTCATGATTATAACCTTCCTCACCATTGGCCTAGAGAGAGCCGTTGACAATAAACGTTTTGAAAATACCATGAGCAGATTCATACTCAAAAACTAACCACAAAAACCTGAAATTATGCTTACTAAATAGTTTATGAAAGGAACAACTTATTATTTGCATCTATTTCAGCTTTGAACTATTGTAAAAAGGAACAAAAGTATGCAATTAAACTCAAATTCAAAACTGGATTTCTTTTATCATCTACACTTAAAACTCTACTATTTGAATGACAAGTTCAGCGAAGTGGCAGAGAAAAAAGAGTGTACACACTGAGAAGTAGAACTAATGACTTACAATGGTCTTTAGCTCTTCACTCCTCTTTTTGTCTGCTATTGGTGGTTCCAACTGAGTTTTAAGTGGAGCGGCAGAGCACCCCATATCTGCAGACAAATCTTCACCACCTTCAGGGGAGCATGAACATTGTTCAGTGACTGTTGAAGCCATTACATCACCAATAATTTCAGCTCCATCTTTTTGTTGATTATCTTCTTTCCCACCATCAGCCTAAGAGAATTTAAAGACACATTTTCTTCAGATACCAAGAGGAGGTTCATATTCAAAAAGAACTAATAACTATGCCTCTGATCGTTTTGCTTTAAATTCAATCTGACTCTGTCCAGAACTAATGATAAGAAGTAGCAAGAAACATTGAAAAATAAATCCGAGACGACCTCCCTTCGATATACTACTTGAATGCCCATAATAAAAAATAGGACCAAAAAGGGAAGGTAAAAAAACACGTATCAGAAGTAGGATTAATGAGCTTACAACAGCCTCTTCTTCTTCATTCCTCTCTTTCTCGAGTATTGGTGTTTTGGTCAGAGATTTAAATTGGGCTGTAAAGAAGCCTATATCTCCAGACATTCTTCAACTACAGAGTAGGATATACACAGCTCACTGACTGTTGAAGACTCCACCAAGTCACCAACTATTCTTCTCCAGATTTCGGTTGATTATATACTTTCACACCATTAGCCTGCGAAAGATTAAATGTAGAAGATTCTCTTTAAAACACCAAAAAATGTTATACTCAAAGTAAATACTACTAAATAGTGTGCTTATAAAAAATAAGTAGATATTTAGAAGTGTATAAACAAAGATCTTTTTCATCTCTTCCTTACAGTTCTGCTATATTTTCTTTGCCTTTTTCATAGGTCAATGATTGAAAAGAATTTGGAATCATAGTTACTACGATTGGGAACTTGGTTCTTCTTTTCCTATTGTTAATGCCAAGATTCGACACAGATCAACTGAAGGATCAAAATCCAATTCAAAGACCAAATCCTTGAAGCTAATTTGCTGCAGGACGATAATCGTCTTCATAGGGATGGATTAGGCCTAAAATGGGCTTGGTCAGTCAATTGAGCAGTTCTTTGGCAAAGATTATGCCGAGAATTGGCTGTCCAAAAAGATAAATTCAAGAGACAGCTATAACCCAATTTAGCATGGTATATGAGGGTTACCGCATTTGACCAGGTTCAAGGAAGCCCTTACAGTTGGAGGAACTAGTTAACAACTATGTTCTCACAGATTGTGAACGGATGAGTGTTTCTTGGTCAGATGATACAACCACAAAAATTAAGGATTCAGCCAATCGAGCCGCCTACCAAGCGCAAAATATTAGGTATTGATCCAAATATACAAGAATGATGGAGGAAAGAAGAAAGCAGCCAAGCGGGAAAGGGAGCCCAGCAGCTAGCTTTAGTGTTTATAAATAGGCTAACTGGGTACACATAGTAGTGGTCATCATCATCCACATCCAACATATAAAGTTTCTTGTTATCAAATAATTCTAATTCCCGCTGTTCAATTTAAAAAACTCACTTTATTTACAATTGTTTTCACATTCCTTTAATGCTTCGTTTAAGTTTTAACACCTCATGAATTTACAGGTCTTTTAGTGATACCTTGGCCTTTTAGTGTTGATTCTCCGACAGTAACACTAAGAATCAACTCAACAATAACACTAAGAATCAACTCAATGTCCATAGAAATATCATATACTGTCAGAGAGTTAAATTTCATTACTTCCGAAATCCTGGTGATGGATGTGGAGAGGTGTGTGAACAGAAAGATTATATCAAAAATCCACACTTCTGCTCGCCTCAGCCTTCACATCTAGCATACATTCAAACAATGTAGGCTCTTTGTCTTCCTCACAGGGCGTGGAATTCAGTCAAAAACTTAGTAATAGTTAAACCACTCAGAAAGAATCGGTAAAGTAGCACCCTAAGGAAAAAGATATCTTCTCATTGCCCTTGGGCAAGTTGGCAACGACAGTAGTACATGAACATATCCTTGGAAAGGAAATGGCATCAAGATGCCGAAAGATAAGTGTTCTTTGTTAGTAAAGGAAGATACTGATTTTGGGACCATAAAAGGGCAACCAAAGAGCTACCATTTTCGAATAAGAAACTTAGGCAAATGCAAAGATGAACAGGGTTTTCGCTCTGCCATTCCCTCTTGTCTTAGATAATGGGGAAAACAAAGAAAGGTCCAAAAATAACCCTGAGCTACTTAACCAAAAAGACATGCAGAGATCTAGATGAATTTGTTTTCTCATAACACGAGATCTACACAAATTTAAATGGACTTGATAGTTATCTCTTGGGAACACCCCAAGAATTCAATTCATGTCCGACTCTTAAGTACAATAAGTCATCCTTTCTGACTGTGCACAAAGCTTAAAGTTTTAGGAGGCAGAGTGAAAATGCCAAAATTTGACGAAGATGAACCAAAAATTAATTCAACGGATTCGAAACCCAAATCTTGAAACTACTCAACTGAATGAATCTTGGATGAATTTCACTTAAAATAAACTAGGGGTTTTCAATTAAACAAGGCCAACATCATGCCAAAAAATGGAGCAAGTTCAAAGGTTGGCCATGTACAAGAAGGAGAAATCTACAAAATATGGTTCTCTCCAAAAGACATTCAATCCTTTATACAAACAGGAACTACATGGGTGAACCAAAAAACTATAAGGGATCGAAGATTACTCCTCAATTGAGCGAAACTCACCTCCACCCCTTCAAAACTCTCCTATTTTTATCCTTCAAGATGACCCACACTAAAGCAAGAGGAGTAACATTCCAAGCTTTGTGCCTTCTATACCTAGCTATATAACCTTTATATGTCATGACAACTATAAGTGATTTTAGGAACCTATAGTCATGAACGTTCATCCCTTAGTGCAATTGTTTGAAAGGTGGATATTTTTTCGCGGATTATTAATATTCTCCAGATAATGTCTGCAGTTTTCAATTATTAGCTTGTACAATATTACCTTCATCTCTTAATCCTTTTTAAAAACCTTGAGATTGGTTTAATTTTTTCAAGTCTTTATCCCATGTATCAAACAGAAATTGATGAAGTGAAGTTTGTTCACTTTGAATTTCATCTTTTGCCCAAGTGAATTGGGAAACTAAAAGGAAGTTCAACACAATCAAAGCAAACAAACAGCATCAATAAAATTAGAAGTGATTAGTCAAGGCTTCACTTCTTATGAATCAACATTTGAAAAACATGTATATACATGATCAACAAGGATATCATATGTCATAATTTTTTATAAGAAAAAAATCATGTGCTACTCAGGATCCCAGAAGTGGTATATTTTTGTTTTATAAAAAAATAAGGTACTCCATTGAAGTTTCAAAATCTTCATAGATGCAATAATTTATAATTTTCATAGTTAGAATTCAAATTTGTACAATCAAGTCCTGAATACCTATAAAACATATACTCAAATATACATTGTACTGCTTGTGTGGGAGCCCAATCTGCAAAGGTGAATCAAAGCAAGGAGTCCTAACCCACTGTAAATTTGAAATACTAGTAATTTATCAACCAAGAAAAAAGTGACTACACCACTGCGAAAATGAAAGATATGATCTTCAAATTCGACCTTTTGACTCATGAAACCCCAACTTTTACAAAGTGAAATCATTGAATAATATCTTCTAGTGCTCAAGTCCTACATGTTTAGGCCAACTTTCTGTAGGTCCTCCTGTGAATGTCTTTTTGAATAAAGTAATTCTCTCTCAAACAACAGCTTGCAATCTAAAGTATATCATTCACGTTTCTTTAACTAATAACAAGTAACAAAAGAAAGGTTTTCTATTTACGAAATTAAAAAATATATATACGATGAACAAGAAAAACTTACAAGAAACATAAGAGGCATTACACTCGCCTGAGTGTGCAGTTAGTGGGATTGCGCTCACCGGAAGCAGAGGTGTGTTGACGGAAATGACAAATAATGAAAGACAAAAGGAGGAAAATTTCCTAAAGTTGGTCAAATCTATTTTTTAATCCGTTTTTGGTGTTTTGACAAATATAATAAATAATTTAAAATAAATCAAAAATAACATAAAATAAATTAGAAAGTGTTTGGCAAGGTCAAAAATGACTTAAAATAAGTCAAAAATCAAAAGTAGATCTCCCCTACTTTTTATTTTTTGACTTAAAAGTTATTTAAATTTGACTTTTTATTTTTGACTTAAAACTACTTTTTTTAAGTCAATCCAAACGGGCTCTAAGTTATGGTCTTAGACCTGTTTTGATGAGTTTTTTTATAAGTCATAATTAGAGGTTACCTACTTTTAATTTTTTATTATAAAACTAAGTTAAAAGAGTGATAATATAAGCAAGAAAGTAGATAAGAAATATAGAAGATGAGAGCAATAGAAATAGGAGACGAGATGAGAGATTTTCTTATTCTTCTAAGTATTCAAGTGTATACAATATAAACCCTTATGCCTTTATTTATAGTGTAGCATAGAGGCATACAAAAGGGTAGTCATAAACATAATATTAATCATGAATATAATGGAGGAGCTTATGGAGGTGTAAGGTTATAAGAATAATGATCATAAAGGTGGAGGTTATCTTCATAATGGAGGGAAGTAATGGAGATAATTGGTGAGAGTAACTTCTTGGTGTAGTGGACATTGTCATGACCCAGAGTACCCCATAGACGTGACATGGCGTATAAGACCCCAAGAGGCCCTACACAAGCCACTTAGCATGCATTATACAAGATAATAGAACACAAGAGTTTAAAAGTAGCATTTCATAAAGTTTTTGACAAAAGCGGAAGTCTAAACATAAGTCTCAATAAGCCTTCTACTACATCAATAGAAAGAATCTGGGATGTAACCCATACAACGTCTAAAAACTGAAATGACATAAAACTATAAAAGTGACATCGTCCTCGAAGTATGAGGACTCACCAAGCCTTCAAATCTCTAACGCAAGCATCTAGCCATGAACGGAAGGAGAAGAGTCGTCAAGCCCTACATTAATGAGACAATGTCGGCACAAGTATGCATTAGTACATGGAATGTACTAAGTATGAGGGGAATGCAATAAAACATGAGACATGATCATAAGGGGACATAATCGAAAACATGAAATGCATGACCAAGTTAAAACATAGTAAAATCATTTAGGGCCTGTTTGGAAGGACACCCTGGTAATTGGATTTGGTGTAATTGGGTGTAATTATAATGTCTGTCCTATTTGGTTGGCCATGTAATTACTTGGTCAGCAGGTAATTGAGTGTAATTGGCAGGGGGTAATTACTCTCTCCAATTCATAGGGGGAGGCTGTGAATTGCTGGTAATTACATGGTGTAATTACAAGCTGATTACTTTTTAATTTCTTCCTTTTATTTCTATTTTTATTTTTTCGTTTAAATGTATTTTTAATTTTTATTATTTTTAATTTTTATTATTCTAATATTTTCTAAAAATATTTTATTTTTATTTAATATTATTTATATTTCATTTCCTTCTCATTGTCAACCTTTACTTCATGTGATTCCATGCAATTTTTCGAATTATCTAAAAAAAATTCATTAGTATAATTTTACTAGTATTCTAATTTTTAAATTAAAGTAGAATTCATTATTGAATAAAGTTATGGACTTACATTTTCCTTTTCTTTTAAATCATATTTATGTATGTTATGTTGAAATTTGACATAAGAGTATTATGTTAAATTTTTTGTTTTGAATTTAGAACTTATGTTGTACTTTTAGTTTTTATGATTAATTTAATTAAAATATACTAAATTGAAAAATATAAATCAATTATTTTTTTATAATATTAGTTAAGAGCATATGTTTATTAATTAATATATTCTTAAAAGGCAATATATATCTTAAATATTCAATTTAATATCATTTATTAATGTCCTTATTAGTCTAATAAAAAAAATTAAACAATCAACTTTTATTTTTAAAATTTAATATAATTTTATGATTGCAATTGTGCATACAAACATGACATATGTAATTACACTGTAATTACACAATGGCTAACAAACAAGTCAATATAATTACTAGGCTGGTAATTACTACCCTAGTAATTATACTAATTCCAATTACCTGGGGGCTTTCCAATTAGACCCTTAATAAGATTTATAAATCATGAACATGGCCAATGCATCTTTAAATCATAAAGGAAGCCTCATAAAACATTGTAATTATCTTAGTTCATTTTATGGGAAGTTTACCACTAACCGACATAGACCATGTGAGCTATAACATGGAATCCAGTGTCTGCCCCACACCGAAAAGGGGTGTCCTCACTTTTCAAGCTAAGGATATGAGCTAAAGCTAAAGTGAATCCACTAGCTAGGCCACTTAAGGCAAACCTACGGGGCCACGTAGTTTAGGGACAAGAGGTTGCTTCTAGAGACTCTTGAGCCTCCACCACAAGATCCTTGGTGCTAAGCAAAAATCTCACTAAATTAGTCATTAATCATATTCATCTTATTATCCATGGAAAGGTACAACTAGAATTATCAATCCAAGTTAAAGTCATGTTTATAGACGTTTCATCTTCCATGGACTAGTTCAAGCTTACGTCATTTAGAATAGCTCCTTAGACCATGCGTGAGAAAACCTTTCACCATCCATGATCTTTTCATAATAGCTTTATAAGGCCCATACTCATTAAAACTTCATACTAAAAGTGTCATACTACTAATGGATATAGTTTTAAAAGCGTGATCTATGATCATTGATGGCATAAATGGCTACCATACTAATCAAGACCTAATTTCAGAAAATAGCCCAAAAGCATTGATGGCAAATCTAGATGTCATTCATGTCATGTGGCCAAGCCTCATAGGACATATAGATACCCTCATCTATAAGCTTACTTGAGTCATAAACATTGTTTTCATAAAAACATGCATAATTTCATAAAACATATTCATAAATTCATGTAAATTAGGGTTCATAGTTAAAATTCATAGATCAATGCATGGGTTCATATGGAATTAGTTAAAAAGCATGTAATTAAGTCTAAATCATCAAAATAAGATCAAAGTCAATCAATTGAATCATACAAATAGAACCCATGAAGAATTAAATGAAAACCTAATCAATTTTGGGAAATTGAATTGGATAATTGGAGAAATCTTGGGGACTCAATGGGTGAATGGAACCCATTGATGAACTCCCTACATACCTTATGATGAAGAAAGGAGACTTGAACTTGGAGAACCCTAGCTTCTTCTTCCTTGATTTAGAGAGAAGATTTAGGAGGATAAATTTGGTCTAGTTTTGGGAAATTAGGAGAATGAGTTGTGTACGGGTAATTTAGGGGTTTAAAACCTTTATATAGGTCTTAGGGTAGAAGGTAAAACGACATAGTATTAGGTTAAAACAATTAGGAAAAGACTCAAAAGCCCCTTTAAAATAATTGTTGGACTCGACCTATGATTTTGACCTTCTACGGACCATCCTGGTCAACCGTAGAAAGATTCAGAAACTATTATTTGGATCAACTTTTGACGGAACTCATGTACGGCTCGTAGGTCTTCCTACGGTCCGTACATGCCAACCGTAGAAACAAACTTTAGGCCTTAAAATTTCACTATGTCTGGGAGCTACCTACGAGACCCATCTACGATTCGTCAATCACTTGATGAACCGTCCTGTTCTCTCATAGAAAAGTTCAGAGGCCTGAGTTTTCAAAGATTATTTTCCCCCTTTCTACGAGACTGGTCTACGACCCGTAGAAAGTGCTACGAACCGTAGACTGGTCTCGTAAACTTGAACCAGTGGACCAAAAATCCTAGCGCCCTTTTCTTTTTTGAAATCTAGGGTGTTACAGACATCCACACTATAATATTTTACAACACTCTCCCTTGGATGTCCATAGATATACCTCGTTAAAATCTTACTAGGAAAAACCCTGCGGGAAAAAACCTTAGTGAAGGGAAAAAAGTACCCATATCTTTTAATATGCATTATTTATTGCCTCATTAAAAATATTGCTAGGAAAAAAGTACCCATATCTTTTAATATGCATTATTTTTAATAAGCATTATTTATAACACGTATTATACACTCCCCAATTAAAACAACACTTAATTTCTTGTGATGATGTCATCTAATAGTATATATCAGCTTCTCAAATGTTGATATTGACAGTGTCTTTGTGATCAAATCACATTCACGAAGATGCTGCATTCTTGAACTCATCCTGATATATCATTTTATGATTTCATCGATATGATGAGGCTTTGAGCTTAGCCAAATACATTCTTAAAAATTACTTTATTCGTGACCTCATTATTACATGTAAATTGTTCATTCAATTTGTTCATAGCAACAATCATGTTGTGGACACTTTCATTTGTAATTAATTGTCTTATAGAATAACTTGATATAACTTTAGTGTGATACGACTTACTCCCGACTGTGATATAATATCCTGAATATGATAGGTCATGATTCCGACCAAACACATTCCCAACTTACTTCATAGATCAATATTATTTCTGCATAATTTGAAGAAGTGGTTACTAGTGTTTGATTCTTTGAATGCCAAGATATTATTGTGCCTCCACATCTAAACAAATAGCCCATTTGCGATCGAGTTTTATGCGGATCAAATAAATATTTTACATCTACATAATCAAATAATTTCTAACTCGGAGATTGATCGTTTCAATTTTATTGAAGCTCATCTTTTCTTCTCAAAGAAAATCATACATCTTCTATGTGTTGAGTCACTTGCTTTGTTAGTTTCTTGGCATAACTTGAATGATAATATGATAATCCCTTCACATAACTTTCGTTATATATATCAAATAATCTTCTAGCATTTACATAACCAACAATCTGTAAATGCACCAATTGCACGAATACATGTTATTTTCTAATCATTTTCATGAGATTGCAAAGATTCTTTCTCTGTGTTAAGCAATCTCAGAACCACTGGGTACTCAATAGAATTGCTTTAAGACCTTTTAAATCCTTCAAGAATTTTCATATAACCTTCATCGTCTAGTTATACATAATAATCATTCATTATATACATATTCAAGTATTTCATCTATTGCCAGACTGAAACAAGTCTTACTGCATTCATCACTGGAGAATATATCTCCATTTAATAATGTCAGGACTTTTGCGAAAACCCTTTATGCCTCGAAGTACAAATCGTACTTTATATCTTACGGTTATACTTTTGCACAATGATTCATTTGTATCCCACTGACATTATATCTTGATCTATGAACTATAAGTTCCAAAACATCACTTTTATAAGTGAAACAAAATATATTTGAATAGTGCATTTTATTTGGCCAATCATTTTTCTATCAACACTATATGACAGATTTGAATTCAAGATCCTCATCACCATTTATAGCATTGAGTGCTACTTCATATCAAAGATATCGTCGACAGTCATTTGACTCGATTTCAATACGACATAACTTATCGAGATCTCTTCATTTTTCATCATTTTCAGGTACCTGAACCTTTTTCAAGGTTTCTATAAAATATTATGTCATGATTGTCACGACCCAAGCCTAGGGCCTAGGTGTGACTGGCGAATGGGGAACCCGAAGGAACCCCAAACAAGCCTCATAGTGTATCATTACACATTCTTGGTCGCGGAAGCAATTAAATGACCATAAACGATAAGCATAATACACAACTTGTCCAACACCACCTCTAAACATGAGTACTTAGCGGGGGCCAAGACAAACTACCGGGCTCGCCCTCATAGTCAAAACATAACTAAAAAGGAAAAGTTTTATACATAGCAAAAGATCATGAGCAACGTCCCCGAAATGGAGGACTCACCAATAACCACTATAGAAAATCGTACTAGCCACGCGTAGGAGGATGGTCAAGCGGTGCTCCGGTCCCTACATGGTGACATCATGTAGGCATAGAGTATGCGTTAGTACATTTGAATGTACTAAGTATATGGGATGCAATGCAATGCTACATTAGATGGACATCATAGGAAAAATGCGTAATCATACCCAATAGATAGCATATTAATAAAATAATATGTATAATGATGCTTACATAAAAATCATATTTAATGGGACGTAGTACATGTGTGGCGAGTGACCATCAATATAGTATTTCCAAGGCCTACCACCCCCTTGGAAGGCGAAGAGGCTACAAACCCCTCATATGTTACACGGGCTACCACCCCCCGTGCGAGGGACCAGCGTAAAACCCCCGAGTTATGGTTACACGGGCCTACCACCCCCCGTGCTAGGGACCAAGGTACAAACCCCTCGATATGGTTACACGGGCCTACCACCCCCCGTGCTAGGGACCAAGGTACAAACCCTTCGATATGGTTACACGGGCCTACCACCCCCCGTGCTAGGGACCAAGGTACAAACCCCTCGATATGGTTACACGGGCCTACCACCCCCCGTGCTAGGGACCAAGGTACCAAACCCCTCGATATGGTTATACGGGCCTACTACCCCCCGTACTAGGCAACCAAGGTACCAACCCCTCGATATGGTTATACGGGCCTACTACCCCCCGTACTAGGCATGGTCGACTCACAACACTTATTTAGAGAAAATCATATACATGTGTCCATTTCATCATCATTTCAGTAATTACATAACCATCCGTCTCATAGGACGTACCTTGGACCTTCCCTTTCCTAAGAATTCTATAATGGGCATTTTATCAAACACAAGGTGGGCAATTGTTCATATAAATGAAATCATGTATTTCAAGAATACTAATTCCAACCAATTCCAAAATCCATATAAATCAGCCCACCAACAACATACATATATATATCAACCTTCATAATTTGATCATGGAAGCATGTAAACCATAAACATCACATAAAAATTCCATTTCATGATAATATGCAAAAAGGACCATAATAGGGAGTGTAGTAGTAATTCCGTAATTCAAGAGTTCATAATTGATCATGAGGACCCATAAACTTGAAGTAGAAATAGAGGATAAATGGTTGGACTTGGTGGAAAGGAAGGTTTCCACAATCAAACCCACATACCTCAACTTTGGAGAATCCTTGATGAAGATTGGAATGGAGAATCGAAGCTTGAGATTGAGTCTTGAATCCGGAATTAGAGCTTGAGATGTTTGAATTTGGTTGAAGATCTTGGTGGAATTTTTGGAGAGGGCTTAGAGAGTGTTTTTGGAGTTAAGAAAATGAATAAGTATGGGACATATCCCCTTTTTATAAAAAAAACACCTCCAACCCGCCTAGAAAATAGCTCACTGGAATTGGAAATTCTGCACAGACAGGTTTTACGAAAATGGTCATAACTCCCTCATCCTAACGCGGAATAAGGTGAAACCAAGTGCGTTGGAAAGCTAACTCAAAGAGCTTTAATTTGATAGGTTGCAGCCCTTCCAGTTCCTTGTGTGCTAAGAGATATGCCCCTTTAAAGTTGACCCTCCAAATCGCAATTTTTGCGATTTTCGAATTTTGATACGGTTGCTCTAAAATTCGGGTTAGACCCATTTCCCACTCAATTTGACCCCAAAAATAAGAATATGAAGTCGAATTTCCGAAATCATGCACGGATTTTGAGATATATGGAAATTACAATTATAGGTGTTTCCGAAGCACATTTTCGGGCATTTTTGGGGTCGTTTCAATGATGCTCTTTTATAACACTTGCCTCGTTATCATGATCATTTTGATAATTTGCTCTTCTCCTTCCTCAAGGATTTTTACGTTTCAAATCGATTGGTCTATCACGTTTCTGGCATATCATAAACTCTGTCCTTCAAAGACCATTTATTGGAGCATTTGCAGCCTAATTAAAATATTGGATCAGCAAATACATCTGAAAAATTATTTGCAACATTTTGCAAATGAATTATCTCTTGAACTTCAAGTTCACATTTTTTTAATGATGATCTAGATAATTCACCCCACACATAATTTTTAGCTGCTAATCATATCTCCCCCTAATGTTAGGAAATCTAACATTTATTCCCAACCTCATTTGGGATCTATCTTTGTGAGTGGTGGAGAAATAAAATCATATATGCACACATCTAATTTTTAGATGGAAATTATTTTGTTCTTGACCCTAAACCAATTGTGATGGAAAAATCTTGTTGGCTTGATGAGTACATGTCAAATAAATTCATTTCATACCAAATTTTATTTGAGAGATTTGTTCTCATAATCAATGATCTAGCTATAATTGGAGGCATACAATTTCTGCTAAACCAACTAGCATTATCAACATAATTTTATAGTTTGGAACTGTGCTCTTACGTCATGATCCGATTCCTCGAGTCATGATGATACCTACTATATCCCTCCAGTAGGTAAGTCAACCCAAACTCAGAATGATAAGTAATGAATATAAGGGCGGAACTAAATAGAAATAACACCAACAATAAGAAAAGAGACAAAAGTGAAGCAAACTAGAACTATATACAGAAGAAACACTTTCAGAACCTGGAAGTCACGAGTATAGAGCTGTCTAGTATGAACAAATACAGGTCTTACAAGTGGACCACAACAAGCCGTATCAAAGGCAAAATACTAGCTAACTATAAACAGAAGGAGACAGGCTGATCCAGGATGCCAAGTGCTCACCCTTATCTTCGATATCCACAAGCTGCAAAAGATGACACGAATGATCACGCTGGTACCTGATACAAGGACGTGCATCACAGAAAAGATGTAGAGTATAGCATAAGTACCAAAACAAGGTACTCAGTAGGAATCATAGGCCGACTAAGCAAGGAAGGTAAAAATATTAAGAGAAGATAGAATCTAGACACACAGAGGTCAAAGCGGGAATGAAAAAAGCACATGAACATACAGAAAGTAAATCTAAGTACAGCTAAACTAAACCTAAATGGACCACATAAGACCAGAAGATACACTCATACAGAAGTTTAAATAACACCCAAACGGACCCCTATAAGCCTGACTGGTATACAAAATAGCTAAGTACTGAGAAAGGAGAACCATGAACCGAAAGCCGGGCTCCCAGCCCAAATAATCACCAAGTCTAGTCAACTCCCAGCCCAGCTAACAAGAGTGACGATCAATCTAGGCTTCCCAGCCAGCCAATCCACTCCCAGCCCAGCTAGTAAGAGTGACCCGGGGGTATGTCGACTCCGAAGAGGATCTCAAATATCAAGGCCACCCAGCCAGTCAGTCCACTCCCATGGGCGTAAGCCGCCCAGCTAGCAAGAGTGACCTGAGGGCGTGTTAACTCCAAAGAGGATCTCAAGTAGGCTCCAAGCCACCGTGACATCCACTCACAAAATATCACAAAGGCTCCAAGCCACCGTGACATCCACTCACAAAATATCACAAAGGCTCCAAGCCACCGTGACATCCACTCACAAAATATCACAAAGGCTCCAAGCCTGAAATACTCCAATCCTGAGAAATGCAAAAACCTTCAAACCAAACACCATCTCCGGTGAAATCAAAAATCGACCAGCCACCAGTAACTAAGCTTTCACCTCTAGACCCCCAAACTCCAAACACTAACACCATTACTGTTATGGAGAACACCAACCCCGTTACTTTTATCTTCGGTAAACTATGTATCGTTCTTTATTTTTAAGTTTTGTTTCTTCTTTGTTCTATGGTTGCAAAGTATTTGATATTCTTTCTGAGTGGTGTAATTATTCCTGTTGATTTTTTTGTTTATTAGCCTTATTTTATAATTATTTATGGGTTAGTTGTTTTGTATAAATTTGTTTAAAATTTGTTTTAGTGATTCTTTTTCATAATGTTTCCAGCATGTTGAAATTGTTGAAGTGATCACATTTTCTCTTTCCTTAGTTGCTAATTTGTTGTGTGTTGGTTTATTAAATCGGTTTTATTTTATGTTTTTTTTTTGTTTTTATTGTCTGTTGCTATAGAGTGTAGATGTTATTATTCTTATTATTATGCTTTATTAAATTTATATATTTTCTCTTAATGTTATTTTCATTATACTTGTTACCTTAATTTTGTTATTGTTTAAAGTTGCTCTGTTTGTGGTTATCCTGTCATGTTGCTGTTGTTTATTGTGTTATGAACTTTATGTTTAATTTCGTGTTGATTTATGAGTTAAAATTGGCCAATGAAAAAAATCTCCCTGTCGGTTTTCGAGGCCTCCCCATTTTAAGAGACGGAAATTTAGTTTAAGTTCATATTCTTTGTAAGTTAAAATTAGCCGATGAAGCCAAATTTGTTCTATTTCGTATAATAGAGAGGAAAATTTAAACCATTCTATCAACGATAAAGATATGTTTAGGACCACGTTCAAATAGTGAGTCAAAAATATTCTATTTCTCTTGGCCTTTTTCCTTTTAACAAACGACAGGACGTGCACGAAACACTTTTTTTAATTTAGCTTTTGTGGTTTAAAATTCTTGGACACTGTCATGATTGTTGACTGTGATTTTCACTTTCACCATTTTGGAAACTCTTATCGCAAAAGAATGATTTCTTTTTATATATAATTGATTTTGATTTTTAGTTTTATTTTTGAAGAGATTGTTTACTATCACATAAATATATATTATTTATTTTAGATCATAAATTTTAAAAATAAAAAATCTTAAATTTTTATGTTAAGTCAAACTAAATAATGAATCACATAAATTAAAATGAGGGAAATATATATATATATATATATATATATATATATATATTAAGTTGCTCCTTTTTTAAACATGAATAATTCTTTTCTATATATGTTATGGTTAAGCACTCTCGAAATTATAGAGAAGACAATAAGTCATCTTTGATAGAGGTAAACAACATTTAGAACATTAATTAAATTTGCACTTATACGTATATATACCTAATTTAATCTACTACTACTAGGTAATTCTAACGGTCAACACAAACAATTGAATCTAGTGTAATTGTTTGTTAATAAGATGGGTTTTATTTCCAAAACAAATCATTACCGTCGATTTCCAAGGCCGCTCATGTTAATAAGACGGGTTATGTTTTTGAGTTATCATTTCTTTCATTTATTTTGGTTCATATTTATTCATTTATTAACACTTTTACTAAGTGTCTTTACATGTATCCGGAGTTGCTTTTCGAGGAATCTATTCGGACGGAGTTCAAAGGATATTTTTTGATTCATTATTGTGTATACTATTGATGTTAGACAAACATTAGGCCATTTTTCATATTATCGTTTTATTTTATTATTTTTTTATATTTCATGTTTATTATACTAGTGCATTATTTTTATTTCCTCCTCAATTTAAAAAAATAAATTTAGTCGGGACCCATAGTTGTGGATTTTGAAGGATGCCTAGTACCTTCCCTTCGGAATCACTTGAACCCTTACCTAGAATCTATTGGTTTCGTAGAAATTTTTAATTAATTAATTAATTGGTTTTCTAGTTTTTTCTAAAATTAGGTGGCGACTCCTTAAAATTCTTTTATTGTTTAAATTTTTTCTTTTTAAAATTAAATTAATTGATTATTATTTTTTTAGTCACCACGATGTTGCGTCTTTACGAATGCCAACAAAGGCCAAAAGTGGCTTGCACCAGCTGGTGCATATCAGGTGATTTGGCAAGTTACAAAATCTCTGACAGGGTGTTCTGAATTCGTTCGGAACCCCATGCACACAAATGAGATATACAACCCTACCAATTTTGATATTTCGGACTCAACGGGGTAGTCAAAATTCCCATACGAGGTCATCTTGGTATAAAGTGGATCCCACACCCAAACTCCATTTTAAGTCAAAATCCACTAGGGGGCTTGAAATTAGTCCTGAAGCCTCGAGATCCAAACGAAGGGTCGTTCTAGACCAAACCCAAATTTTGAAGCTAACCACGCTGATAAAATTCTCATCCGAGCTCATTTACTCAGAATGTTGACTAAAGTTAAACTTAGGCCTTAACTTAAAAGTTAAAATGCCTAATCACACAGATTCACATTGAAAGCCTTGGGAGTCGTGCTGACCATGGTACTAACCTAAAATGACCCTTCCAGGGCTGATGAAATTGTTAAAATTAAATTATGAGGTCATCTTCTCAAACTTTTAGTTAAAACTGACCGTTCAAGGTTCAAAACTCCAAAACACTAAAACTCGCTAAAAACTAAATGAACGACTAGGTGACCGAATTGTCAGTCCCAACAAGTCATAAATGACTTGGAATCGGTATAGGAAAGCTCTAAATGATGAATAGGAGACAAAACACAAAAATGACCCGGAGGTCAGTACATCTTAATTTAACAATTCGAGCAAACAACCTTACAAAAATCATTTTGTAAGTTGATAACAAACACACATGTGACTATACCATAGATGCATATATTAAATCATAATAGTAAGCGGTTCATAGCAGGTGAATGGGTCCATATTCACCTTTGATATGTTTCAAATGATTTCAGGGGATACAATCCCTACCTTAGATGGTACATTGATCATTTTATCATGAGAACAAGCACCATAAGAGAATTCTTGAAGAATCTTTTATTTCTTCAACATATAGCCACGTGAATTCTCAATTTGTTTTGCATCACATTTGAACCAGAATGGTCAACTGGCTATGCCAATTGATATGTATTCTAGTAAACTTTTAGTTTACTTTTGCATGTGATTTCATCATCATGCCCATATTTGTATACAATAAATAAGAGAAAAAATGGGTAATCTTTTGCGTAAATATTTATAACCCACTTCAATTGTAGTAATTTGAAAATATTAAATCTTCCCATAATTTATAGTCTTAACATAATAATTTTTCTTTTCAATTCCTCCGAAACTTAAAAGGTTTCTTTTGAGACTTACTATAATCCCAATATTATGAATAATTTTATTCCTCCGGATAGTAACAAATTAGCCCTCCTGGAACTCTCAATTAATTTTGTATACTATCACAAATTTCACAACACCATTCTTATGGTGACCTTCTCCTTCATGGAGAAAATAATTATTATTGTCATGGTTAAAATTATTACATGCAAGACTTGTTTCTTGACAACCAATGATAAATTTGTGTTGCCACACAATTTTATTTTGGTCATGGCCACAACCTTTATAGGAAAGAATTATTTCTTCCTTTCGCTCTTCAGCAGTTCATAATAAAATGTACCACAATATTTGTGATGTACTCAAAGTACGTGAGCAAATGACCATTTATGTCAAAATATTTTTTTAGTTGAGCGATCATCCATCAATAGCCTCATATTCATTGGTTTCGGTTCTTTAAGACCAAGATCATTGAAAACCTTCAATGGCATCAGATTTATGCTTGCTCCAAGGTCACACAAAACCTTGGTAAATGTGCATGCACCAATGGTACATAGTATGGTGAAAGCCCCATGATCCTCCTTTTATACAATGGCATAGTTGGTCATCATAGCACTACAAGTTTGAGGGAATTCAATCGTTTCACAATCTATCAACCGCTTCATTGTGACCAAATCCTTCATAAATTTTGCATATCCGAGCATTTTAAGCAACACATCCACTAAAGAAATATTTATTGACAAATCTTTGACTACCCCCAAGTACTTCTGAAATTTTGCATTATTGTCTTTCTTCCTCAATCATTGAGGAAAAGGAGGAGTTAGTTTGATTGGAACTTTAGTAATTGGAGCCATTTCATTCTCATCACTCTTGCTTGATTGTGGATCATTTTCATCATCTTTGACTAATGGTTCTTTAGCTTGTTGTGGTGGCTCATCATTCACAACCACACACTTTTTCCTTGATCATCTATTACCGGTTCATTTTGTAGTACTTTGATGCTTCTAGTTACTATGGCCGACACTTGGGTAGCATTCGTTGAGTCAACATTCATATGGTCCGCCAATTCTTCCTTTGGATTTGAATACAAAAGAGTGTCAAGCTGGCCTATCTTCTCTTCAAGTAGTTTAATTGATGACGAATGGGAAGTAACTGTATTTGACAACGATGAGACATCACTTCTCATCTCTTGCAATATCATATCGGAGCCCTCCACCTTATCAAGAATTTTGGCTAGCAACTCCTCGGTCCGAGTACTTTTTGGATTGGTTAAATCATGAAGCGACACATATTTTTTCTATCACACTCACTTCCTTTCCAACTTTTCCTTCTATCAAACCAATCAAGATCTTCCCAACTACCATCACTACTCCCGTTCCAACCTTGATTTTCGATAAGGTTTGGATAACTTGATCGAAAACCCCCCATTCGGTCACTTCTTGATTGAATGGTCTCATTATATGCATTCCCAAATGTAGTACTCTCATAACTCATATCAACTGCTTTCACTGACTTTATACCACTCCACATGACATGTTTTGACAATAATTCAAGTTGAACCGTCAACTTAGCTATGCTTCCATCACGCTCTTGATTTTTCTCTTCTTGCTCTTTGGTCATCTCTGAATGTGGAAGTGATACTTGATCTTCAATAGTATTTCAAGCTCGGTTGATCTTTATCATTTCATCAAGTAGCCTCGAAGCCACTACGAATGGTTGCCTCACTATTCCCCCTTGAATGAGATGGTCAACCAATTCTTTGTTCACCGTATCAATGCTTCTTTAGAAGTATTGTAACAACAACCTGTCCGGAATACCATGATTTGGACATTGTAATAGTAACCTTTTAAAGCATAACCATGTTTCATGAAAACTTCACCATTTACATTTTTGAAATTGTGAATGCCGTCCCTTAGTTTCACCATTTTAAGGGGGGAAAACCTTTCAAAAAAGGCCTCGGTCAATTCCTCCCATGAAGTGATGAAATTTGATAGTAGCTCAATCAACCACTTGGTTGCTTCTCCCATCAAGGAGAAAGAGAACAACCTCAACCGCATTGACTCTTGTGAAATGCCTTCCCTAGTGAAAGGCCCACACACATTTACAAACTTTCAAAGATGGTCATGGGATCTTCATGTTCAAGACCTCCGAATAATTCTCTCATTTTGATCACCTACAACATTGGTTTGATTACATTGAATGTGACATTCTTTGGAGTAGGGGTAACCGAATTGCTTCAATTTTCTTTATGACATGGAAATTCATGTCATCCATATCTCCGGCGTTATCATTTTGCCCATAGTTACTAGAATTGTCACTTCCATCTATACTTATGTTTCCACCTGCAAATGGGCACAACAACAACACCAAATAAAAATCTGCTACAAACAAATGAGTTCACAAGTTAACTTTACAACTTGAATTCTTAGCCATCACTCGCTGGTACGGTACTATTTTTGATAACGCTGAAGTTACCCTTAAAACAAGTAAGAGAATAAGTTGTCGTTATCAATAAAAATCTAACAAAAGAGTCGGAGTTGAATCCCACAGATAGTGATATAGTGCAAAGAATTCAACTAGAAAATTAAGAATGCAATCAATTCATTGTAGCCTTTAGAGGAAAGGGGTGAATTATTCTACCAAATTTAATGAAAGGATTTGGATATCAATTATCACTATTAAACTAAGAACATGGGTATATGCAAGTAAGAGATGATCTAGGGGTGTGAGGATTAGTATTGATGAAAAATAGAGGTCTAGGTGCTTGCTCAAAAATGCTACACAAACATGGATAAATTGAGTAATTTTGAATGATACTTTCGATCTCAAAGTATCATAACATAGAATCTCCTTTCGGTTTAATCTATGCAAATAACAAATCAACTCACTACTTCACTAAAATCTCACTTTCGAGCAGATTTAGGAATTAGATTACTCCACCACTGCTCTCTCAAGCCATATATATAAATCAACCCTAAATTGCAAGCATCAAGCCATTTAACCACCTCAATTGATCCCTTTTGGGTGTCAATCGAAGATCTAAGTAAGGGTAAGTTGGTCACATTAACCCATCAATTAATTTCATGCTAAATAACTCAAATCCATGATTGAACATCAATAAAATAGAGCAAGACACCAAATCAACTAAAATACATCAACACCCAACCCCATAATTTCACCCCTAAACTTTGGGATTTTAGTCACACATCATAAAAAGAAGAGAGATTATACCCATGATATTTTCAGCCAATAATGTGTTGATAATGAGCAAAAATCCTCAATACCCACTTTGAATTCAACCCTCAAAATTTTAATTACAAGATTATCAAAAACACCAAAATCAAGGAAAGTAGAGAAAAAGTTAAATCTTAATGTCTAAAAGTTGGAATAAGTAAAAAGTACATTTTCTCTCTCTATTTAGTTATTTATAGTTTTCTCAAAAATCTATCCAAATTGCATGCGTGACTTGTTCGACGACATTAGTTGGGCTCGCCGAACACATTCGGTAGATAGCCGTCTTGTCCTTCAGCTCGCCCTTTCCTGGTGTCAGGCTTCAAGTGTTTGAACCTCCGTTGACGAACTTGACTGAGTCAGCCTTTCCCATTTGGTGAATCTCCGATCACCACCTTGTTTGCCTTCTCAACCTTCATTTTAACTTTGAAGTCTGTCACATTCGGCGATGAAACTCAACTCACCATTTTGCATTTGGCGGATCGCCGATTTCTTCTTTCTCTGCCGACTTGTCTTGACATTTTATTATTGGACACTTTCAACCTCGGTGAATTTCGATCTTCTTGGTGAGTCGCCTTTCTCTTTTGGCGATCTTCAGCTTGGGAATTTCATTTTAATTCACCATTTTTGACCTCTCTTTGTGTGATTTTGTCCTTACCTAGTCCATTAGCTTTCATAGCTACAAAATATTACTATATCATCTGATTGAGACATAATTAGGCCTTGAGGACACTAATTGATGGACCAAAAAGACCTCAAATGAGTGGAAATCTACCATTCATCATCAACCAACCTAGTGTGACACCATTGGCTGAGGGTATTGTTCCTCTGTAGACGCGCACCAACCACTACAGTTGTGACAGTTGTGGCAACTTTACAATTATCCTTTTTTCTTTGTCTCAAATTCTCAGTCTCTCATGGGGTCAGGTCTTCTACCAGATCCTATAGTTTTTTAAATCATCAAAACTCTGGCATATAACAATAGGCAATGTTTCACATAATATTTCATTTTCTGCTCAAAATAAAGTCTCATTCTTTCCATATGATTTCCCATTTCCACTCTCACTAAATGAATTAAACGATTTACAAGATCTATTTGAAATCTTAGTTTAGCAGTGGTAGACCTTGTTTTGTCAGATGTGGCTTTATCCATGATCGGAGAAATGACTATGTTGAATATTAATTGTTTGGAGGTGGGCACTATCGATTTCTCACAACTTGAATTTTATTATATCAAATTAAGGACCCGCTTCAATCTTACAATCTTGATCACTCACTTGTTGCTTGCTTCAACAACACTCTTTAATTGAGCACTCACTCTTGTTTTCTTACTTGCTCTTTTTCACTTGGTTTCTTTCTTAGTTGGTTCAAACTCAAATGGACCACCTCTATTTATAGGAGGTGATGGAACAATCTAGCTAAGCATATTTTCTACTCTATTTTAGAATATTCCTCCAACTACTTAATTCTAGAATTACCATATTCCTACAACTACTTAATTCTAGATTACCCTCTCTAGAACATTTCTAGACTTTTCTCTCTAGAATACTTATTCTAGATGTCACACCCCGAGCCTACACCCTGGACGTGGCCGGCACTCGTGAAACCATTTTTGGTCCCCAAGCGAACCTCTTGGCCCGGCTGACTACTTAGCGGAAGATCTACTCAAGTGATAACATGCTTAGAAGCAACATTTAGAACATTCAAACTCCAACAAATACTTAACTCAAACTGTCTGAAAATACTTAAGTTCAATAATGAAAATATTTTGCAAAACACTCTCAAAACATCTTATCAAAAGGGAATTTACTGAGAGACTCCTAAACTCTAACTATCTATGAAGCCTCTAAACACTAAGATAGATGTTAGGACAAGACCCTAGACAACTTTAAAAAATAGGAAATATAAGTGTGAAGCCCTCCGAAATGTCACGCCTCGAGCCTACACCCTGGACGTGGCCGGCACTCGAGAACCATTGTTGTCCCCAAGAGAACCCTTGGCCTGGCTGAATACTTAGCGGAAGTTACTCAAGCGATAAAAAGCTTAAAATAGAATTTTTGAACATTTAATCTCAAAGTAAAAACTCAACTCAAGTTGTCTATAAAATACTCAATAACATAAGTATTATAGTTTTTTTAAAAACATCTCAAGAAAAGTAAATACTGAAGGACTCCTCAACTCTAGCTATCTATGAAGCCTCTAACATTAAGATAGGTGTCAAGACAAGACCCACGAAACCTCAACCAACTAATTACAGAAAAAAGTGGGGTCCTCCGGAATGCAATGAGGCTCACCAAAGTTAACTAGGAGTGCTAAGTGATCTCAACGAAGTGCATGTTGATGATCCTGAACACCTGTATCTGCATCATAAAAAGATGAAGGTCGAATGACATCAATACATGGAATGTACGAGTATGTAATATGGCTGAGTAAAACAAATGACTGAACTATATGACCGAAAGTACTCAACTGAATCAATACATGAACATGAAGTGAAAATCATTTAAGCTTTACAATAAAATATGCAATAAGAACATTATGAAAATAACATACTTTACTTGTGGGGAGTTTCTCTAACCGACAATCATTACTAAGAGCCTAGCAATGATACAACGTTTCACCCACGTTGCAAGGGCCATCCTATACCTTGTCGGGGGTATAAGATGATACTGTAACAATGGATCTATCTAATGGGTCTTCTCAGAGGTAGTGAGGAGTCGCACAAAGAATCAGTGCTATCCTATCCTATGTTGGCTACATAGTTTTATGGGACTTTTGAGTTTTAATAGACTCTAACCCAATTTGGTGCTCGATACTACTCCCAAAATAAACAATATACTTTATGCTCAATCACCCTTTACAAAGAAAGGGACTATAACTTTACTTACTTTTCACTTTACTCAATTACCCTTTACAAAGAAAGGGACTATTACATTACTTTGCCTTTCAAAAACATCAGTCATACTCTTTCTTTTTATCAACTGTCAAATAGTACATAAGAAAACATTTGATTCTCTTTTCAAGGATTCTGTTCTTAACTTACACTTTTAAAACGTATGCTCATGAACTTATCTGTCAAGCCCAAAATCAATATATGAGGAACTTTCATGCAATTTTCTTTGAAAACGTCACTTTACTAAATCAATAGGGTTCATGTGATACTAAGCATGAACAACATTATAAGATTCACATGTAAAATAGGAATCAAAACCTCAACTTGTTAAAGAACTGAATTCAAATATCAAGAACTATGGATAGATCAAGAACTAGGAATATATCCTTTAGATGTAACAATTTCTGACTGAATTGAGTTTTCTATGGATATAAAGCTTTAATTGAGAGAGATAGAGGAAGCAACGTAAAGATCAATTAGCGAGGTTTTGGGCCGATACAATAAAATTAACCAATGAATTATGAATTAATTATTCCCTCACTAGGACTCATCCAGTCGAAGTAACTAAGAACTTCGGATTGAAGTAATAAGATTATTGAATTATCAAAACAACTTCAATATATCTTTTATACTTTTTATCCACAGAGTATTTGAGAACCCATACGACTTTCGTTCTTCACTCTTCATTTTTGATGCCCATGGAACTACTATCAATGGTTTACTTCTTGGGAATGTTAAAAAAAAAGACTACTACGTGATTTTTTGAATATGCCTATATCTATCGCTTTTGCTTAATTAATTACCTGCTTAGAATAATTAAATAGATGATATTTGTTGAGAAGTGCAAAATCGTATCCATACAATTATCCTTTTGTATCTTGATTAATTGGATCGTTTCTTTATGGATTCCTATCCCAAACTCTTCGAAATGTGTTTTAGAGTATTCCTTGATCATTTCATCCAAGAAGAGGAGTTCCTCTAATTCTCTGAATTTTTCTAGAACACTCTTTTCTTGAGTTTTATTCAATAAAATTTCGGGTTGCCCAGTATTGCACTAATTAGTAACCCAAGATTCCAGCCATTTATTAACTGAGAAAGAAATCCCCCATGGCAAAAATACTATAAAAAATACTGTAGATGCAGGATAGAAACATGTAGGGTGTGAGAACAAACTGGTCTAACACTATGAATAGCCTTACATACCTGAAAGGGAAACACTGGCTTGAAACCTTGGACTGAGGCTTGAAGGTGAAGAACCCTAGCTTCTTCCTTGAGAAAACTTAGAACGTGCGAATGCGATTTGTCTGAGGGTTGGGTGTGAATGGGGAGGTTATTAGGCTATAAGTTAGGTTTAGGAAAGTTAATTTAGGGTAAAAGGTCAAGAATACCCTTCTGGGAACGTAAGAAAACCATAAAATTGAAAAAATGACCTTTTAATGAGTCTCATCGGCCAAATCGGCGACCTAGAGGTCCCATCGCCGACCTATTCAGCGAACCGCTGAATGGGAGCTTCAGAGCACCTAAAGTAACAGTTTCTGGAGGTTTTTGGGTCCATTCAGCGAGCTCAATCAGCAATGCGCCTAACCCATTTGGCGAGTCAACAAATTGACCCTCAGCTCGCCGAGTTGCCCAGTCCAGACATGCTTCAATAAAATAGCCATAACTTTCTACTCCAAACTCGGATTGATGCAAACTTGGTGGTGTTGGAAAGAGGACTCAAAGACCTTTAATTAGATAGCTCATGGGACACCTACTTTATTATATTCTAGGAGATATGATCATTTGAAATTGACCCTTGCATGAACTAATGCGAAAGCTTAACCGGTAGAAAGGTTTTTAACTCAACTTAGTGCTAGAGGTCTCTTATGACCCTAAACAACTCCCAATACACTTCCCACTCATAGTAATGAACCTTAACTCATAAGCACAAGTAAGACACCACTCGGTTCAATCTTAGATGCTTACAACGAAAGATTCAAATTCTAAAAGGGAAAGTTGTGAGGTGTAACAATATCTCCTCCTTGGGATCATTCGTCCTCGAATGATGGATGAACTAAGAATGAAAGGTAAATGAGTTACTATCACTATCTCTCTTGACTTCTGAACTTGCCTACTAATATAGGTGAAAGTGATTCATACTAAGAGTTTTGAAACTGGGCTTGAGAACACTTGGTACGAAGCTCACATGAGATTTCAAGATTACATGCCATGGCATGAAACAAGGGTATCCGGGTATGAAGTAAGAATATGAGTATTATACCTCGAGTGATATAACTGGTAGCTTTTAAGCTTAGCAACACTTCTCAACTATACTCTTCTTTCTGATTACTGCACTTTATTAGCTGCAACTCATAGCTCCCAATAGAGTATAAGACTACTCTTATAAACATCTAAGTCAAATCGCTTGCTCTTATTGTGTTCAAGCCTAATCTCTAAATCACAAGGTGATACACATGAGATGTTTATACTAATCTAAACCACAAGATTCAGGTTTTATACCTCTATAGGAAATCTCATCCCAAGAATACTTCTCCTTATAATTGCATTCAACCAACCTTGAGCCCATATCTAGAAACACCTAATGCATCATGCATTTATCCACATGTTAACAACACCACATTCAAGCCTAGTACTATGACCACTCCATGAACTCCTACTAACCAATCCTTCTAAGAAATTCTCATTCTCTCATTATCTTTACCAACTGAAATTTCACGCATTACTACTAGGAACCGACTAATTGCTCTCATTTAACTATTACTCATAGTAAAACCTCATCCCCTTCTTCCTCCACATTTATAACCTTAGATGGAATAAGCATATAACCACTATCACAATAAGAAACATCAACCTTCTCCTTCTATCACTACTCAACTACTACCATCGGCATCACTATCAAAACTGAAAAGGATCACTAAAAAAGCTTTAGGATGAAATATCATAAGCATGATTCATTCGAGAAATCTGATATAAGAATATGTATGACATAACATTATGTTGCTAGTCATTGAGAGTAAATCATGAATTCGCGAGACTGAGCATACTATGAGACATGAGTGCTTATCTGAATAGGTTCATATTATGAGGCTGATATCCATAAATTTATGGAGTAAGATTGAGATCAATGGGCTAAAGTCTTTGCCCCTCATTCTGAAAACTAAGCATATATGTGAATCTTTCTGAAGTGTATGAGCATAGGTCATGAACACAATTCTGATATTGGAAACATTAAAAAGATGTTTGTAACAACTGAACTTTGAGGAATACGCTACAGTATGAACGGATTGATAAATCACCATAACTCTCTCTAGCACGTCACTATCTAATTCTCAAAACTTGACTTGGTTTCTCAACTTATTATCTCCCCCTTAGGTTTGAAGCTGACACTTTAAAGCTATGGATCTATTCCATCACCTCTAAATTGGTCTACATTCAATTTACTCTAATACTCAGGAAAGGCTTATCTCATGGCTACTGAACTCTCTAAGTGCAAGTACTAAGGTTCCTTCTAAGATCTATTTCTCAAATGCTTCTCTTAACCTCTTCTCAATATAAAGACGCTTAGTCTAACTCTTAATAATCTGACTTCTCCTTCTTATCCCACTAATGCCATCCTTCTAAGTTCATACCTAGCTAACTTGAGGAAACATGAACTATATTCGAAAGGCTCATCATTGATTATATATGATCTCTCCGATCAAACTCATAAGGGTAATAAATAATGCTTACATCAGCCTATTCCACATTGACAACTCAAATATACTATCTAGGCACACAAAAAAATCATAAACTTAATTAGAGCCTCGTCTGACTATATATGATCTCTGGCACACCTCTTAATGCTCTTGCTAATCTAATGACTTAGCCATACTTCATTGCTCTCATCTAAGAGTCATAATACCACACTTGCATCACTCATATTTATCAAAAGTAACACCTTAATTTCTTACCTAATTTATGTCAAACCTACTAGATCAGATCTTAAAAGTAACATCATAACCCTCATGTTGCCATCCTTTTTATACGACACTCATCACAAATTCAAGCTTAGTGTCTATTACTAAACACGGATATTAATATAATTGCTCGCTTGCTATACTAACTTACAACTAGCGAATAAACTTAAGAAAAACTCACCCACTAAGATCTCATGATAAGTAGTCAATCTTTATCTCTTAGTCTACATACTTATAGTTTACCGTCACATTCCCTTTTACAACTTAAGTACTATTTACCCATTCACTATAAATCATTGCCTAGTTAGTTCTATAACCCTCTGAACATCATGGGGCTCTCCTTTCAAAAATCATAAACCTAGATTAGATCTATCACCTCATGAATACTCTGCTCTTCTATTCAACACGTATACTTGGTCTTCACTAATACAATGACGCATTGACATAAACTCCCTTCGGTTAAAGTATGTTCTAACTCATCCTAACTAGTAACTTATACTCTACCTTCTATCATGAAATCCACACAAGATTACTACTCTTTAGCCTACATATAAGGGAAAAACTCATCATTAATGACTTACTAGGTACATGGCTACAACTTACCTACTCTACTCAATAACTATCCTCATCCCTTAGGTTACTACACTTCTAAATATATACTTCTAACTCTGGGTACTTCAACTACTATTGGCTCATAACATTGTAACTCATACCATCTTTTCGGGTGAAAATACTACCCAAGCTCTAAAACATACTTCCTCATAAGGGTCTCAACTGAAACAAGGTTTAGAGAAGAGAGTCTTGGAGTACATTTCACTTTTAGCTCGAATGCACGATTCATATGGATAAGAGTGCACTCTTTCGAATCTAAACACTTAAGCTTACTCACGGGCTTCTCACAAGCCTCTCTGCAGTCTCATGACTTTTCTGAAGACTTTATCTAAGAGTAACTCATCGATAAGGATCTGGACTTTGCTATTTCAACCACATTGAGTATGAGGGATAGTAGAATGAATTTGAGAAACGCACGAGTACGAAAAAGTTTCTTAGGTGACAACTCTATCGCACGATCCAGAGTATGAAAGAAGGGAATTTTTTCTTAAATGTCTGTCGTCCCTCATTTATAGAAGTGGGGCCCTAATAACCATAAATAAGATCCTACCGACACGGCTTCATAGACACCGTTGGACACTTGAACTCTGTGCTCTGATACCAAGTTTGTCATGCCCCGAGTCTACACCCTGGACGTGGCCGGCACTCGAGAACCATTGTTGATCCCCAAGTGAACCCTTGGCCTGGCTGAATACTTAGCGGAAGACTTACTCAAGCGATAAAAATCATAAAATAGAATTTTTGAACATTTAAACTCAAAGTAAAAAATCAACTCAAACTGTCTGCAAAATACTCAATAACATAAGTAATATAGTTTTTTTTTAAAATCTCAAGAAAACTAAATACTGAAGGACTCCTCAACTCTAGCTATCTATGAAGCCTCTAACATTAAGATAGGTGTGAGGAGAAGACCTATGAAACCTCAGCCAACTAATAACAGAAAGAAAAGTGGGGTCCTTCGGAATGCAAGGAGGCTCACCACAGCTAACTAGGAGTGCTAAGTGATCTCAATGAAGCACCTGTGTATGATCCTGAACAGCTGTATCTGCATCATAAAAAGATGTAGGTCGAATGACATCAGTACATGGAATGTACGAGTATGTAATATGGCTGAGTAAAACAAATGACTGAACTGAATGACCGAAAGTACTCAACTGAATCAATATATGAACATGAAGTGAAAATCATTTAAGCTTTACAATAAAATATGCAATAAGAGCAATATGAAAATAACATACTTTACTTGTGGGGAGTTTCTCTTAGCAACAACCATCACTATGAGCCTAGCAATGATACAACATTTCGCCCACGTTGCAAGGGCCATCCTATACCTTGCCGGGGGTATAAGATGATACTGTAACTATGGATCCATCTAATGGGCCTTCTCAGAGGCAATGAGGAGTCGCACGAAGAATCAGTGCTATCCTATCCTACGCTGGCTACATAGTTTTATGGGACTTTTGAGTTTTAATAGAATCTAACCCAATTTGGTGCTCGATACTACTCCCAAAATAAACAATATACTTTATGCTCAATCACCCTTTACAAAGAAAGGGACTATAACTTTACTTACTTTTCACTTTACTCAATAACCCTTTACAAAGAAAGGGACTATTACATTACTTTGCCTTTCAAAAACATCAATCATACTCTTTCTTTTTATCAACTGTCAAATAATACATAAGAAAACATTTGATTCTCTTTTCAAGGATTCTGTTCAAAACTTACACTTTTAAAACGTATGCTTATGAACTTATCTTTCAAGCCCAAAATTAATATATGAGGAACTTTCAGGCATTTTTCTTTGAAAAGTTCACTTTACTAAATCAATAGGGTTCATGTGATACTAAGCATGAACAACATTATAAGATTCACACATAAAATAGGAATCAAAACCTCAACTTGTTAAAGAACTGAATTCAAATATCAAGAACTATGGATAGATCAAGAACTAGGAATATATCCTTTAGATGTAACAATTTCTGACTGAATTGAGATGTAGGGCGTGAGGATGATCTGGTCCAACACTATGAATAGCCTTACATACCTGAAAGTTAAACACTGGCTTGAAAGCTTTGACTGAGGCTTGAAGGTGAAAAACCCTAGCTTCTTCCTTGAGAGTACTTAGAACTTGCGAATATGATTTATCTGAGGGTTAGGCATGAATGGGGAGGTTATTAGGCTATATTTTAGGCTTAGGGAATTTAATTGAGGGTAAAAGGTCAAGAATACCCTTCTAGGAACGTAAGAAAACCATAAAAAATTTTCAAAACTAACTTTTAATGAGTCTCGTCGTCAAATCAGCGACCTGGAGGTCCCATCGCTGACCTATTCGGTGAACCGCCGAATGGGAGATTCAGATCACCTAAAATAACAGTTTCTGGAGGTTTTTGGGTCCATTCGGAGAGCTCAATCGGCAATGCGCTGAACCCATTAGGCGAGTCGCCGAATTGACCCTCAGCTTGCCGAGTTGCCCGATCCAGACATGCTTCAGTAAAATAGCCATAACTTTCTGCTCCGAACTCGTATCGATGCAAACTTGGTGGCGTTTGAAAGAGGACTCAAAGAAATTTAATTTTATAGGTTATGGGCCACTCAATTCCGTATATTCTAGGAGATAATATTGTTTTAAGTTGACCCTTGCATGAACTAATGCAAAAACTTAACCGATAGAAAGGTTTTGAACTCAACTTAGTGCTAGAGGTCTCTTATGACCCTAAACAACTCCCAATAAACTTCTCATAGTAATGAAACTTACAACATAATCACAAGTAAGACTCCATTCAGTTCAAGCTTAGATACTTACAACGAAAGATTCAGATTCTAAAAGGGAAAGTTGTGGGGTGTTACACTAGAGATCTTCCTTCAATTCTCTACAACTCCGATATATTCTAGATTTTTCTTGACTTATCTTAAGTAAATAATTAAGTTGGTGATGAATTCTTAACACTCCCCCTCAACACCAACTTAATTTTTTCTTTGTGTCCGTTGTGAGCGATTCCTAAAACTCTGCAAGCATCATGACGTCCATGACCTTTGAGGATCTCCACCTTTGTCAGATTATTTTGATCCCTACTCTTTGAAGCTTCTTTAAAGGTATTAACATCTTTGATGTTAACCACATGTGTTAATGTTGCATCTATATACTTGGTGTTTAGACGCTTCAATCGTGTAGACCTCCTTAGTTGCGATTGTGACGCTTCTTGGACTTCTTCTAATTGTAACTCATCTGGTGTTTCACAAGCTCTAGTTTTCCATGAGCTCTTATGTTCTCCTTTGGAAGATCTCTCTTCTTTATGTGATTTGTGTTTTTCACATACCCCTACTTCTGATTTTGACTTACTTCTTTATGTTTATGTTGTAGCTCTTGCTCCAATTCTTTTGAATCTGGTAGGGCAACTTCTTTGAACCACCATGTTGGTGCTTCATCAACTACCACATAAGTTGTTTCGACTGGCATGACATAGATTGAATCTAATCTTCTTTCCTCCATGATTGGCAAGCTTGTAACTTTTAAGCTTTGATATACCTTTACGTCATCCGGCCCAAACACAACATAGTTTCGTGAAGCTATTAGTTGTGACACAGATAATAAGTTTTTCTTCATACCTAAATGTGACAGACATTCTGAACTTCCACTTCTCTTGATCTATGATGTGGCACGAACACCGTCTTGCCAATATGAGTTATTGGCATTCTTGAATCATTTGTCGTCACCACTGCTCGATTTCCTTTGAATTTGCTCATGTTGATAATTTTTTTCTCATCACCAATCATGTGATTGGAACATCCTGAATCAACCATCCAATCTTGTTTATAATCGACTAGTTTCTCACTTAGAGTTGTAAGTGCAATCTCCTCTTCTTTGTTAGAATGACATGGGACAAGCTCCTCCTGTTGATTGCTTTCTTTAACTGTATAAAAGGTCTCAAAGTCCCATTCTTTTTCTTCTTCATCTTGTTGGTTTTGGGAAGAAGTAGCTACATTACCTTCAACTTTCTTGTACCAACAGTCTCTGGCGTAGTGTCCTTTCTTTCCACATTTGTAGCACTTCTCCATTTGACGGTTATTGAAGCCTTTTGCCTGCTTATTTTGACATTGACTTCTTTAGGTTGATTCTTTTGGTCTCTCCTCATCTCTTTTCCGATAATCTTGCCTTTTTTAGATGAGGGCCTTATCTTCATCTTTAAGTATACTTGATAATGGCTTCTCCAAGTCTTCTTCATTTGTCAAACTTTTTCCAAATCAGATAGAGTTGGTTCTATGGCCCACTCCTGTGTGGCTGTAATTATGCTTTTATACTCCGGCTTAGACCATGAACAATGATTCTTCTCATTCTTGTTTCCGTGAAAGCATTCTCTGGATCTAATTTTGATATTTCATTAGATAGAGATTTTACCTTTGAGAAGTATTGACTGATTGTCATATTTTGTTGTGAGATTGACAAAAGCTCATTTTCTAGCCTTTGTAATCTCGCATCATTCTTCTCAGTGAAAATCGTCGCTAGTGTGTCCCAAGCTTCTTTGGGTGTCTTGGCTTTCTTAATTCGTTGCAAGAACTCATCCTCAATTGTTATAGTGAGAACAAACATGGCCTTTCCAGCTTTGACCTTCCACCTTTTTGCTACTTCAGCATCTGTTGGTGGTGTGGTGTCTGATCCATCGAGATATCCCATAATTCCTGGCCAAGAAAATAATATTGCATTCTCGTGCTCCATGATCCATAGTTGCTTGCATTGAGCTTCTCAACGCTATTGAGAGTGCTTGCGAAATCCGCCATTGATAAGTGCCTCGCGACTTGTAGCCTCTCACAATAGCTTGTAGGATCTTCTTTGTGTTCCTGCCTTGCTCTTATTCAACAAGCTCTGATACCATTTGTTGAATATTAATTGTTTGGAGATGGGCACTATCTATTTCTCACAACTTGAATTTTATTATATCAAAGTAAGGACCCGCTTCGGTCTTATAATCTTGATCACTCACTTATTGCTTGCTTCAGCAACACTCTTTACTTGAGCACTCACTCTTGTTTTCTTACTTGCTCTTATGCACTTGGTTTCTTTCTTAGTTGGTTACAACTCAAATGGACCACCTCTATTTATAGGAGGTAATGGAACAATCTAGCTAAGCATATTTTCTACTCCATTCTAGAATATTCCTCCAACTACTTAATTCTAGAATTACCATAATTCTTCAATTACTTAATTCTAGAATTACCCTTTCTAGAACATTTCTAGACTTATCTCTCTAGAATACTCATTCTAGAGATCTTCCTTCAATTCTCTTCAACTCCGGAATATTCTAGATTTTTCTTGACTTATCTTAAGTAAATAATTAAGTTGGTGATGAATTCTTAACGGACTATGGAGCTAATAATCCAACAAAGGGCACCTCATTCATTGAATTTTAAGCTTTTTATTTAAAATTTGGAGTCCATTTTAGGATCTTTATTATATTCACATCATCAACATTTGTTACTCTCTTTGTGCTAATTTATCTCATACATTTTCTTTTCAATATATCCTAACAAGAAAGATATAAATATTTAGAAATAACTAAATTATAAGTATCTTATTTTACTTAACAAGATTATTTGTAGTAAAAATAAAATAAATTATGACTTGTTTTAAAACATAATTATAAAGTTTTATGTATTTATATTTTTATTTATTTGAATTTGTGCCACATCAAAGTGCAATACATAAAACAGGAAAGAGGGAGTATCTCTTAGTGGGATACAATACAAAGAGTGGAATATCATTATATATGATTGGACAATGTTTAATGTAGACGTAAAAGCCTATAAACTGAAAATTTCAACAACTAGAAATTAATTATATGAATAAAATATTCAACCATTATTCATCTTTAGAAGGGTCTCTACAACGAAGCCCTTCAGTACTTAGAGCCACAAACAATGCACAAAAATATGCACGTGTAATTAGTAGTTTGTTAGGTAGCTGACCATGCGAGCAGTAGGTTTCTTGATCCAATTCAGATCAAATAAGCCCCTTCGAATGAGGAACTACCATTTGTAAAATAGAGGAACAACAATTTGTAAAATAGAGATAAACATCATTCCCAAGAGTTCAATATAATTCATTGTCAAGAATAAAAGATGGCGTGTGGAATTTCAAAGAAATTGTCTGAAGACGTTGGGATCTATATACTCATAAGGCTTCCAGTAAAATCACTCATACGATTCAAGTGTATCTCGAAAACTTTATATGTTCTCATACCATCTACCACATTCGCGAATCTCCATCTAAACCACGCCTCAACCACAAAAGATGAATTAATTCTTTTCAAGCGCTCCTACAAAGAAGAATCAGAAGAATTTAAAAATGTCTTGTCTTTTATTTCTCATGTTGGTGATGATGGTTTTATTCCTCTTCATCCAGATCTAAATGTGCCACATCTAACCACTGATTATGGTAGTATATTTCACCAACTCATAGGTCCTTGCCATGGTTTGATTGCTCTAAAGGATTCGGTTGTCACTGTCTTGATTAATCCAGTTACGAGAAATTACCGACAAGTGCCACCTTGTTCTTTTGGTTGTCCTAAGGGCTACCATCGTACCATTGAAGGTGTTGGGTTTGGCTTCGTCTCAATTCTGAATGACTACAAGGTTGTATGGCTTTTTATAGGTATGCTGAGGGTAGAGATAGCAAAGTTGATGTTTATGAATTGAGTAGTGATTCTTGGAGAGAACTCAAACCTGTAGAGGTGCCTAGAATATACTGGTTACCTTGTTCTGAGATGATTTACAAGGAAATGGTTCACTGGTTTGCAACTACAGACAAAGTGGTGATTCTTTGTTTTGACATTGGAACAGAGATTTTTCGCAATATTGATATGCCAGATGCTTGTTATTCTATTAAGCTATCACGTTATGGCCTTGTAGTATTAAACGAATGTCTTGCGTCAATTTGTTACAACGATCCAGGTTGTGCAATTGACCCAACACAAGGTTTTCTTCGTATTTGGGTAATGAAAGAGTACGGTGTAAGCGAGTCTTGGATTAAAAAATACACAAGTAGATCTCTTCATACTATTGAATCCCCGTTAGTTGTTTGGAAGGATCAGTTTTTGCTACTTCAGAGCAAAACTGGGCAACTTGTTTACTATGATGTTAATTCCGATGAATGGAAGGAATTAGGCTTACACGGCTTTCCCACTAGTTTGAGAGTAATAGTTTACACGGAAAGCATAACTTCAATTCCTAGTGGACGCCAGCTTAGCTCACAAGTACAAATATTTTAGACAAGGTTAGTACTTTTAAATTTTACTTGCTGACTTAATTAACAATTTAGTTTATGCAATTTTTTCTTAGCCAAGATTTGAATAATATTTTTGTTTGTTTTTTTGGTCGGTAAGTAACTTGCTTACTGAACTATTTTAGTTACGTAAAATGCTAGCCGTGCCAAAGTATTTATTTCTTTTTGCAGCAAATTTATTAGAAAAGTAGATGTTTTTCAATTTTTTTTCACTCACATGTTGGTAATTCCATATTTACCTCAAATATGTCCAACCAAATGTGGGGTCTTTCAAAAAGTAGTGAAAGTTAGAAATTTTAAGTCTCTGAACTTGACATATGAAAGCTACAACGTGATTTCATGTCAGATATACGGACCGCATGTTGTACAGTCTGTTGGAACCTAAAAGTGGGAATTTCTGGTCTCTAAACTCAACATACGAAAACCGCATATGGTTCAACATATGTTAAATTGTATGTTATACCTAACAACAATTCTATAAATATTGAATTTCAGAAATTTTAAACACTTTTTCATGTTGTATGATTTTTTGAGAGCTATTTCGGCCTAGACTCTTTCTTAAACATCCAAGGTGAGTTCTTTGTCATCCTATAGTCAAATTACTTAAAATTATCAAGGATTGACACTAGAATATCATCCAAATCCCTAAATTTTTGAATATAACCCAAGAACAATTGAAAAGAACTTTTCGATATTTCTATAAAAGTAAGAACTCCTTCTCTTTGTTGTGTTTCTAATTACTTGAAAAGTGTAGTAGAACGACCTAAAGACCTAGAATAGTTTGTGTAGACAGTGAAATTTTGTGGAAATCTACATGACGTGTTCGATTCTGCTTAGGATTCTTGAAGGTTATTCTATTCTAAACGCTAACTCATGCCTATATAAAGGGTATATTCCTCTGAAGAGGCATCTTAAAAATCCCATAACTATTGGGTATTCACAAAGAGATCATGAAGGCATCAAATACTGTGTTTCCCAAAGAAATCTTGAATATCCCAAAAACTCTTGGGTATTCATAAAAATCAAGATCTCGAATATACCAAAACTCTTGCGTATTCACAAAGAGATCATAAAGACATAAAATATTATCTTTTCCAAATAAATTTTGAATATTCTACAAATTCATGGAATATTTACAAAGATCAATGGAGATTCAAAAAGATTTCAAGGAGGTCTATATCATCCTAGTTCGAGAAATACACCATTAACAACCCTCAAATAACGAAGAAAATTCTAAGAGAAGAATCAAGGGATCAACAGATTTGTACTCACAATCTTGATAAATATTAAATAATATTTTTTTTATTTACTTGAAAATTTGTTGCAAATAAATTGGCACGCCAAGTGGGACCAAATGTGCCCTTCAGCTTTTCTCTCAAAAATCAAATCTGCAAATTTGAAGGCACAAAATCCCAAAGTCTCGTTTTTGAGTTTTATCAGGTCTATACTGCGGCAAGCCTTGAAGTAGGGGACATTTATAGACATCAAAATTTTATGGCACTCTATAAGACGTGTTCAATACGAATTGGGACTCAACAGTTCAAGTTAGGATTCTTGGAGACTACTCTACTCTAACCCTAGCTTATGCATATATAAAGGATATTATATTCTCTAAAAGAGTCATCTCGAATATTCCACAACTTTTGGGTATTCATAAAGAGATCATGAAGACATAAAATATTGTCTTTCTCAATGAAATTTTGAATATTGTGTAAATTAATGGGATATTCATAGAGAGATCAAGATATGACCTCATACGTTCAAGAAATACACCGTTAATGGGCCATAAATCACGGAGAAACCTTAGGAAAGAAGAATCAAGGGAAAACATATTTGTACCCTCAATGTTTATCAATAAGATTATATTTTTTCATATTTTTTTGTGATTGCAATTTATTTTATGTTTCTTTGAAATTTGTTGCAAACAAATTGGCATACCCAGTGGGACAATCTCTACCTCTCATCTCAACTTTTCAAGCATCAAAGAATATCAAAATGACTTCCACTATAGAAGAACAACTAGCAAGCTTGACTAAAGCAATAGAAGGCTTGACAAAGTGTACATGAACCAGATGCTAAACATTCAAAGCTGACAACTAACATGGATAATATGATTTAGAGAAGTTCAATTCAAGCACCTGTGAAGCTTCCTAGAATTCAAGACAAAGTAGAGCCTTACATAAAGATCAAAGATATTCATCTCTCCGCTGAAGGTTTGATTCCTAATGATCAATTGAAGGACTTTATCATAGAGGTCATCGAAGACAAATTTGAGTCCTCCAAATTTTCTCTAACATATGCAAAGTTATATACCCAAAGGATTGATAACTTGGAGATGCCTGAGGGTTATCAACAACCTAAGCTCCAACTATTTGATGGCAAAGGAAATCCCAAATAACATATAGTGCACTTTAGTGAGACTTACAATGATGTTGGGACGTATGGTGATTATCTCGTCAAATAGATTGTTTGATATCTCAAACAAAATGCCTTTGATTGCTACATATATCTCAAACATGTTTCTATAGATTGTTGGGAGTAGTTAGAGTAAGAGTTCCTTAATCATTTCTATACCACAAGACGTGTCATTAGTATGATTGAACTTACTGATGAGTCAGAGATTTTGAACTGATTTGAGGCTTTTTAGTTCACCAAATAGTGTCCTTAATTTCATTTATGATGCTAATAAGTGTTAAGTTTTAGTTATAAAGCTTAAGGACAAGGAAAAGACAAAATTATGCAAAAATAAGCCAAAAACATAGAATAAACATAGAAAAGGAGTAGCTGAAGCTCGCCAAGAGCAATTGGCGACTCGCCAAAGTGGCCAGACCTTGCAGAAAATGACTGAGACCTCTGTTAGAAACCTCAAGGAAGGTTGGCCAGAAAAGTATTCTAACAGTGACTCACCAACTTAGTCGGTGAGCATTGGTTCTATTGCCAAAACATTTTGGTAGTTCTGTAGAAAATGACTAGCAAGTTGGCGGGGATAGATGCAATTCGACAACTCATCAAATATAAAAAGTGAGCTCCTTCAGGCTCACCAAAAGTGTCCAACACTTGAAACCCTAAGATTGAACTTGAAAGGCGAGGGAGCTGACAGAATCGACGACTCGCCAACTAGTTTGACGAGCCCGACTACTGTCGCTGAATGAGTCCCTAAGTACATTTCGTGCCAGCTTTTTGAGAAGTATAAATTGCTTCAAAGATAGAAAAATTATCTTCCAACTTTCTGAAATTAGAGTACACAGAACCTTCTAAGAATTTAGAGTTTTTAGTAATTTTGTACTACAATTTGGTGGGTTTTTGCTTTGGATATTTTGGAATTTAAAGTTTGGATCAACAATTTCATATGGAGGATAATATGTTCGGTATAACTTTCTTTAATTTCCATATGTTTAGCTAAAACCTCCATTGTACGGGTGTGCAACTGAATTTGGGTATTGATTAGAATTTTTAGTATTGTGAATTGCTCTATTTCATATTAATTTCAGCTGGTTTAATCTTATTGTCGTGTTTGAATTAATGATTTGGGTTTGCAAACCAAAATTTAGCTTAGATCTTCATGTTTTTCTTGAGAAATATTACATGAAGTTGATGATTAGATTAATAATTGTATATTGGCTTTAATTGCTATGTTTGCGCAAGAAAGAAATTTAGATTTTATTGTCAAATGCTAGATCTTCCCGAGAAAGAAATGTATATTAAGGTTATAGATTGTTTTTCATAGTTTGCACTTGATGCTTGAGAAAGTTCTTGTGAATAAACAATTTGTGATTGAGAAATATATCTTATATCTTAGATTGTTCTGGCCTACCCATTAGAAGTTAATGTTAATGAGAAACCACATTTACCCATATTCAAAATAAATACCCAATTGCGCACACTCTAGATTCACTCTCATACTTGCTAATCACTCTTGTTCACTTGATATCAGTGATAAATTGTTAACTATACTCCCTCAAATTGATAATTTAACATTTATAAGATTTAATTTATGTTAAATGTTGGTTTTATAAACCTATAATAAATTAGCTCACACAAGTTTGACTTCTTAGTTGAGTTCTAACATAAACTGCTCTATGTGGGATTCGACCCCAACCTTATTTGAGTTCTTTATGATCAAAAATCACTTGTACACTGATTCGTAAGGTGTACTATTGAGCATTATCAAAATGGCGCCGCTGCCAAGGAGCAATGCATAGATTTCCTTTATTAAAGTGATTTTGTGAACTAGTTTGTTGTAGTTGAATACACTTTCCATTATTTGCTTGGCTGTTATCTTGATAGGTGACGGCATGAGTGTACACGGCAATGATGCCGTGAGAAATCATGGCCAAATGGATGGTGGTGTTGACTTGAAATATTTGGGTAGCGCTGGTGCTATCCGCTTACCCCCTACTATGGGTAATATGATATTTCATGTTACGAGTACGATGTTGCAATTTCTCTAAATGAAGAGGTAGTTTGGAGGGCTAGCTAATGATGACCCGCATGACCATCTCGAGAATTTTTTGGATGTATGTGGGCCATTCATTTCAAAAATATCACTAGGAGTCTATCCGACTGCGATTGTTCCCATTCTCCTTTATGGGTGAGGCTACAAAGTTGATGGCGGAGTTGTCAAGAGATTCAATTTCATCATGGAAGGAACTAACAAAGGCCTTTCTTGAGAGGTTTGTCCCTTTGTACAAAATGTTGAAGTATCGGGATGACATTCAAAACTTTCATCATATTGATGGGAACCACTTCATGAAACATGGTTAAGATTTCAAAAGAATCTCTTGCAATGTCCTACACATGTGTTCCCGGATAAGGTTCTCTTGCAATTTTTCTATCGGAGTCTTGCAATTATGAATAAGGGGGTGGCTGATCAACTTATCTGAGGTGGAATCATGAGACAACAATTTCTAATGTCTTCTACTTTGCTTGATGAGATAACAAAGATCAACCGAGCATGGCATACTAGAGAAGATCAAGTCTCCCCACTTACTATTGGGATGACTAAGGAACAATTGGAGAAAGACCAAGAACACTAGAACATGGAAATGATGATGACATAGTTGGATCATTTATCAAAGCGTGTTATGGGTGGTGGGATCAAGAAGGTGAATGCAGTTGGAACAAGTGATGTATTCTGTCTTGAAAATGAGACATTTAGGGCTATGTACAATGAAGAGGAACCGTTTTTGGGTAGTCAAGTGGGGGGGTGGTTCTCGTCCGAGCTATCCAAGTCTAGGCAGAAATTAAGGTTGGACTAAAACCCATGAAAGTGGTTGAGAGATATAGATTAGCATGATTGAGAAGCCAATTGGAAAGACCGTGAGGGTGAGCAGGATCTGTATATGCCACCACATGACCGACCAAAGCCTAAGGAACCCTAAGCTTATCCGAAAAGCTACCGAACTGAAGATATGGTCGCAAGGATACTCAATAAGGTAGAAGGGTCCGACAAGGTGTTAAAAGAAATGAAGCTTGATTTCTCTACTTTGACTCAAACTATCACCTCAATCTCAGTTTCCATAAAGAAACATGACGCCCAAATGAGTTAAATCTCAACTCATTTAAATCCCAAACCGAAGAGAGGTTTGCCAAGTGATACAATTGCTTATTCGACGTATAATGCTACTATCTTGGCTATTGTGACCTGAAGCGGTTAGGTATTGAATAATGATGTTATGAATGAAGAAGATGGTCCTAAGTAGGTGATTTTCAATAATGAATCACCGGTGGAAACAAGTGTGAATGAACTAGAGGTTGTTTCTAAGAATGCTAATAGTTACAATCCTAGGATTGATTGTGATGCAGATTTTGGGGGTGATATGGCTGCTCCACTAACTACTCAAGTTCCAATAAAAGTGACCCCTTCATTTCCTCAGCGTTTGAGGAATAAAGAAGGTGATGCCAAGTTCCAAATTTTTTTAAGTGTGTTCAAGAATCTGTCGGTAAACATTCCTCTAGTGGATGCCTTACTTGAGATGTTGGGTTATGCTAAATTCATGAATGATTGGTCAAAAAGAAAAGACGAATGGAATTTGAGACTATTGAAGTCTCACACAATTGTAGCACCATAATGTTGAGCAATGGAATCTTAAAGAAAGAGGATCTGGGAGCCTTTATTATACCTTGCACTATTGTGATGTACCGATTTCGAAAGCATTTTGTAATTTGGGAGCGAGCATTAATCTAATTCCCTTAGCCATCTTCAAGAAGCTAGGTCTAGATTCTCTAAAAATAAAAATATGCGATTATTGATGGCGGACCGGTCTATCAAGAGACCGATAGGAGTATTGTATGACATCCTAGTGAAGGTGGACAAATTTATCTTTCCCTCTGTTTTTGTGGTGCTAGATTGTGAGATTGATGCGGAGATCCCCATTATTCTTGGTAGGCCTTTCTGGGCTACCGGGAGGGCTCTAGCTGATGTTGAAAGTGGGGAATTGAAGTTCCAAGTCAACAATGAATAAGTTAAGTTTAATATGTGCAAGTCCATGCAGCATCCTAGTGATATGCATGTTGTGTCGTGTGTGGACTTCATTGATGAGGTTGTAACTTTTATAGGGGAGATCTCTTATATTGGTGAATCTTTGGCCGTTTTTTTGCTTAATTATGATGGGTAAAAGATTCATGGCTATGAAGAAGTTGTGGCAACTTTTGTGGGTTTGGGTTCTTTCTCATCCAACCCCAAGAAGCTAGATGTTGATTTGAAAAATTGAGAAAACCCTCCAGCCAAGCCATATTGAGGAGCCACCAAAGTTAGAAGTGAAAGTGTTGGCTTCGCATCTCCAGTATATTTTTTTGGGGAGTAACAACACCTTGCCGGTGATTTGTTGCAAGGGCAAGTAGAGGCCTTGATTAGGGTGCTAAAGAATTTTATTAAAGCTTTGGGTTGATCGATCATTGATATTGTCAGGATTCCACCCGACATTTGCTCACATAAAATTGAACTAGCCAATGATTGCAAGACAAGTAAAGAACATCAAAGGAAGTTTAACCCTCTGATGCAAGAAGTGCTGATTAAAGAAATCATCAAGTGGCTTGACACGGGCGTTGTGTTCCCCATTGCAGATAGCAAGTGGGTAAGCCAAATTGATAATGCTCAAATTACTTGTAAAATAATTAAACAAGTAAGCGGTCGTTAGTAATCTATTTACCCAACTTATAAGGTCGGGGTCGAATCGCACAGGTAATGGTATATGAAAGAATTTAATTATGAAGTCAAATAGTGATCTAATCCATTGTAGCTAGATGGTAACATGGCTGGATGAATTCTAATTATCAAATTAAGATTGTTTAGTAACCAATTTTGATGAAATAAACTAAAATGAGTGTTTAGCAAGAAAGTGGACTAACAATTTAGGAGTGTGCAGAAGTGGGTATCGATTTCAAAAGGTGAATCAATATGATTTCTCAACTACATTAAGTACCCATGGATAGGCTGGGCCAATCTCAAACACACATTGCATTTCTCAATCACAACATGCTCATCATAGGAGTTCTTCTCAGACACTCCCATGTGCAATCTACTAAACAACCCATTACCTTAACATAGATCTTTTCTCTCGAGCAAGTCTAGCATTAAGAGATGAAACCTCAAATTTCTTTCTCAAGCAAATAAGGAATTCAAAGCTAATATGCAAACATCAAATTAATTACCTACTTCATGTAATCTCGCTCAAGAAATACATGAAGATCTGAAGTAGAATAAGTTTGTAACCCCAATTTATAAATTAACACATTATAATCAATTTGAATCCATGGAAATTAAAGTAAAACAGAGCAATATACAAAATTCCACCAATTTAATAAAAACCTAACTTCATTTACAAACCCCTAGAATTAGGGTTTTATCCAATCATGCTAGAAGTAAAAGCAATTATACCAAAAACATTCTTAGCCATGGAATTATTGATTTCCAACATCGAATTTAGAGACCCACTTCTGAAATCCACCAAAACAATGGGCTATAGGCTTGGTTCCCACTTAAGAAAATAGAAAGTTTTATTGTACTCTAATTTCGGAGAGTCTAAGATCCAAATGTATAATCAAAGATGTATTTTTCTCTTTCTTTTCAGCTATTTATATTTTCCCCAAACTCAGCCAAAATTTCATTAATTGACTCAATCGGCGAGGTTAGTCGGACTCACCGAATCACTCGACAAGTCATCGACTTGATCTTCTCCTCACCTTTTCTTGCTTCAGGCTTCAGATGTTTCAACCGCAGTTAGTGAAATTGATGGAGCTTGCCGTTCACATTCGGCAAGTTGCTGATCACCACCCATGCTTGCCTTTTTTGGCCTTCAATTTAGCCTAACCGTTTTGTCAGTTTTGATGAGCGAGAGTCATCTAGTTGACAGTGTTTGTCGAATCACCGTTTAATCCTTCTTCTCACCGACCTGCCTTGCACTTTTTAGTCGAAGACTCTGTCACTTTTTGTGAGGTCCGACACGTTTGGTGAGCATCAACGTCATATTTTCATCATATTTCTATGTTTTTAGCTTCTTTTGCATGATTTCATCCTTTCCTTGTTCATAAGTCTTCAAAGATACAAAACAACAATAAATCATCAGATATGGACATACGAAGGCATTGATGACGTTATTTGTTGAACTAAAAGGCCTAAAATGAGTCAATATCTCTGAATCATCACCACCCATAACTTAAACTTTTGCTTGTCGTCAAGTAAATCAAGAATTCAATCAGTTCAACAAGGGTGTCTACAATAGTGCTTCTTGTGAGCCAACATGCAAGTGTTATCACAAAGCTAATATAACGTTTATGCAATTCTCAATTATGAATGACTAGGCACTATCAATCTAAACTCAAGCTTACGTATGCTCACTCATGATGCAAAATTATGCTTCAACAAGAGTATTCAAGTGCCCTCACAATAAAAGATGATTCCATGCTCTCACAAAGCATATCAACAATGAATTTAGGAATCAACACAAACTCTCACTCTTTCAAAGAGAAATACATGCACGCTTCAACCCATTGGCTTGCTCAGATTTTCCAATCATCACATCACATGGCTTTAAAAAGATCTCAAAGGTCTTTTTTAGGCTTGTAATGGGGCTAGGGGCAAAGGTATGATCAATTTGGCTTAGTGACTTTACCTTTTCGAAGCATTGTTGTTTTCAACTTTACCTCTTCTCATTTTCTTTCTTTATTTTGACAAAGAGACTCAACCTTAAGTAATTCACAATATTCGTTTCTTATTCAACTCATCGAGAACCCTTTTTATTCCATCATATAACAATGATGATCAAGACATTACTTTGCAAAACACGTTTTCATTTCATATTCTTTTCTCCATTTTTCTTTTATATGGATGGGTTCTAACTTTTTTCCACAAGAATCAAGGGTGAGTCTCACACTTCTTTTTCACTTGGAATCTTTTCTCCTTCCTCACCATACCCCCAACTTAGGCTTTTGGCCGAAGTTGGCTATTCAAAAAAATCAATGCTTCAAAAAAGATTTATAGGTGAGAATGAAGTTAACATTTTCTGGTCAAGAGGTTTCAACAAGGTTGTCAACAAATAGATTAGGCTAAGTTGGTGCCAAAATGGTTGCACACCGTCACAAGGTAGTCACGGTGTAGGTACGATTATTTGGGCTCTCTCTCAAACCATGCCTATGATCATTTCTTGCATTCGCAAAGTTTAAACAATTAGACCAACAAGGCAAATTCAGGGAATCCACACACATGCCTTTCAAGTAATCCTCACCACACAAAGCACTTCAAATACAATCATTGGGCATAACTCCACAAGATAAAGCTTGCATTCAATGGTTATTGCAAGTCTCACAATCAATACATAACTAGTCAAACGAGGTTCTAGAAGATCATGCAAAAGTCACACTTTGAGTTTCTTTGAAACATCAATACAAACACATGTCTCATCAAAAGCACTATCCAAGACATCGATATTGATTATGATCGGTAATCGAATATTCACAATGAGTATGCAAGCTCTCAATCACTAAAAATCAACCCAACAATTCCAAATCCGGGGCAATAGAGAAAGCAAAAGATATCACCACAAGTCAAAGCAAGCAACCAATAAAATTATCTATAATACTAATAAAAATATAACATCTAATACAACCGAAATGTAATGTCAAAACAAAACAACAAAATACAATCAAAATGGGATAAGCAATTGCAAATAATTCCCTCACCCTAAGAAAAAAAATAAAAGTACTGTCCTAAATGTAGAAAACTTAAATACGGAAATGTAAGGAAAGGATGAGGATACCTTATCAGGCTATTCTTGAGGAGAACACTGCATCTGTGGCTCAATGATTGCTTGTAACACCCCAGTTTTTGAAAAGAAAGAAAAAAAATGCAGTTTTAAAATTTTTCTGATGCCAGTGACGACGGAGACCATCTACGGACCTTTAGGTGGAGTGACGGGCCGTAGATGGGAACCGTCGATGGCCTTGTCAACTTTATGAATTTTGAGTTTCTGAACCTTGACCTACGGAATAGCAGGACGGTTCGTAGTTCGGTTGAAGGGCCGTAGATGGGTTCCGTAGATGCCTTCCAGACTTAGCCAAATTTTCAGTTCAAAACAAACTTTCTGAATCGATTTACGGAGGATCAGGATGGTCCGTCAATGGATGTACGGACCGTAGATCCTGTCCGTTGATTGGCCCCGACAGTTTTATTTAAGGGCTTTTTGGACTTTTCCCTAAATGTTTATTCCTTATCCTAGACGATTTTGCCCCTTAACCCTGACCCTATTTATACTCTCTAAGCCCTAATCCCTTCATTTCCAACTCTCCTCTTCCAAAAATATTCCTCCCTCTAGAAGAAGAAGAAGAGAGCTAGGGTTCTCATCAAGGTCATCAATCCTCCTTTTATTTCAAGGCTTTGGCATTATGGTATGATAGTATTTACTATTTGGAGTCTTTCCTCCAATGGGTCCTCCTTTCCTTAAAGTTTTCAAGGTTTAGTCTTGCCCAAGAGAGCTAGGGTTTTGACAAATTCTTATGGGTTCTTCATATGCTTTCCATTGTTGATGTTATGGTTGATAGTGCACGATCTAGCGTGGTAAAGTAAGCTAGTGAACATTTAGCGTGATTTACATGCAACTTGACAAATCCCATGAGTCCATGCTAAGTTTCCCCCAATTTATGATTATGCTTATGTTTGTGGGTTGATTTGAGAAAAAGATGAATTGCATGAACTCTTAGTGAATTGAGTTAAGGATTATGATTATCAAGCTATGAATTTCATGTAAGACTATGAATGATGAAAAGAGGATATTTTATGAAAAGATGCATGTTCAATCAAAAATCTATGATGTTCCTCTATTATGTGGGTTCCCTCAATTATGACTAAATTGCCTTGATTTATGGCTTTCTAAGTATTAGCTTGCATTGAATTGCATGTTGTGAGGTGAAGCTTATGAACCCATGATTTATGAGTTAAGAGCATGATGAGCCATGTAAATATGAAGCTTATGAACTCATGCATGTTTTATGAAGTTTATGATATGTTAATGCAAATGTTGAGTTGTGAAAGGGTTTCTCATGTAATGCTCAACCTATGAATGTGAAAGGTTTTCTCACACGTAATGATTCATAACTTGTTGAAAGGTTTGCTCAATTAAGCTTGAATCCACGATTAAGGAGCTATTCTATGAAGGGACAAGAGGCGATTACCCATGTTCCCTAATGTAGACAAGAGGCGATTACCCATGTCTACTTAAGATAAAATGAACTATGATAAATTTGTGGGAAGTATGCTTAGCACCGAGTGGACAAGTGGCGATTTCCTATGTCCCATAACCTATGTGCCACCATAGGGTGATGGTCTATGATAGACACTAGCTAGTGGATCCACATAAGCTAAGAAGTTCATGGCCTTACCTTGGCAAGTAGGACACCTCTTTTCGGTGTGGGGTAGACATCGGATTCCATGTTGATAGCTCACATGGTCTCATATGTCGGTTAAGTCTATTTCCCCACAGCTAATGAACTTAAGTGTCTTTATGATGATGTAAAGTAAAGGAAAGAAAGATGAATAGCTTGTCTTGGCCATGGTTTATGCTTCATGTTTCTTATGTTCTATCATGATTTAGCTTGGCCATTACATGTCATGATTATTTGTCATTCTAGCATGTTTTATATTCCCTTTGTGCATTTCTATCATACTTGGTACTTGATTGTACTAACGCATACTCTTGCCTACATTGATTCTATTGATGTAGGGCTTGGCGGCTCCTCTCATCCCACTCGTGGATAGTCAATTCTAGTGATCGTGAAGACTTGGTGAGGCCTCATATGTCCGAGGGCCTAACCTTGTTACATTCTCATGCTTTGCATTATTTTGGATATTGTACTGGGCTGCGTCCCAAACCTTCCTTGTTACATTCTCATGCTTTGCATTATTTTGGATATTGTACTGGGCTGCGTCCCAAACCTTCATATCTATTCTATTATGTTAGATGGCTTGAGACATGAGATGTAGACTTCTGCTGTTTTGATTAAAGCTATGATATAAAAGCGCTCTTTTGAACTCTTACTTCTCTATTATCTTGTATGTTATGTATGCTAAGGGCTTGTATGAGACCTTTCGGGGTCTTGTACGCCGTGTTACATCTAGGGGCTACCCTGGGTCGTGACAAACTTGGTATTCAGATCACAATATTTTAGAAAGATTCTAGGATGTCTCATAAGCCACGTCGAGTAGAGTCTTGTTCATGTGTGTGAAGCACGCCACATTTATGAATGAGAGGCTACAAGATGATTAGGAAACTCCACTTCTTCATTATCCTTAAGTCGTGCAATATAGCGTCACTCTATATGTCTCTCTCCTAATCCTTGTCCTATGCGTTTCAGGATATGGCATCTCGAAGAGCTTATACTCGAAGGAATGCGAGAGAGAATGAAGAGCAAGAAATGCCTCCTCAAGCTCCTCAAGTTTCGGCCGATCCTTTGGCCGAGCAAGTAACCAATGCGGAGTTCAGGGCTGCTTTTCATGTGTTGGCCCAAGTCGTGATGGCTCAAGCCAATAGGGAGGTTGTGGCTCCCGTGAACCCAAATGTGGGTACGACGTCTTTAAGAGTGAGGGACTTCACTAGGATGAACCCTCCAGAGTTTCACGGTTCTAAAGTGGAGGAAGATCCTCAAGAGTTTATCGATGAGGTTTATAAAGTGTTGATGATCATGGGAGTGTCACCAATGGAAAAGGTGGAATTGGCCGCCTACCAACTCAAAGGTGTCGCTCAAATTTGGTACAACCAATGGAAGAGTGAGATGGCGGTTGATGAAGGTCCTCTAGAGTGGGAGAGATTCAAGGGTGTCTTCCTCGATAGATTCTTTCCCCTTGAGATGAGGGAGGCGAAGGTACTTGAGTTCATCAACCTTCATCAAGGGAGTATGGGTGTTAAAGAGTATGCTTTGAAGTTCACACAATTGGCTCGATATGCTCCTTCTATGGTTGCTGATCCTAGGGCAAGAACAAGCAAATTTTTTTCGGGAGTGTCCGAAATGGTGGTCAAGGAGTGTCGTACCTCCATGCTTATTAATGATATGGATATTTCTCGCCTCATGATTCATACATCACCAATAGAGGAGGAGAAGCTCAAGGAAAGGTTTAGGGACTCCAAGAGGGCTAAGACTGGTGATGGTGGTTTCTCTCATTCAAGGTCCGATGGACATGGTCGTGTTAAGCCTGGGCAAAGGTTCTCTAATCAAGGTTCTTCCAATGCTCCTCCTAAGTTCAACAAAGGAAGGGTGTCTAACCCTAGCCTCAAGAAGGAAATGGTAGTGGCTCCTCATTGCCTACTTGTGCCAAGTGTGGGAGGAAACATGAGGGTACTTGTCTAGCCGGTTCGAATGCATGTTTTGGATGTGGTAAGACGGGTCATAAAGTAAGGGATTGTCCCTTGGCTACTAAGAAGGGAGAAGAAAATCATTGAACTGCTCAACCCCAAAATCTGGCAAGTTCTAGTGGAAATCAAAAGCAGAACCAGTTCTATGCACTTCAGGTCCGTCATGAGCAAGAGGGTTCTCCCGATGTGGTTACCGTTATGTTGAAAATCTTCCACTTTGATGTTTATGCTTTGCTTGATCCCGGTGCTACGTTGTCTTTTGTGGCGCCTTATGTGGCTATGAAGTATGGTGTTGTTCCGGATATGTTGCTAGATCCATTCCGTGTCTCTACTCCTATCAGTGAATCTATTGTGGCTAAGAGAGTCTATAGAAATTTTTCCGTCTCTTTATTCCATAGAGTCACTCATGTGGACCTTGTAGAGCTTGATATGCTAGACTTCGATGTTATCCTTGGGATGGATTGGTTGCATTCTTGTTATGCCTCTATTGATTGTAGGATCCGAATGGTCAATTTCCAATTTCTAGATGAGCTTATCCTGGAGTGGAAAGGGGGAAATTCTAAGCTTAAGGGTCAATTTGTCTCTTGTCTACAAGCTAGAAAGATGATTTCTAAGGGTTGCATGTACCATCTTGTTAGGGTGAGGGATGTGAATTCCGAAATCCCTACTCTTGAGTCAGTCCCCGTTGTTAACGAATATCCAGAAGTGTTTCCCGATGATTTACCCGGTGTTCCTCTCGAGAGGAAAATAGACTTCGGTATTGACCTTCTCCCCTGTACGCAACCTATCTCTATTCCTCCTTATAGAATGGCTCCGGCAGAGCTTAAGGAACTAAAAGAACAATTGAAAGATTTGTTGGATAAGGGTTTCATCCGACCAAGTATTTCTCCATGGGGTGCTCCGGTCTTGTTTGTTAGAAAGAAAGATGGTTCATTCCGTATGTGTATTGAATACCGCCAATTGAATAAGGTTACTATCAAGAATAAGTATCCTCTCCCGAGAATCGATGATTTGTTGACCAACTCCAAGGGGCTAGTTATTTCTCTAAGATTGATCTTCATTCGGGCTATCACCAGTTGAAGGTAAGGGCTGATGACATTCTGAAAATGGCTTTCCGAACAAGATATGGGCACTATGAGTTTCTAGTGATGTCTTTCGGGTTGACTAGTGCTCCGGCCGCATTTATAGATTTGATGAATCAGGTGTTTAGACAATACCTGGATACGTTCGTCATTGTGTTTATCGACGATATCTTGATTTACTCAAGGAGTGATAGTGAGCATGATCATCATTTGATAGTTGTGTTGCAAGTTCTCAAGGACCAACAACTCTTTGCTAAGTTCGAGAAATATGAGTTTTGGTTAAAGTCCACAGCTTTCCTTGGTCACATTGTTTCCGGTAAAGGTGTCGAGGTAGATCCTAAGAAGACGGATGCAGTTAAGAATTGGCCTAGACCTCTATCACCTTCGGATATTCGTAGTTTCTTGGGTCTAGCCGGTTACTATCGAAGGTTTATTGAAGGGTTTTCTTCAATTACTTCACCATTGACGGCTCTAACTTAAAAGAAGGCTAAGTTTACTTGGTCTGAAAGGTGTGAAGCGAATTTTCAAGAGTTGAAAGATAGACTTACCTCGGCTCCGGTGTTGACCCTGCCGGAAGGGTCCGATGGGTTTGTGGTCTATTGTGATGCTTCAAGAATTGGGTTAGGGTGTGTACTTATGCAAAATGAGAAAGTCATTGCTTATGTTTCAAGGCAACTAAAGGTGCATGAAAAGAATTACCCTACTCATGATTTGGAGTTAGCGGCGGTTGTGTTTCCTCTAAAGATATGGAGGCATTACTTGTATGGTGTCCATGTTGACGTCTTTACCGACCATAAGAGTTTACAATATGTATTTAAACAAAAGGATCTAAATCTTCGCCAACGAAGGTGGCTTGAGCTATTAAAGGACTATGACATGAATGTCCTCTATCACCCCGGCAAGGCTAATGTGATGGCAGATGCTCTCAGTCGGATGTCAATGGGCAGTGTTGTCCAAAGAGGGGAGGGTAAGAAGGAACTAGTTCGAGATGTTCATAGATTGGCCCGTTTGGGTGTTCGATTGGTTGATTCCACCAAAGGTGGTGTTATGGTTCACAATGGTTCAGAATTGTCCTATGTACATGATGTGAAAGCTAAGCAAGATCTTGACCTGAACCTAGTCAAATTGAAAGAAGCGGTGCTAATGAAGTCCGTTGAGGCTTTCTCCCAAGGGGGAGATGGAGTGCTCAGATATCAGGGTCGTTTGTTTGTTCCCAATGTAAATGACTTAAGAGGACAAATTTTGATTGAGGCTCATAATTCTCATTATTCCATTCACCTGGGAGCTACCAAGATGTACCGTGATTTGTGGGAGATCTATTGGTGGAATGGGATGAAGAAGGATATTGCGGAATTTGTGGCTAAATGTCCTAATTGTCAACAAGTGAAAGTTGAGCACCAAAGGCCGGGAGGTTTGTCCCAAGATATTGATATCCCTACTTGGAAGTGGGAAGATGTGAACATGGACTTTATTGTTGGCTTACCACATACTCGGCGGCAATATGATTCGATTTGGGTGATTGTAGATCGTATGACGAAATCAGCTCATTTCTTTCCCGTCAAGGTTTCTTATTCGGCGGAGGATTATGCTAAGTTGTACTTGAAGGAGATGGTTAGGTTGCATGGAGTGCCTTTATCCATTATCTCCGATCGTGGTACACAATTTACTTCTTAGTTTTGGAAATCTTTCCAGAAGGGCCTTGGTACTCGTATTAAGCTTAGCATGGCCTTTCATCCCCAATCTGATATGCAAGCGGAGCGTACTATCCAAACTTTGGAAGATAAGTTGAGAGCATGTGCAATTGACTTCAAGGGTAATTGGGATGATCATTTAATGCCTTTGATTGAGTTTGCTTATAATAACAGCTACCATTCTAGTATTGGTATGGCTCCATCTGAGGCTCTCTATGGTAGGAGGTGTAGATCTCCTATAGGTTGGTTTGAAGTTGGGGAAGTAACTTTGATAGGCCCGGAGTTAGTACATGGGGCTATGGAGAAAGTTCGGCTTATTAGAGAGAGGTTGAAAATGGTTCAAAGTCGACAAAAGTCCTATGCCGATGTTAGAAGAAGAGAATTAGAATTTGATGTTGATGATTGGGTCTACTTGAAAGTCTCACCCATAAAGGGCGTAATGAGATTCGGGAAGAAAGGGAAGCTTAGTCCCCGCTATGTGGGCCCTTATCAGATTTTGAGACGTGTTGGTAAGGTTGCCAATGAGCTTGACTTGCATGTCTCCTTACTAAAGAAGTGCATTGGTGATCCGTTGACTATAGTGCCTTTACAAGATCTTGGCATTAAGGATAGACTTTCTTATGAAGAAATTTCGATTGAGATTCTAGACCGGCAAGTCCGAAAGTTGAGAAATAAAGAAGTTGCTTCCGTGAAAGTGTTATGGAGGAATCAATTAGTTGAGGGAGCTACTTGGGAGGCCGAGGCCGATATGATGTCCCGTTACCCTCATCTTTTCTCTATCGATCCCCCTCTAGCTTGAGGTACCTAGTCCCTCATGGTTGATTATTTGATTTCACGTGTCATAGTTGATTTCCATAATTTCTTTGATTATGCATGTTTAAGAAGAGTTTAATTTTAAGAAGATGAGCTAACTTGATTATTTTAGCTATGTGAATTATGTGATTGCATGTTTTAGGTTGGGTTGATAGTAAGTGTCTTTCACCCTTGCCTTGGCAGCTTTATCTCCATTCGTGGATGAATGTTCCCAAGGGGGAGATATTGTAACACCCCAGTTTTTGAAAAGAAAGAAAAAAATGCAGTTTTAAAATTTTTCTGGTGCCAGTGACGACGGAGACCATCTACGGACCGTAGGTGGAGTGATGGGCCGTAGATGGGAACCGACGATGGCCCTGTCAACTTTATGAATTTTGAGTTTCTGAACCTTGACCTACGAATAGCAGGAAGGTTTGTAGTTCGATTGACGGGCCGTAGATGGGTTCCGTAGATTCCTTCCAGACTTAGCAAAATTTTCAGTCCGAAACAAACTTTTTGAATCGATTGACGGAGGATCAGGATGGTCCGTCAATGGATGTACGGACCGTAGATCCTGTCCGTCGATTGGCCCGGACAGTTTTATTTAAGGGCTTTTTGGACTTTTCCCTAAATGTTTATTCCTTATCCTAGACGATTTTGCCCCTTAACCCTGGCCTTATTTATACTTTCTAAGCCCTAATCCCTTCATTTCCAACTCTCCTCTTCCAAAAATATTCCTCCCTCTAGAAGAAGAAGAAGAGAGCTAGGGTTCTCATCAAGGTCATCAATCCTCCTTCTATTTCAAGGCTTTGGCATTAAGGTATGATAGTATTTACCATTTGGAGTCTTTCCTCCAATGTGTCCTCTTTTCCTTAAGGTTTTCAAGGTTTAGTCTTGCCCAAGAGAGCTAGGGTTTTGACAAATTCTTATGGGTTCTTCATTATGATTTCATTGTTGATGTTATGGTTGATAGTGCACGATCTAGCGTGGTAAAGTAAGCTAGTGCACGATTTAGCGTGATTTACATGCAACTTGACGAATCCCATGAGTCCATGCTAAGTTTCCCCCAATTAATGATTATGCTTATGTTTGTGGGTTGATTTGAGAAAAAGATGAATTGCATGAACTCTTAGTGAATTGAGTTAAGGATTATGATTATCAAGCTATGAATTTCATGTAAGACTATGAACGATGAAAAGAGGATATTTTATGAAAAGATGCATGTTCAATCAAAAATCTATGATGTTCCTCTATTATGTGGGGTCCCTCAATTATGACTAAATTGCCTTGATTTATGGTTTTCTAAGTATTAGCTTGCATTGAATTGCATGTTGTGAGGTGAAGCTTATGAACCCATGATTTATGAGTTAAGAGTATGATGAGCCATGTAAATATGAAGCTTATGAACTCATGCATGTTTTATGAAGTTTATGATATGTTAATGCAAATGTTGAGTTGTGAAAGGGTTTCTCATGTAATGCTCAACCTATGAATGTGAAAGGTTTTCTCACACGTAATGATTCATAACTTGTTGAAAGGTTTGCTCAACTAAGCTTGAATCCACGATTAAGGAGCTATTCTATGAAGGGACAAGAGGCGATTACCCATGTTCCCTAATGTAGACAAGAGGCGATTACCCATGTCTACTAATAATGAAATCATGACTAAGGATAGACAAGAGGTGATTACCCATGTCTACTTAAGATAAAATGAACTATGATAAATCTGTGGGAAGTATGCTTAGCACCGAGTGAACAAGTGGCGATTTCCTATGTCCCATAACCTATGTGCCACCATAGGGTGATGGTCTATGATAGAAACTAGCTAGTGGATCCACATAAGCTAAGAAGTTCATGGTCTTACCTTGGCAAGTAGGACACCTCTTTTCGGTGTGGGGTAGACACCGGATTCCATGTTGATAGCTCACATGGTCTCATATGTCGGTTAAGGCTATTTCCCCACAGCTAATGAACTTAAGTGTCTTTATGATGATGTAAAGTAAAGGAAAGATGAATAGCTTGTCTTGGCCATGGTTTGTGCTTCATGTTTCTTATGTTCTATCATGTTTTAGCTTGGCCATTACATGTCATGATTATATGTCATTCTAGCATGTTTTATATGCCCTTTGTGCATTTCTATCATACTTGGTACTTGATTGTACTAACGCATACTCTTGCTTACATTGATTCTATTGATGTAGGGCTTGGCGGCTCCTCTCATCCCACTCCTGGCTAGTCAGTTCTAGTGATCGTGAAGACTTGGTGAGGCCTCCTATGTCCGAGGGCCTAACCTTGTTACATTTTCATGCTTTCCATTATTTTGGATATTGTACTGGGCTGCGTCCCAAACCTTCATCTCTATTCTATTATGTTAGATGGCTTGAGACATGAGATGTAGACTTCTGCTATTTTTATTAAAGCTATGATATAAAAGCGCTCTTTTGCACTCTTACTTCTCTATTATCTTGTATGTTATGTATGCTAAGGGCTTGTATGAGACCTTTCGGGGTCTTGTATGCCGTGTTACATCTAGGGGCTTCCCTGGGTCATGACATTGCTGCATTAACCTGGGCATCAGTGCCCGGAGCATCTGGGGGAGGAATTGAGTCTGAAGTTTAGCCCCACGCAGACCAATAGTGAAGGTATCCTGTTGAAAATGATCTATAGTAGCATGCAAAATGGACTCCTCTAACTCTTGTAGCTCTGTGATAACCTCTGTGCTCAACTGCTCATCTCCTTCAAACTTCTCCTCATCCATCTCCGGAGTGGAGTCCTCATAACCCTCAACAACTGTCTACTTAGCTGCAGCTCCCAATGCATGCACTCTTGGTACCGAAGAAGACTAAAAAACTAACATGTAAGGAAGGAGTACCTCACCTCAAACCGTAGAAGTATTTGTTGACTTGAGCTTGTCCACATCAGCCCTCTAGGCTGTTATTTTCGCCGACACACCATCAAGTTTTTCACGCTCATCAACCTGAGTAGTGAGGGGGTCCGATCTTGAACCATAAGCCATCAACAAGATCCTCTGATATGCTACCTCTACCTAAAGGGGAGTAAGGGTAGCCTCAATGGCTGCAACAATCATAGAAGGGACCTTCTTCTTCAGATGAATAGCTCTAGTATCCACCGAATCGGCAAGGCTACCCATCTGGTAAAGCAAAGCTTGTGTCAATGGGGCCCGAGATACAGAGGTAGGCTCAGCAGATGTAGAAGTAGAAGAGGGGGGGGATAATTGAGGGCTCCATAGTAGGAGCCAGATGCACAGTCTCAGGTGCAAAGGTAGTCAGGTCAACAACCAGAGTGGTATCAACTGGTGGAGACTTTCTCCTAGCCACATCATCCCTCAAATAATAAGACTCTATCCTCCAGATGTTGCTAGAGGAAGTTGGAGTAATCCTCACATCCGTTGACTCTACGACTGGCACTCCAACCAGATTAAAAAGCTTAGTAACCAACACCAAAAAAGGCAAGGATGTCTGTTTCTGATTCACTCTAATGAGGATCTCATCCTCAATAATGCTCCCCATGTCTATTTTCTCCTTACAATAATGCACCCCACTAGAATTGCTTTGGGATTTCAGAGGATTGATTCATTATGAGATGGCATTACAATATTGCTAATGAATCCAACCTAATACCTCGCAACCATATTTAGGTCCTTCCTCTCAATATTCACCCCATCCACAATCCACAGGGCAGTAGCATTACAAAGCAATAGGGCTAACCAACCCTGCAAATCATTGAGAGGGTGCTTCATCCTCTTCTTGTAATAAGACATGGCATTATTTCCATAATATAAGATGTCATTTATGGTATTGGCCCCATAATTAAACCAACTTCCCTCTAACTTCAACCTCCTCTATCGACTTCCAAACAACTCTCTTTCTCTTCTTCGGGAGTGCCCATGCATATGCCTCATAAAACTCTCTTACCCAAGCTAGGACATAGGGTGTTCGGGCTTGGGTAAACTACTCGAATATGTGGTATCGAATCATAATACAAACTGTTGGGTAGTCACTCATGACCCTATAAGTGGACAACCTCTTCTCCTCCAAGATAGTCCTCAACCTTGCCACTTTCAATCTATTTAAGGCCCGGGGAGTAATTATCGGCAACACCTGGGACACCACATTGGAAGATTGGTCTCACATAATTTTGGAGCAGATGGACTCTTGGGTTCGGGCACGAACACTCTCGCAAAAATGCAATCCACACGAGCACAAAGATAGTAGATATGCAAAGTTATTGATTAACAATATGTATTGATGAGTTAGGAAAGAGAAAAGTCAAGAAATTCTAAAAGATTGGCCATTTAATGGTCAAAATACTCTTGGCCTTTCGACTGAAGACTTAACCGGTGAGCTGCGACTAATGTCACCGAAGCTATTCGGCGACTGCTCGAAGAAGCTTAAGATCACCAATTCAGCCTCTATGAATCAATCTTGAATTTCAACTCGGTGAACTTGACTTTTCTAGCTAAATCATATCCACGAATCGCCGAATGGGGTAGGAGCTCGCTGAAATTGACATAACCCTTTCCAATTTTTTAGAGCCTGCAAGGCTACCTAAAATTTTCTCTCCAAACCAATTCAGGGAATCACCCACTTAGCCTGCTTCTCACTAACCTTTCCTTGACTTAGGGACATTACTTCCACCTGCACATTTCAACACACTTTATTGAAAAATACTAAAACTGGGGTTGCATCCCAAGAAGCCCCTTATATAGTGTCGTGGCACAACGTGGTCATGCTTTCAAGATTTATTCTTCGGGTTTGCAGCAGTGTCACTCGGCAAACTCCCTCCTGGCCTTGGGTTTAAATGTGTTGAAATTTGGCACATTTGAGCCTCAAGTTGCTTAATTGACACTGAGTGAGATTTCAGAGTTTGGATCAAAATTAAGAAACCAGTCTTCAATTCTTTCCACACTTTGTCAGACCCCTTAACTTTATTAAAGATTCTTGCCAATATATCTTCGGTCCAAAAACTTTCCAGATCCTCTTATTCCTTTTGTTTAAAGCCATCATGAGGTGACACTTATCAATCTGTCACCTGCATGCTCCCTCTAATTTGAGCTTCTATTACGCCAATCCCTTTCACGATCTCTCAAACCATTATCATGATATTTGTTCCAACCTTGATTCCCACCCTACCTTGGATCGCTCGGGCGAGAACCCCCTATTTGGTTACTTAAGAATTGAACTTCTTCATCATACATGGCTTCAAATTTTGCATACTCCGGGCTCAACCCACTACTAGTACCAACTGCATTCACTGACCTGAATCCACCTCCATGACATGCTTTGACAACAAGTCAAGTTGGGTCATCATTTTAGCCATGTTCTCATCGCACACTTAATTCTTCTCTAATTGCTATTTAGTTAAACCCAAATTGAGGGGAGATACTTGATCTTCCCTTGTATGCCATTCATGGTTGATTTTAGTCATCTCATTAAGAAAAGCTGACGTAACCTCAAATAGTTGTCTCATGATTCCACCTTGGATGAGTTGATAAGCTATCCCTTTATTCACGGTATAAATACTATGGTAAAAATATTGCAACAACACTTTATCTAGCAACTCGTGATTAGGGCAATGTAATACAAACTTTTGGAACCTTAACCATGTCTTATGGATAGGTTCGCCTTCAACTCATTTGTAATTTTCGATGCTATCCCTAAGCTTCACCATCCTCGAAGGAGGAAAGAATCTTTCAAAGAATACCTCAGTTAGCTCTTCCTAAGTAGTGATTGAGTCCCTTGGCAATTCAGCCAACCATTTTGAAGCTTCCCCCATTAGAGAGAAGGGGAATAACCTCAACTAGATGGACTCTTGGGTGATAATCTTGAAAGTAAATGGACCATTTACATCCACAAAATTGAAAATATGCTCATGGGGATCCTTATGAGCTAGACCCTCAAATTGAGGGGAGATACTTGATCTTCCCTTATATGCCATTGATGGTTAATTTTAGTCATCTCATCAAGAAAAGCTGACGTTACCTCAAATGGTTGCCTTATGATTCCACCTTGGATGAGTTGATAAGCTATCCCTTTGTTCATGGTATAAAGACTATGGTAAAAATATTGCAACAACACTTTATCCAGCAACTCGTGAGTAGGGCAATGTAATACAAACTTTTGGGACCTTAACCATGTCTCATGGATAGGTTCGCCTTCAACTCATTTGTAGTTTTTGATGCTATCTCTAAGCTTCACCATCCTCGAAGGAGGAAAGAATCTTTCAAAGAATACCTTAGTTAGCTCTTCCGAAGTAGTGATTGAGTCCCTTGGCAATTTAGCCAACCATTTTGAAGCTTCCCCCATTAGAGAGAAAGGGAATAACCTCAACCAGATGGACTCTTAGGTGATAATCTTGAAAGTAAATGGACCATTTACATCCACAAAATTGAGAATATGCTCATGGGGATTCTCATGAGGTAGACCCTCATGAGCTAGACCCTCAAATATTCTCTTTATTTGGAGTAATTGAAGCATGGTTTCGATTACGTGAATTATAGCATTCCCCACAGTTAGGGGTAATTGGATGGCTCCCGTACTCCCTTTTGCATTAAAGTTTACACTATCCAAATTCCTAACATCCTCATTCTGCCAAAGTTGACTAGCATCATTGTTCCTGATGACACTCATATCATTACCTAAAAAGAGCACAACAATGAAATAAATGGTAAGGATATTCTACTACACTGAATCAGTTCACAAAATTACATCACTAAAATAATTCTAAGCACCACTCTCAGCAGCGGCGCCATTTTTGATAATGCACAAATTACTTGTAAAATAATTAAACAAGTAAGAGGTTGTTACCAATCTATTTAACAAACTTATGAGGTCGGGGTCGAATGTCATAGGGAGTAGTATATGAAAGAATTCAATTGCAAAGTCAAAGACTGATTTAATCCATTGTATCAAGATGGTAACAAGGCTAGATAAATTCCAATTATCAAATTAAGATTGTTTAGTAACAACTTTTGATGAAATAAACTAAAGTAATTGTTTAGCAAGCAAGCGGAGCAACAATCTAGGAGCGTGTGGAAGTGGGTATCGATTGCAAAAGGTGAATCAACGTGATTGCTTAACTACATTAATTACCCATGAATAGGCTGGTTCAATATCAGACACACATTGCATTTCTCAATCACAACATGCTCATCATAGGAGTTCTTCTCACACTCCCATTTGCAATCTACTAAACAACCCATTACCTTGACATAGAACTTCTCTCTTGAGCTAGTCTATCATTTAGAGATGAAACCCCAAATTTCATTCTCAAGTAAATAAGAAATGCAAAGCTAATATGCAAGCATCAAATTAATTACCCAATTCATGTAATCTCTCTCAAGCAATACATGAAGATCTGAAGTAAAATTAAGTTTGCAACCTCAATTCTCATGATAATCAATTTGAATTCATGCAAAATTAAAGTAAAACAGAGCAATACACAAAATTTCACAAATTTAATCAAAATCCAACTTCATTTTCACACCCCTAGAATTGGGGTTTTAGCCAATCATGCTAGAAGTAAATGAAATTATACCAAAAATATTCTCAGCCATGGATTTGTTGATTTACAACTTCAAAGTTAGGGACCCACTTCCAAATTCCACCAAAAAGATGGGTTATAAGCTCGATTCCCTCTCAAGAAAATAGAAAGTTCTGCTGTAGTCTAATTTCAAAGAGTCTAAGATCTAAAATGTATGATAAAAGATGTATTTTTCTCTTTTTTTTCCAGATATTTATATTTTCCCCAAAAATCAGCCAAAATTTCATTTATTGACTCAATCGGTGAGATTAGTCAGACTCACCGACTCACTGTCGAGTCGCCGACTTGATCTTCTTCTTGCCTTTTCTTGACTTTAGGCTTTAGGTATTTTAACCGCAGTTGGCGAACTTGATGGAGCATGTCATTCACATTTGGCGAGTCACCGATCATCACTCATGCTCACCTTTTTTGGCATTCAATTTACCCCAACCGTTCTGTCAATTTTAGCGAGTTTCAGTCATGTCACCGTTAGTGTTCGACAAATCACCCTTTGGTCCTTCCTCTCGCCAACCTGCCTCTAGCATATTTCGCAAGTCGCCAAGTGCCTTTGGCGAGCATCAGCTTCACATTTTTATCCTTTTCTATGTTTTTAGCCACTTTTGCATGATTTCATCATTGCCTCATCCTTAAGCCTTCAGAGCTATAAAACAACTATAAATCATCATATATGGACATAAAAAGGCATTAAGAACGCTATTTGTTGAACTAAAAAACATCAAATGAGTCAAAACCTTAGACACATCACCAGTGTAATGTGCTTCTAAGAAGGGTGGTATGACAGTCGTACCAAATGCAAAAAGTGAGCTGGTCCCGTTACCTGATGGAGGATATGCATGGATTATCAGAAACTTAATTCATGAACCGAGAAAGACCATTTCCCAATGAATTTAATGGACCAAATATTGGATCACCTAGCGGGTAGAGGATGGTATTGCTTCTTGGACAGGTATTCAGGGTAAAACCAGATTTCCATTGCAGCGGAGGATCAAGAGAAGACCACTTTCACATGTCCATATGGTGTGTTTTCTTTTAAGAGAATGTCATTGGGGTTATACAATGCCTCAGTAACTTTCCAAAGGTGCATGTTATCGATTTTTGTAGACATGGTAGAAGAATCAATGGAGGTATTCATGGATTATTTATCCGTAGTAGGTGACTCCTTTGTAGAGTAGTTGGGTCATTTGAGTAGAGTTTTACAGCGTTGTGTTGAAACAAATCTTGTCCATAATTGGGAAAAAGTGTCATTTCATGGTGAAAGTGGGGATTGTACTCGGGCACTAGATTTTGAGCAAGGGAATCAAAGTTTACCAAGCAAAGCTGGATGTCATTTCTGAAATACCAACTCCAATCTCAGTAAAAGGTGTTCATAATTTCTTAGGGTATGCTGATTTTTATAGGCAGTTCATAAAAGATTTCTCTAAGGTGGCTGTTCCATTGTGCAAGTTATTAGAAAATGAGAGTGTTTTTTATAATGATGTGGCTTGTTTAAATGCATTCTTTTGTCTTAAAGAGAAACTCATCTTATCCCAAATCATTATTTCCCTGGATTGGAGCATTCAGATTGATGTGTGATGCCAGTAGAGTGGCCCTTGGTGCTGTACATGGGCAAAGAAAGAAAAATCTCTTCCACCCAGTTTACTATGCTAGCAAGATGTTAAATGGAGCTCAAAATAACTACACCATAATGGAGCAAGAGTTGTTGGTTGTTGTGTACAAATTTGAAAATTTTAGGGCCTATTTATTAGGTACTAAGGTGATTGTGCACACAGATCACGCTGCCCTTAGGTACTTAATGGTGAACAATAAACCTAAAGCAAGGTTGATTCAGTGGGTGCTACTACTCCAAGAGTTTAATTTTGAGGACAAGGACCGTAAAGGCTGCAAATATCAAGTAGCGGGCCATTTGGTATGCCTTGAATCCATTAATGTGTTGGATGATAAAAAAGAAATTGAAGAGTCTTTTTAGGATGAGTTAGTGATGGTGATTTAGCATAGTTCCACACCATGGTATGCTGATTATGCCAATTAAGTGGTGTGTGGGATCATTTCTGAGGGATTAAATGGGTATCAATGCAAGAGATTTCTGTTCGATGTTAAAAAGTTCTTTTTGGATGAACCCTATCTATTTAGGGAATATTATGATCATATAAACCGGAGGTGTGTTCCAAATGTTGAGGTGAAGCAATACTCAAAGCTTGTCATGTGTTGTTGGTAGGTGGGAACCATGGTGGGATTTGAACTGCATCTAAGATCCCCTAAAGTGGCTAATATTGGCCATCGTTATATCAAGATGCGAATGCAATTTCTAAGGTATGTGCCTAATGCCAAAAGTAAGGAAGTATTTCTCATATGCATGAATTTCCGTTTTTACCAATCCTTGAAGTTTAACTTTTTGATTTACGAGGGATAGATTTATTAGACCTTTCGTGAGCTCGTTTGGGAACAAATACATTCTTTTAGCTGTTGATTATATGTCAAAGTAGGTAGAAGTGGTGGCTTTACCCACCAATGAGGGAAGGTGTGTTACTCAATATCTCAAAAGATACATCTTTACAAGCTTTGGTACTCCCCGTGCTATTGATAACGGTTCCAACTTTTGCAATTGACAATTTGTGTCATTATTATCCAAGTATGGGGTAAAGCACAAGGTCTCCACTCCTTATCATCCCCAAACTAGTGGGAAAGTGGAGGTATGAATCGTCAGATCAAGAACATATTGGCAAAGACGACTAATGTCAACCGCACTGATTGGTCAAAGAAACTTGAAGATGCTCTATGTTCCTATCGTACTACTTTCATGAACTATATCGGTATGTCTCCATATCAAGTGGTATTCGAAAAGTCTTGTCACTTCCCGGTAGAGTTAGAACATAAGACCTTATGGGCTTTAAAAGCTGTGAATTTGAATTGGGAGGTTGCCTTAAAAGGGCGTGTTGACGAACTCCATGAGCTAGAAGAATTATGGCTAGGAGCTTATGAAAATTCAGCCTCTAAAAAAAGAAGGTGAAGATATGGCATGACACAAAAATCCTACACTGGGAGTTTCAGGTAGGTGATCTTGTATAGCTTTTTAATTCTCGGTTGAGGCTATTACTGAGAAAGTTGAAAACAAAGTGGTCGGGACCCTTCAAAGTGAATCGTGTATCTTACAATGGAGCAATAGAGGTAGAAGGTGAAGATGGCTGTAAGTTCAAGATCAACGGGCAAAGATTGAAGTTATACTTTGGAGAGGGATTTTGTGTTGGAACGATTGAGGTGGTGTGTTTGGATGATGCTTAATCACATATCCATATCGTGCCACGACATTAATAAGACACTACTTGGGAGCAAGCCCATGTTTTTTTGTTATTTTTCCATAATGTGTGTTGATTGTATAGGTTGAAGTAAAGTACCAAAGTGAAGGAAAGTTTCACGTACTGAAAACCTAGTTGGCGATTCTCTGAGTGCATTAGGTTAGCCCATCATGGCTTGACTTTGATGCTCCAGATCTTGCCTGTCTCCCTAGTAAAACCTGGCAAAGAACTATTTATTCGGCAACACACCAAACTATTTTGGCGAGCCCGGCATAACTCACCCTTTTTGAAACAAAAAAATTGCATGAGCCCTAGATGATGTTGGCGAAAAAAGCTCTTGTTTGTGACTCGCCGAATGGGGTTGGCGATCTCGATCGTGTTCACCGAGTTGAAGTCCACTTTAAATAGTCAGCACAAAAGACTTTGGCAAGCCCAAGCTCCTTTAGTGAGTCGCCGACCATTAGTCTCACCTCACAGAACTGTCATCAATCGAAGGGCCATGGGTTTTTTGACCGTTTAAATATCGAACTTTCAAATTTTTTTAGAACTTTCTTCTTTCTAGCATTCATATAAACACTCTTAAATAGTTTTGGTTTGCTTTTGTCATCGATTTTCATTTGATGATCATGTATTTGTGTGGAATAGACTGTGCCAAATCCTCCCTCCCTGTTGTGTTTCATCATTGCAATTTAGTGGTCAGTTTTTCTTGTTAAAATTCTTGCCTCTTTTGCTTAATCTCATATGAACATGTGTATTCAATGATTTTGGGATTGTACTTGTGTTGACTAATGCTTTAAATGAATGAAGATTTCCATTTTTGATGATTATTATTTATTGTTGGGTTGATCATATAGGTTTTGGGTAGATGATTCTTGAAATTGATTACCAATTAATTGTGGGTCTTGTATGCTTTTTTTGAGGGTGAAGCTTGAGTAGTCCAAATTCAACGAAACGGCTTGATTTTACCCAATTATGGAGGTGACATCATTCTTAAGGGAAAATCATTGTTTTGTTATTTCTTCATTAATTTGTTGGGATTTTTGAGTGCCCGGGGTGATTTATTGTTGTGGGTAGACATTAAATGAGCATTTTTGGGCGTGAATCGGTTAATTGTTTAAGTGAATATCTGAAATTAAGGATGGTGCTAATTTACTTCCTGTTTGGTGAGCTTCTTTGAGTTCGCGAAGATGGTCGGCATGTTGTTGTTGATGCCTCATATTGCCTTTTGTGTTCTAGAATTTTGCAGTCACCTCCATAATATTTGGCGAGCTACTTATAGTTTGCTGAATGACTTCAGTGACTCGCTAAACCTGTTTTATGCTTGCCCTTTTTGCTTGAAATTATTGACAGTCATCTCCGATTCTTTTAGTGAGCCCGATTTAGCTCACCAACCCTATTTAGGAATTCACTGACCTAGTCAGTGGGCATCAGTGCCTACTTTGTCTAAGCTTCAGTTGCTCTCACCAACAATTCACCAGATACGTGTTATTGCTATTGTGTATCTTAGGTATGGCTCATCCAAAAAATTTGATGACAAGAAGAGCTTCGCCGAAAGAATCTCCATCCTGAAAAAGGGTAAAACGAGTCACTATTTCTGAGTTGAGTGATCATTCTGAACCATCTCAATGCAAATCTAAGAGTGCGAGTGAAAAAGACAAGAAAAAGGGTGTTGAGACTCCAAAAGACACCGACAAGAGGAAACTAATTGATGAGGGGCTGACTATTTCTGATTCAAACTCCGTACCACTCAATATCACATGGACGAATGGTGATGAGGATGAAAAAGAGGTTGAAGGCTCGACTATGCTTGTACATAGGCCAATTGTTGAGTCCCAGGCTTCCAAGAGGATCCATTATCCGCTAGCCAAAGTTGTACCTAGGGTTGTCCCAATAGTTGCTCCTCGTGCTATGATTCATTTCAAAGTTCCTGGGTTGCAGACTATATTAGTGGAGAAGAGAGTTTCTAGTGGTGGGGTAGTTGATAGATACCCCAAGGTGTGGCAAACGTTATAATTTCATGGGTTTGAGATATTTTCTCAGGGCCGAGAGCCGTATTTACCTACTTGGGTATGAGAGTTTTATGAAGCTTATGCTTGATTACTCCCAAAGAAAAAGAAGGGAGTTGTTTATGAGCCGTTTTCTACCGCTGAAGTTCGTGGAAAGATAGTTTGATGTGGGATAGTTGCCATTAATAGGGAACTTGGGTGTGAGTTGACTTGCATGGATAAGATGAAGCAGACTATCGACAATTTGGAGGGGTGGCTTGCCCCACTTTTAGCTGTTGCTACACCTCCGTGGATTGAGCAGGGTGTTGATATTAAAAAGAAGGATTTAAATGTGGTAGGTCGGTATAGGTTTGGGTTTATTAGCAGCACTTTGATGCCATCTCAAAACAAATCTATTCTCCGACATGCGAAGGATGCTCTGTCGAGTTGTATCATCGATAGGAAATGGTTAAATCTTGGTTCTATCATCATTATAGAGATTCTTTTGAGGGTGAGGCAGCAACATACTTCATTGTCTTTCCCTATTTTGATCACTTATTTGTGTAAGGTGGATGGAGTCCCTTTTACTGAGTCTGATGTTCGATTCACCCAGCCTCGTCTAGTGATATACAGTGGATTGAGGCAATTTTTTAGAGATGATTCACATAGGAGGAAGTTGGCTCCAGTTGACACTACACCAGTTGTTGACCCGAACACTTTGGAGGTCGACACTACACTTGCGGCTCCTTCTAAAGAGCCTTCAAGTACCCCTACCCCTTTCATCTCTACTGTACCTCCTTCAACCAAAGGCCTCCATTGACTCAAGCCATGCTTTACCGAATGTGCAATCTTGCACATTCAACAAATGTGAGAGCCACTTATCTTGAGAGAGATGTTCCCACCATGATCTCCATAGCCATTAAGGCTGCCCTTGCCCCTATGCGGGTTGATTTAGAGGGACAACATACATTGTTGAAAGATTATGGGCTGAGATTAGACACCCTTACCGCTTGGGTTAAGGGTCATAAGGAAGTTGAGGGGAATTCTGAGGAGTTGAAAGCCGTAAGGCTGAGATTGTGTTTACCAGGATGTCGACGAACTCAAGTCCACGGATATCTCGATGCTTTGGGGTAAGGTACCCCTACCTGATGTTCTGGTGACTGAGCCTCATTTTGCCCCGATTGTGAGTGAGACTATGCCTCCATTGAGGTTGTGCCTGGTATGGTTGATGTCACGACCCGATCTCTCGAGTCATGATGGCGCCTACCACCCCACCAGTAGGACAGCCGAAACCCTATCCCGGAACTAAACAGTAATGGGACTAAGGGTGGAAACTAACCTCAACTAAGCAGAAACATCAAATACAACATATAAAGAAGGCTAAAGCGGAACCAAACTATATATATATACAAGACACCTCCCAGAACTTGGAAGTCACAAGTACAGAACTACTAACAAGAGTACAGTCCCAAAAGTGGACCACAGAAACAAACTGTCTCAAAAGCAAAAGACTAGTCAAAATATAAATACAGAAGGAGACAGGTAATCCCAGAACGCCATGTGGTCACCCTCGTCTCTTGGATAGACAGCTGCAGGCTCGAACTCAATGCTGAGAATTGGTGCTCGGACTTGCATCACAAAACAGATGCCGAGTGTAGCATGAGTACCAAAACAACGGGTACCCAGTAGACATCATAGGCCGACTGAGCAAGAAAGGTAAACACGAGCAGACAAGATAGAATCAAACACAACAGAGGTCAACATAATAAGAAAAGCGTAGCGGAAAGCAAAGCTAAGAATAACACACTAAACCCAACTGGCCCCCCCATAAGATCCGCTAGGCACACTCAAGCACAGACAAACAAGAACCCGAACGGACCCCCATAAGCCCGACAGGTGCACACAGAGAATCTACGCTACAAAAACAAGGAACCCAACTCCACAAGCCTTAACACCCATGGGTCTTGAGCCCAATAAAGATAATACCTGGGCCCCGCCCAATCATCAGTCACGAGCTGGAAATAATGGACTCTAACTGTGTAACATCAGCCTCGGATCAGAAATCACACCTCTCGCTCAACGGTCTCGAGTTGGGAATAACGAACTCTAACCGTGTAACGTCAGCCTCAGACTGGGGCTAAACAACCTGCGCTCAACAGTCTTGCACTTGGAATATTGGCTCCAACCGGGTAACGTCAGCTGCGGGCTGGGACTAGCAGCCTACGCGCAACGGTTTCGCAGTGAAAGTACCGGATGCTAATCGGGTAACGTCAGCTGTGGGATGGAGCTAACAACCTCGAACCGGATAAAGCCACCACACAACCAATACAACACAAGGTTAGACACCACGGGACGCCGCCCCCACAAGGATATCAATCAAAGTCTCCTAGTCTATCACAACCTAACCGACAATCGGCACCATCGCTAAATCTTCCGGCAGCACCCCAAAATCACAGATTTAAGAGAGAAAGAATCGGAAGATCCAAAAGCCACAAAAATGCCTAAACTAAGACTCATACTATGAGACCCAAGTCTGTTATACCAGTCTACAAGGACCTAGTTCATCCGAAACGACGTCGGATACATACTCATGTCAAACAGGTGCATAGGACTAAGGCAATATATCCTAACCTATTCTAAGGTCGGAAAACAATCACAGAAATCAACAGAATGCAAGCAAATATCCCGAACCCACGAATGCAAAAACAAATAACCACCCAAAAAGTAACCCATATCAAATCAATGATAACCCAAGCCAACAATCCCATACTAAGACATGATACTAACCCCGAACAGCCGAGAAATCAACTCTAAACGAAGAAAATCGGAGAAGAAGAACATAAGCACTAATCACCCAACCCAGATTCGCACAAGTCGGCAAGTAATCACATATTCAAGCTCAATCTAGGAAGAAGGATGGTCGTAACCTACCAGAAGGCCAATCACGCGCGCTCCAAGTCACTTTGTCGAAGCTTTTCCCTTCCGAATGGCCCAAGGCTGCTGCCACGACCTCGAATTCACAAAAAACAAGGAACACCCAATGCAAATCAACCACAAACCCATGAAGCCAATGCAAATCCAAGCACCCGGGATTTCAAATCACCGAAAACTTATAAAAGGTGAGGGAGATATGAATTTTCAAACATTTCCTCCAAATGAGCCTCAACCTCCTTTTATAACCACTGCTACCTGCTGACCTCCGTGAACGCGGAGGGAAAACAAACTCTACTCCGCGAACGCAGCTAGGGGCACGCGAATGCGGAGGGAAGGGACTCAGACCTCCATGAACGCGGAACCCTATTCACGAACGCAGAGAGGAGACTCCCCCATGCTCTCCAGACCTCCACGAACGCTGAGCCTTATCTGCGAACGCGATGAAGGAGATCACCCCCACTCCACAGACCTCCGTGAACGCGGAGCAACCCACCTGAACGTGGAGAACAAAGCCTCACACCTCCACGAACGTGGAGCCTAGCCCGCGAACGCGGAGAAGATAAGACCACACCTCCACGAACGTGGAGAAGGAATGGGTATGCAGACACCAGCTGCACCAGTTGTTTTTTGGGCTTTCCCAAAACTCTGATGGGGTGCTCGGAATTCATTCGAAACCCCGTGCATAGAAACGGGATATACTACCCCATCTAATTCAATGTTCCGGACTCAATGGCATAGTCAAAATTTCCATACGAGGTCGTTTCGATAAAAAGTGGGTCCCACACCAAATGGGCCATTTTAGCCAATTTCTACCGAAGGCCTCGAAATTCGATCGAAAGCTCTTGGAAGTTCTTGAAGGGTCATTCTTGACCAAACTTGGCATTTCGGAACTAACAGCGCTGTCAGAATTCTCATTTGAGTGCGTTTACCAAGAATGTTGACCAAAGTCAACTTTAAGCCAAATTTCGAAGGCGAAAGAGCTAACTTGTCCCAGAATCACACCGGAAACCTTGGGACTCAGGCCAACCATGCTTCTACCCAAATTTGGCCGCTCCAGAGCTGATGGAACTGTCAGAATTACCATCTGAGGTCGTTTACCTGAAGTTATAACTGAAATAAACTTTTCAAGGTTCAAAAGCTCTAGAACAAGAAAACAGGCATAAAACCCAAACGAACGACCAGGCAACCAAACCTACAGTGCCAGCAAGTCATAAATTACTTGGGGTAGCTACAGAAAGCTCTAACCGACAGAAAAGAGGCACAAACATGCAAATAACCTGAAGGGTCATTACAGGTTGATGAGGATTCTGACTCCCCGAAGACTAATGAAGAGGAGCTTGGTATAACTGAGCTATGTGGTTAGGACACTTATGTGGATTTGGCAGAGTTAGATGACACTTTATTAGAGGTTTCTACGAAGAAATCTCTGTACATCTTCCATTGGATTGAGCGAGACCCATCCTCCCTACCCTATCCTTCCTAGTGTTGCACTGGGCACTGATGCCCATGTTGAAGTCACCCCAGCGAGCCATAGTTCTTTTTTGGCCTAGCCTGTGGATCCTTTTCTTCACTTTCCTTTTAAGTTGTAAAATTTGCATTGAGGACATTGCTTGTTTCGTTTTGATGGAGTGGGGTACTTGCTAGTGTCTAGCCCTTTTGTTTGTATTTTGTTATTTTTTGTCACGTGTTTTGATTTTATTTGGGTGTTATTAATTTCGATGATGATGTAGTAGTAACTTCCTATTTTGGTTTATTAGTATAACTGGGTAACTTACCCGCGCTTCGCGCGGTAATCCATGACCTCATTAAGATTATGAATGATCATTTTCTAATATTTGAATATTAAAAATATAGTATTGTCACATATATTAATAACTTGAAAGATTGTAAAATTCGTACTCTTTAATGAATTTTATCTTCTACATATTTTCAATTATAATATTTGTTCTTTGATATAATTGACTTCTCAATATTGAATGATTTTTCATAGATTAGTCCATAATAACTTTCTCTATTGTTTGGTATATGTGCATGCAAAGTATAAGATACTCAATTGGATGACCTATTATTCATTCTTTATCGAGTTGCAGCTAATTTTTCTTACTCTTTCATGTCATTGTCCATAAACACCCCTAAATATATCATAATAAATTTATCATGTGAATGATACAAGCCCCTCATATTCTCAAATGTGTGTTCCTTGATTATTCTAGAGCTATTTATTATAAAAAGACCTCATTAAGTTTTTTAATTTTTTTTTAATCATATTTAAAAAACTGAAAATATTTTGAAACACATTTTTTTTGAAAAAAAGAACAACTAAAGAATTATGAACAAATCAAGTCACATGTTTATTATTATAGTGGACACCAACTGGGAAAATATAGGAAATAAAAAAATACAAGTAATTACGAGAATACAGAAAGGTTACAAGTAGTAACAATTTTAATAATTTAAACATTGGACGTTTTCCTATACTAACCATTATCAAAGAATTTAAAAGTGGTAACTGAAACATTTAAACTTTTCTGAATAAAGAATGTGAAAGGTTAAGAAACAATATGTGACATGATAACATCTGTCTATCTATTTATCTATCTCTCTCTCTCTCTCTCTCTATATATATATATATATATATCAACTTCTATATCTATCTATCTATCTTTCTATCTATATTTATCTATCTATCTATCTCTCTCTCTCTATATATATATATATACATATATATATATATCAAATTATATATCTATCTATCTATCTATATCTATCTATCTATCTATATCTATCTATTTATCTATATCTATCTATCTATCTATCTATCTGTCTGTCTATCTATCTGTCTCTCTATCTATCTATCTGTCTGTCTGTCTGTCTGTCTATCTCTCTATCTATCTATCTTAAAAATATGAATTCCCTAACTTGCATGTTAAATTATTACAATACCCCCAACTTAAAACATCTAATTTAGTATATCTTTTATATTTTATATTGTATTACATTTATTTTAATACTTATATTATAATTTATAAAATTTACTAAAAGCATACACCTTTTCACATTGTAGGATTGAGACTTTTTCAAAAAGTAGTGTCTTTTCCAAAAAGTTGTGACTTCTCCGATAAGTTGTGATCTTTTCAACGGGTTGTGACTTTTCAGAAGGGTTGCGACTATTTCAAAGGGTTGTGACTTTTAGAAAGAATTGTGACTTTTCCATTAGAAGTTAATGTTAATAAGCAATCACATTTACCCATATTCGAAATTGATACCCAATTGCACACACTCCTAGATTCACTCTCATACTTGCTAATCACTCTTGTTCACTTGATATCAGTGATAATTGTTAACTATACTCTCTCAAATTGATTATTTGGAATTTCTAAGATTTAGTTTATATTAAACGCTGGTCTTATAAATCTACAAGAAATTAGCTCACAACTTTGACTTCTTAATTGAATTCAAAGATAGACCACTCCCTGTGAGATTCGACCTCAACCTTGTTTTGGTTCTTTATTATCGACATTCATTTGTACACTGATTAGTAAGATGTACAATTGATCGTTACTAATTAGTGTACAAGCGATTGTCTGAATAATGTTATGAACTTGAACTCACATGATGATTTTTGAACATGATTTCTAAATTGAATGATGGTCTAAATACTCTTATTGTAATGACTCTCTAGGTCGTTTCTGTGTTTATTCCTTCTTCTCATAATTTAGAGCATTTCTATAGTGACCCCAAGTCATTTATGACTTGATGGGATTGACAGTTCGATCACATGGCCGTTCAATTTGTTTTTGTTCAAATTCTTATGTTTTGGAGCTTTTGAACCTTGAACTATCATTTTTGATTAAAAGTTCAAGAAGATGACCCCAAAATCCAATTCTGACGATTCCATCAGCTCCACAAGGATCATTTTAGGCTAGAAGCATGGTCATCATGACTCCCGAGGCTTTCAGTACGAGTTTGTGTGATTACGTATTTTAACTTCCAAGTTAAGGCCTAAGTTTGACTTTAGTCAACATTCTCGGTAAATGTATTCGGATGAGAATTTTGTCAGCGCGGTTAGCTCTGAAATATTGAGTTAGTATAAATGACCCTTCATTCAGATTCCGAGCTTCTGAGCTTATTCAGAGCCACCTTGTGAATTTTGACTTAAAATGGAGGTTGAGTGTGGGACCCACTTTTTGTTTAGATAACCTCGTATGGAAAATTTGACTACTTTGTTGAGTCTAGAATATCAAATTCACTAGGATACCATATCTCGTTTGCCTATACGGGATTTCGAACAAATTCAAGACACCCCATCAGAGATTTTTAAGCTGCCAAAATAAGTTGATATGCATCAGCTGATGTAGGCCAAAATGACCTTCGCGTTTGCAGACCCTGAGCCTTGGTCGCAGATCCCAGGCAGCCTGGTTGCCGTGTTCATGGGCCCTTGCAGCATTCACGATGCCCTCATTTGTTGGATTTCCCTACCGTGATAGCGGGGGGTTTGACTCCCTCTTGGCTATAATGACGGGGCCCTCACCACATTCACGAGGCCCGCGTGAGCGAGACGCCACCAAATTCGCGTAGAAGGGATCAGACTGGTCTTTATTGAAAGACCAGTCGCGAATCAACAACTATACCAAAATTTAAAAGGTGATTTCTTGATTTTTAGCTCGGATTTGAGTGATTTGAAATCCTGGTCATCCGAAATTGCCGTAGCTACATTGTGAAGTGATCGAAAGTGTTTGGGAAACTCTTGTTTGTGGTAAATTCTGGTTTTTCAGGCCTGTTTTGGGTCTTTTATTGAGTTTAATTGTTGAATTTGTGCATGCTACTTGTATTCATAGTTCTAAGCCCCAAATTGTGTTCCATTTTGGAACACAAGTTTAGGGAACTATTTAGGACTCTTTAACGGAGTCAATTCTGGATATTTTTGCGTGGGTCCCTTGATTCCTATTTGACCCCAAAATTGGTCCATTTCCATTTTATATTTTTTGGTGTCTAAATGATCGTATTGATGTTGTAATCCTATTTTTGATAGCATGCCAGTATTCAGAGGCCGTTCAGAAAAGAAAAGCTCCGACCTTGTGATTATGGAGCACGCGTGGTCGGCCTACAGGTAGGTTGCGACTTCCCTTCTATTAGATTGAGGTTTAATGCGTGAATGCATGTTGATTAGAATTAATTGGGGGCGGGTACCTAGTTGTTATTATTTTCCTTTTTAGATACCATGCTTAGGCTTTACTGGCCATATTTTTAGGTATAGTACCATGCTAGTTTGGGATTGTATGTGTTCCATGTTGTTTTGAATTGATTGTTGTTGTTACTTGTTATATATTGAGCATGTTCGACCTTATTTTAGGATTAGACTGGTGTTGCCTTAAACTTGCGATACTTGTGGTCTGTTAGCTTTATTTCTTCCCCGACATTGTTTCAGACTGACTAGATTCTTGTAGAATAAAATAGCAAACTTGAGTCTGATAGTATAAGCCTTAGTTTAGGTTATGTTTCATCTTTGTTGGTCTTTTGCTCTCTCTCTCTCCCTATTTTTGTGGCTTCGATGCATTGCTAGAGGTTTTGTGCTTTCTTGAGCGACTTGGGATTGGAGTGATTCAGGCTTGGAGCCTTTTTGTGATTCCTTGTTAGTGGACGTCGTTCCACAGTGGTTGGGTTTTTATTGTTGAGATCTTCTTCGGAGTTGACATGCCCCCGGATCACTTTTGCTAACTTGGCGGCTTTTGCCCCTACGAATGGACTGGCTAGCTGGGCCGCCTTGATTTTTGAGATTCTCATCGAAGTCGACATGCCCCCGGGTCACTCTTGCTAGCTGGGCTAGGAGTGGTCTGGCTGGCTGGGCAGCCTAGATTGATTTTTCACTCTTGCTAGCTGGGAAGGAAGTTGACTGGATTATTGGGTATTCTTGGTTACTTGGGCTGGGAGCCCATTTTTCGCTTCTCAGGTTCAAATTCGTGGTACTCTTCTCTCTTGTAGACTTTTGTGCACATGTCGGGCTTATGGGGTTCGTTTAGGTTTTAATTAAACTTGAGCATGAGTGTACCTTCAAGGCTTATGGGGTCAAGTTAGGTTTTGTTTAGTTGTACTTAGATTTACTTTTGGTATGCTCATGTGCTTTCTTTCATGTCTTCTTTGATTGTTGTTTGTGTCTAGATTCTATCTTTTTATACTGTTTTTACCTAACTTGCTTAGTCGGCCTTTGATGCCTACTGATTACTTGTTGTTTTGGTACTCATGCTACACTTTGTATTTGTTTCATGATGTAGGTCCTAGTATTAACTACCGACGGTGATTATTCATGCCATCAGTAGCTTTTGGGGTAGGAGACGAGGGTGAGCACTTGGCGTCCTGGGCTTGCTGGTCTTTTTCTGTACATTGTGTAGCTAGTCTTTTGCTTTTTGAGAAAACTTTGTTTTTGGTCCACTTTTGGGACTTGTACTCTCATTTTAGATAGCTCTGTACTCATGACTTCCAGGTTCTGGAGGGATCGTTTGTATATAGTTTTGGCTTGCTTCCGCTTCAGTCTTGCTTTATTGTTATATTATGATTTCTTCTTATTTCTACCTTTATACTTAATGCTTGATATTCTGGGTTATGAGTTGGCTTACCAACTTATGGGTTATAATAGGTTCTATCATGACTCGAGGAATCGGGTCGTGACACTTATTGAAGGGATGATGATTTGAATAACATTGAAACATTTGATGAATATGACTTGATGAAGCAAATATTACGAATTAATAAATATTTAATTGTGTTACCTTGATATTCAGGAGGATGAATAGTCATTATGTATTCCTCCACATCAAACAACTTTGCCATTTAAAACGATTAGTGACCATCGTGAATTGTCCTTTTAGTAATCACTTTTGAGCAATAGTGAAACGACCCCAAAAATGCCAGAAAATGTGCTTCGGAAACACCTATAATTGTAATTTCCATATATCTCAAAATCCGTGCATGATTTTGGAAATTCGACTTCATATTCTTATTTGTGGGGTCAAATTGAGTGGGAAATGGGTCTAACCCGAATTTTAGAGCAACCGTATCAAAATTCGAAAATCGCAAAAATTGCGATTTGGAGGGTCAACTTTAAAGGGGCATATCTCTTAGCACACAAGGAACTGGAAGGGCTGTAACCTATTAAATTAAAGCTCTTTGAGTTAGCTTTCCAACGCACTTGGTTTCACCTTAGTCCGAGTTAGGATGAGGGAGTTATGACCATTTTCGTAAAACCTGTCTGTGCAGATTTGCAAATTCCAGTGAGCAGTTTTTTTTTTAGGCGGGTTGGAGTCATTTTTTATAAAAAGGGGATATGTCCCATACTTAGTCATTTTCTAAACTCCAAAAACACTCTCTAAGCCCTCTCCAAAAATTCCACCAAGATCTTCAACCAAATTCAAACATCTCAAGCTTCGATTCTCCATTCCAATCTTCATCAAAGATTCTCCAAAGTTGAGGTATGTGGGTTTGATTGTGGAAACCTTCCTTTCCACAAGTCCAACCATTTATCCTCTATTTCTACTTCAATTTTATGGGTCCTTATGATTATTTATGAACTCTTGAATTATGGAATTACTACTACACACCCTATTATGGTCCATTTTGCATATTATCATGAAATGGAATTATTATGTGATGTTTATGGTTTACATGCTTCCATGATCAAATTATGAAGGTTGATATATATATGTATGTTGTTGGTGGGCTGATTTATATGGATTTTGGAATTGGTTGGACTTAGTATTCTTGAAATACATGATTTCATTTACATGAACAATTGCCCACCTTGTGTTTGATAAAATGCCCATTTATAGAATTCTTAGGAAAGGGAAGGTCCAAGGTACGTCCTATGAGTCGGATGGTTATGTAATTACTGAAATGATGATGAAATGGACACATGTATATGATTTTCCCTAAATAAGTGTTGTGAGTCGACCAAGCCTAGTACGGGGGGTAGTAGGCCCGTATAACCGTATCGAGGGGTTGGTACCTTGGTTGCCTAGTACGGGGGGTAGTAGGCCCGTATAACCGTATCGAGGGGTTGGTACCTTGGTTGCCTAGTACGGGGGGTAGTAGGCCCGTATAACCATATCGAGGGGTTTGTACCTTGGTCCCTAGCTCGGGGGGTGGTAGGCCCGTGTAACCATATTGAGGGGTTTGTACCTCTTTCGCCTCTCCAAGGGGGTGGTAGGCCTTGGAAATACTATATTGATGGTCACTCGCCACACATGTACTACGTCCCACTAAATATGATTTTTATGTAAGCATCATTATACATATCATTTCATTAATATGCTATCTATTGGGTATGATTATGCATTTTTCCTATGATGTCCATCTAATGTAGCATTGCATTGCACCCCATATACTTAGTACATTCAAATGTACTAACGCATACTCTATGCCTACATGATGTCAACATGTAGGGACCGGAGCACCGCTTGACCATCCTCCTCCGCGTGGCTAGTACGATTTTCTATAGTAGTTATTGGTGAGTCCTCCATTTCGGGGACGTTGCTCATGATCTTTTGCTATGTATAAAACTTTTCCTTTCTAGTTATGTTTTGACTATGAGGGTGAGCCCGGTAGTTTGTCTTGGCCCCCGCTAAGTACTCATGTTTAGAGGTGGTGTTGGACAAGTTGTGTATTATGCTTGAGCTTGACTCATCTATGGTATTTATGTATCATTTCTTTTTTTTCTTGCTCCCTTAGTCCCGATTTCCCCCTTGATTATGCTTATTGCTTATGGTCATTTAATTGCTTCTGCGACCAAGGATGTGTAAGGATACGCTATGAGGCTTGTTTGGGGTTCCTTCGGGTTCCCCATTCGCCGGTCACATCTAGGCCCTAGGCTTGGGTCGTGACAAATAGGTGGCTTATTGAGGATCTCTTATTCATCATTTTTGTTTGGGCCTATAGTGGAATGATATAACTCTTGAACCTAATGAATATGAAATGAGTAATTACATTACTATTGCTATTGATAAAGTTTGCATGATGATATTCTTGATGAAAACAAACTAAATTTTGATAAATACATCATTGTTGCCCCCTGGACATTCACTAAGTACCTAGTACCCAGAAAAATCATTATTGTTTTTATGCTGTATTAGGTTACAAAGAAGAGCATACATCGGACGATCTCTTAGGCTATGTGTACTTGCTCGTTACAAACATGTATGATGATCTCAAATTCATGTTCGCGGGACTCTGTTTACCTATTCTTTTGTTTAAAATTTTTCTACAAACACTTTGAAGACATGGTAGTTGATGTGGTACCTTGATCATATAATCCACATTCAAATCTTATAGTATCTTGATGATTGAAAAATGATAAACAAGCGACAACTCATATTCAAGGGAGAATGAATAATTATATTATAAAACAAAGTCCTTAATAGATATCCAAAATAAATTAAAGAAGTTAGCAACATTGTAAGTGAACTAATAAGAGAAATATCTTTGGAGAACCGGGGATTATTTAAAGAAGTTTTTTCACATGTGCACCAAGATACCTTACTAAATTATAGTAGGCCTTCATTCAATTTTACAATGAACTGCATATTATGACGAGGAAAGTTTCCACAAAATAAGCACATGGAATTAGTTTTTAATTAGGAGGAAAGAAGAAGCTGGATGTGTGAAGAAAGAAGAAAACCACGTTAAACTATGATTGGATTATTGAAAAGTCTTGAACAAATGCTTTGTTGGATTAGAGAATTGCATGGTACGTACCTATTTATTCCTATAATAATAACACATCGGAAAGCCTTAGAGTTCAATCACACCCAAAGAGAAAGGTATCAAGCGAGAGCAGAGTCTGCATACAATGTCTTGTTTATGTTTCAAATGCTACAATGAAAGAATATGTTCCTATTAAGTTTTACCTAAACTATCCTTGAGTTGTATAAGTTAGATTCTTATAGGTCAAAAACTAGATGTCTATTACATTTTACTTTGAATGTTGTAGTTGTTGTTTTGTGTTTGTTGAAGAGAAGAGAAGATAGTAAAAAGTATAAGTAGGAACTGTTGGGAACAATACATTAAGGTTTACTAAATAAATTGTAACCTTAAGTTATTCATTTGATGATGAGTTTGAGTAAATTCTATATGAAGGCAGATCGTGGTTTTTGCCTCCCTTGAGAAATGAGTTTTTCATGTGAAAATACTTTTGATGATTTACATATTGTGCATTTTATCTTCTTGTGTAGTTTCTTATAGAACTTTCTTCTGTCAGTCTGTTGGTCACCATAAATTAACAATTGGTATCAGACCTAGATATTTAATTCAAATGCTAACACCTTGAAAAATAAAAGTTAGTTTTCCTTAGAGAGTACAAGAAGGTGAATAAACAAAAAGTCTATAATATTTTAGAAAAAATACCATGAAAGCTGGAAACTCGTAAAGAAGACTAAGAACAATTGAAAGGAAAATCCCAAATAATCCCTCAATAGATGAAAAGGAAAATATGCTTTAAAAAGAAAAGACACTAGATTGTGAAGAAAAAAAGTTGACCGGTTTACGAAAAGAATACAGAGGATGATCAAGAAAGAGACTTTGAATAAAGAAAACCTCTCAAATCATGGCAAACCTCCAAGAAACTTTCTAGAAGGAGCAATTGAAATTGAGTAGGGAACAAGTTGTCGAAAGTAGAATAACAATCAAGGAGGAAGTGTTGGATTTGGCAATGGAAAGAAAGAACATATAAATGAATTTAAAAATTGGAAAATCCTTATCACATGCCACTGAAATGTGTACATGTAAATAGGTTAAGGCACAATATACTAAGGGTATCACAAATGAAGGGAATCAATTCCTTTTTTACATCCTAAGGGAAAATGTAGAGACATAGAAACTGGTTCTCAAAGGGAGAATACACGAAAATGGGTACACAACTGACATCATGAATTCTCGAAAGTTTAGTCCTAGAATATCAGTGCACATGAAATAGACTCGTTTATTTGGCATAAAAGGCTGGTACATGCAAGTGTTTCACTTATTAAGAGATAAATATCAAAGAAACTAGTTTTATTCCTGTAAACAGTTAGACTAAATAAAGACAAGTTTTATGATGCTTGTGCTAGGGGAAAAATGTTAAATTTACATTTTAATCAAATGTGATAGTTAGTACTACTAGATTACTAGAGATGGAACATATGGATCTATGTAGACCTATGAGGGTCAAAAGTAGGGGAGGAAAGAGGTACATGATTGTAATTATTAATAACTATTTCAAATTTACCCTGACCTTGTTTCTTCCATCAAAATATAAGACTTTCAAAGTCTTAGCAATATTTGTGAAGAAACTATACAAAAGTCGAATCTTCAAATACCTAAAATAAGGTCTGATCACGAAACAAACTATGAGAACTCCTAGTTTTTAGAGTATGGTATAGCTCATGGATTAATTACATTTTCTCAACACATCAAGAACTCCCCAACAAAATTGTGTTGTTGAAATAAAGAATAGAAAACTCGAAGGTATGTTAAAAACTGTCATGCCCAATCTGAATGGGGTGAAAAAGTACAATATAAGCATATATGCTATGCATATGATATATGACAGATGCTATATCAAAGCAATGTAAATCGATGACAATTGATAATAACTATACCTACATAGAACATGGCCTATGACCAACAAATACAAATGACATCACTATAATGTTCATGAAACCTCTAAAAGATGAGAAACTATACTACTATCAAGTGGCCTAGACAACACACCGCCATACCACTGTGCAAATATATACAACAAAAGAGAGTACTAGCTCTAAATATGCTCAAGATGGAACTGGAGCTCACCAATTTCTCCATTGGTATAAGACAAATGCCTACTGAGGAGGTCTACAACTCTTGTACCTAATCTTGCATTTATAAAAAATTGCATTGCCCATGACCATAAGGTGCTAGTACATATACTAGAATGTAAGGAAGACATAATAACAAATAACTGATAGGATTATTGTCATGACCCAAGCCTACACCATAGGTGTGGCATACTAGTAATGATGTAACTGATGTTTATAAATAATGCGAGTGAAAGCTGAAACATGTTTAACTAGACAAAATATTTAAATTTTGATAGAATGAAAGAACTAAGAATCCATGAAAAACTTGACAATTACTGTTTGGATAAAAGCCTTTAACAGCTGAAATGACATAAGTTTTTCAGGACATGGCCCCAACTACCTTCTATACAAATAACTGTCTAAGGTCAAAACCTAACTATTGACTACTTTACAAAGTATTCGAATAAGGAGTCTAGCCACGAGTATAGGAGTGAACACCTGAATCTACATCATAATAGGATGTAGGGCAGAGAAAGAATATGGTCATTATGTCGGAATGTAATCAGTATGCAAGATAACGCTAAGAAAAATCATTTATGCCAACAATATGTTTGTAAAGATTGTTGAGCTTCAGTAATCATGAACATATGAAGTGCATCTAAGAACATCATAAAGTTAGTATATAAAGATCATTTGAGAGTTAATTTACAAAATCTATAAAGGTAAATTTGTTTCTATAACTTTGAACTACAAGTATGTCTAGAAGTGCTTATCTGAGAAATCATAATGTAAATATCAAATGTATAGAAATATTAACACTTTATGTGGGGAGTTTCTTGTAACTGGCATACATCATATGAGCACATTTTTCCAACGTATAATCCCTATTGGAAGGGATGCTATTAATCTTGTAGAACTGTCTTTCTAATATGTATCCACTATTGAGCCTCCTGGGCTAAAAAAGTTGATCGGCTAGAGGTGCACTCAGAACTTATGGTGGTACATAGTTATGAAACTTGGGTTTTCCAAACCAACATCCTCTAGATGATAGTATATCCTCCCAAAAAATAATATAGTATGTATATATATATATATGTGTGTGTAATGACTCTCCAAGTATTTTGTGATATTGCATTCTTTTCAACACTTAAAAAATACATATAGTGACCTTAAGTCATTTATGATTTGCTGGGACTCACAGTTTGGTCACCTGGTCGTTCGTTTGTATTTTGTGTAAGTTTTTGTGTTTTGGGAGCTTCTAAAGCTTGAAGGGTTGTCTTCTATCAAAAATTCAGGAAGAGGACCTCAGAATGCTATTATAACGGTTCCGTCAACTCAGGAACATCAACTTTGGTCTAGAAGGACTCTTGGTGCGAATCCTTAGGCTTATGGGCTATTTTGACGTATTCTATCTTTAGAAGGCTACCGGGCATCGTTATGAAAATCCTCTCTTTTATATCGCTTTTGTGTAGTGTGTGTCTTATTAGTTTCATGAAATCTTCCTTGTTTTATTCTTTCACAGGATGGCTCACACGTGTAGCTTGGAGATCGAGGGTGATCTACCCGGGCCTATAAAAAAAGCCCCAACAAGATGCAAAGGATGACCTCGGCAGTAGCACCAACCTGTGATAGAAAAAGGACTCTAGAGCCCGTGATGGAGCCTCAGATTGCTCTAGTTCCTCCTCAGCCGCTGGGCTAGGGTCAGCCCAACTACCACCCAAACTTGTTATAACTCTCAATCTTCAGGTGGCCATTACTAAGTTATTTGCTGCCTTAGGGGGTATGCAGCAGGCCCTAGCTCCAGTTGCACTAGCATCTTAGGGTTAGAGAACAATAGTGGCTCTCTAGGTTTAGGTCCCACTAGCACCTCGGGATACCCAACAAGTTATTGCAGCTAGAGCAAGTCTGCTAGAGGGGTAGAAGATAGTCAGAGCGTTCATAATATAGTCATCTATGAGGTTTTCTAGTGTGATTAGAGAGGATGCCCATGAGTTTCTCACTACTTGCCACAAGGGGTTGCACACTTTGGGGCTGGTGGAGTCGAGAGAAGCCAACTTCAATGTGTTTAACCTTGACCGGCTAGCCTAGAAGTGGTGGCATTCGTACATAGACACTAGACAAGTTGGGTCGCCATCGATGTATTGGGCTGCGTTCTCTGAGTCTTTCTTCCCCATGTTCATTCCACAGAGTGTTAGAGATAAAATCTGTGATCAGTTATCGGCTTCGGAGCATGACTCCATGACTATGTGTAAGTATGAGATGAGGTTTCATGAGCTCCCCCATTATGCTATGATGATATTTCCTACTGAGTAGGAGAGGGTTCGATGCTTTGCTCGTGGGTTGAGATTTCAGCTACAGATTGAAACCGAGTCTATGGTTTCAATAGGCTACTCATTCTTGGATTTAGTGGACCGTGCATGTACTACGGTAGAGTTCTGTTGAGAGGCCCATAGGGGCAGCAACAAAAGGGCAGCTACAGTGGGTCCCATCCTAGAGGTATATACTCCTATGATAGACCTTGCCAGCAGTTTTAGCTGGGTTAGTCTAGCCAGCATGTTCAGGCCTCACTTCATGTTTCAGAGAGTGACCGATAACATCAGGGTGATGGTGGTATGGGTCAGAGTTCGAGGGATTCACAGTTAGGTGTTCAGGCCATCGTGGTGGTTAATTTGTGGGAAAATATTCATAGAGTTGCTATGACTATTGGAAGATTAATCATTGGTTCAGGGACTGTCCCCAGTAAGGGATGATTGCATCTGTGCCGCATCTAGTGAGACCAATTACAGTAGTAGCATCTCTAGCTAGAGGCGATACCTAGGGTAAAGACCGGCATGGTAGCAATCAGGGATCTCAAGGTGGACTCTGAGGAGGTAGGTCTAGTGGTAGGGATGATGCTTAGGGTAGGGGTGGATATGCCACTCTTTATGCAGCTCCAATGAGGGCGGTGGCTCAAGCCTTGGACGTTGTTATCATATGTATGATTCTTTTATTCCATCAGTCCACCTCGACTTTATTTGATCTGGGCTCTATTTTTTCATATGTATTTGTGTATTATGATTCCCCATTGAGTATGAGTTCAGCGCCCTTGGAAGCGCCATTGCGTGTTTTGACCACGATGGGTGAGTCTTAAGTAGTGGATCTGGTGTTTTGATCTTTTTTGGTGGCTATATAGGGGCGTGATACTCGGGTTGACCATATTTTGCTTTACATGTTGGAATTTGATGTTATTCAGAGTATGGACTAGTTATCCCCTTATTGTGCAGTCTTGGATTACTTTTCTACAACACGTACCTTAGCCATGTCTAGTATCCCTTCCGTGGGGTGGAAAGGCTCTTATAGTCACACGCCAGTTGGGGTTGTCTTTTTTATTTAGGCACAGAGGTTAGTGCCTAGTGGGTGTCTAGCTTATTTGGCTTATGTGCGGGTTATGAGTGATAATTTGGTATTTTTACAAAGTTATCTTATCTTTAAGCTTATGCTATTGGCTTATTTACTTGAGAATTGGTGCATTTGATATGGTTTTATTAATGTTTTGTATAATAATGAAATGCAAAGTTGATTGGGAAGATTACCGAGGAAGCTAAGTGAAATCGAGCCAAAAAGAGGACTAAAATTGAAAATCAGAATTGGCAGAAACTTGTGCATCGCAATCGTGTGGTCAAAGGGTTGCGGTCACAGTCAACTGATTAACAAAGCATCACGATCACATTGAAATAGGTCGCAACCATAGAAGCTTGGACAACTTTGACCTCGCGGCTGCAGCCAGACTCTCTATAACACCTCAGAAATGGAAAAGTTGAATTGAAAATGAAAAGTTGTAGAAAATTTGCTTGTATAGATTTGACAAAAAACCAAGTACGGACTATACTTAGTTCCACGATCCTTGGATGTCTATCGTAGATGGTATCCTGAAATCTGGAAATATTTCACATCGCAGATGACTTTTTATAACCCAATTGTACAGCCCATGGTTGGGTACACGAGCCGTAGTTGGTCTCGTGGAGTGGCCTTCAAACTTCGTGTGATTTTTGGTGACTTGACCTCTACAGCCAGGGTGCACGGATCGTGCTTTGTACTATGGATAGTAGAAGTTGGTTCGTAGTCTTAGATCAGAAACATGGACTTCCAGTCATTCGTTGCACGGGTGGACAGTACAACCTGTAAAATAAAATACGGACCATACATCTGTTCGTGGTTGAGGTCCTGGACTTAGAAGGATTTCCAGGCTTGTGGTGAAGAGGTTAGATGGGCTGTATAATGAACTACGATCGTGGTTGAGGTTCATGGTTTGTGGTATGGAAGTTGGGTTTCGAGTAAGGGTTTGACGAAGGACCAATACATCTGTGGTTTGATGTACGGACCATACACGGGTCTGTAGAGACAATTTTGGCAATTATTATCTTAATAGGGTGAGTTGTGAAAGGATTTCTCACATATTACTCAAACTATGAAATGTGAAAGGATTTTTTTCACATAAATGATTCATAACATGTTGAAAGGTTTTCTCAACTAAAGTTGAATCAAAGATTAAGGAGCTATTCTAAATGATGTAAGCTTTGATTGGTAACTCTAGTTGTACCTTTTCTTGGATAATAAGATGCATTATGATACATGACTAAATTCCATGGGATTTATGCTTAGCACCGAGAGGATATTGAGATGGAAGCTCTTCGGTAGTAGAGGCCGGGTTTTCTAGTGGAAGCTCTCTCATAGTAGAGGTCGGGTTTCAAAAATCAACCTCTTGTCCCATAAACTATGTGCCACCATAGGATGATTGTCTAGATAGACATTAGCTAGAGGATCCATCTAAGCTAGAAGTTTATGGTCTTACTTTGGCAAGTAGGACACCTCTTTTCGGTGTGGGGTAGACACCGGATTCTGTGTATGTAGCTCACATGGTCTTAAATGTCAGTTAAGGCTACTTCATACAAATAATGAACTAAAGTGACTTTTAAGGTATTTCTCAAGTAAAGTAACAATGTGTGGCTTGCATTGATCATGTTTTATAACTTATGATTTCTAACCCTTTTCTCATGATTTAGCTTGATCTTTGCATGATTATGAAAATGCACCTTTTAGCATGTTTAAATGGTTTTATGCATGGTTATCATACTTGGTACATATTTGTACTAACGCATACTCTTGCCTACATTTTCTTATAAGTGTAGGGTCCGGCTCATCCCCATCTTCTCGTGGCTAGATTGTGATAATAGAGATCTTGAAGAATTTGGTGAGTCCTCATTTGTTCGAGGATGTAGCCACATTTACTTTTATGTCATGTACTTGCGTTTGAAGACTTTGCACGGGTTACTTCTCAACGTCCTTTCATTCCTTATGTAAGATGGCTTTTGAGACAATACGTAGACTTCCGCATTGCTTAAACTCTTTTGATATTGAATTGTCTTTTGAACTCATTAAATTTCTATTATTTTGTATGATGCATGCTAAGTGGCTTGTATGAGGCCTCTCGGAGTCTTGTACGCCATGTCTCGTCTAGGGGGTACTTTGGGTCATGACATCAAGGCACTGTAATGCATTTGTTGAAACATGGTCTCGCATTAGACAAGAAGCTATAGTGAGCTTAAGCTTCAGTTGAGACCAGCTAGTCATCATTTGAAGCTTATTGATTATGATTGAGTGTAGCATGTTATTGAGTGCAGTCTTGTAATGGAACTTGCATGTTAGCTCTCATTGAGAACTATTGTAGATACCCTTGCTGAGCTAATTGTATTCGTGATTTAATTGAGGACAAGCAAAGGTTTATGTTGGGGGTGTTGATGAGTGGTAGATTTACACTCATTTGAGGCCTATTTAGCTCAACAATTAGTGTCCTCAATGTCTAATTATGTCCTATTCTAATGATATCTTAGTTATTTGCAGTTATGAAGGGTAAAGGACAAGGCAAGGATGAATGTTTGAAAGAATGGCCAAAAGTGTAAAAAGAAGTGTAAACTCCAAAATGTTGATCGCCAAACATGAAGGGAAAATTGCCTAATGGGTATGACTTCACCCAAATTGAAAGTGCACAACACTTGAATTAATTGAGGCAGGTCGGCAAACTCCAAACCAAAAGGTGACACGCCGAATGAGAAATGTGAACATGCTGACCATCGACGAAGGCGACAGTACAAGGAGAAAAATTAAAGGCTTGAAAGGCAAACAAAGCTGATACTCGGTGATTTTCCAAACGTGAAATATAGACTCGAAAGAGCTCACCGACTAACGTTCAAACACTTGAAGCCTAGTGAAAGAGAAAGGTGAGTTGTGGAGCAGTGGATGATCCGCCTATCGTGATCGGCGAGCCCGACTAACGTCACCCAATGGTACACGCATTGAGTTTTGGACACAATTTTGGAGAAATTATAAATAGCCCAAAGGAGAGAGAAAGAAGAGAGTTGGGAAAATTCAGATTCTGGACAATAGTGAGAAAATATTTTGTCAAAGAGAGAAACACTTTACTTTGTGAACGGTACAAAATGGTAATATCATAGTCTTTCAGTTTCTCAAGCCATATGTGCTGCCTCAATTTTAGATCCCTCAAATTGAAAATGTACTGAAGACTATGATTTTTAGTGAAGACCTCACAATCTACCCAATAAAAATAATGCCACCATAACTTAAGCACAAAGAATACGACCGCCAACTCCAAGTCATGAGTAGGGTAGTTATTGTCACCACCTAAACTACTCCTTAGACGTGACATAGTGTACAAGATCCCGAAAGTCCATCTACAAGCCACTTAGCATACATCATACAAGATAATAGTAGATAAGAGTTTAAAAGCCAATTTATATCAAAAGACCGGAAGTCTAAACATAGTCTCAAAGCCATCTAATACATGAATGGAATGAAAGTGGGATGTAACCCATACAAGTCTTAAATGAAAACGACATAAAAGGTAAATGTGGCTATGTCCTCGAATGTATGAGAACTCACCAAATCTTCAAAGTCTTTGTCACAACGAACTAGCCACGAAAGGATGGAGATAGATCGGATCCTACACTTAGAAGAAAATGTAGGCAAGAGTATGCGTTAGTACAAAAATGTACCAAGTATGATAACTATGCATAAAGGTTACAAAATCATGCAAAAAGGGCTATACATAAGATACAATGACCAAGTTTAAATCATATGATGGCATGATAGAAACCATGAGGTGAAGGCCATGGTCAATGCAAGGAATCATCTTAAAACAACTTATGCTTAAAAGCATTTAGAAAGTAACCTTAGTTCATTATGTGGGAAATGATCCTTAACCGACATATACCATTTGAGCTATAACATGGAATCCAATGTCTACCCCACACCGAAAAGAGGTGTCCTTACTTGCCAAGGTAAGAAACATAGTTTCTAGCTTAGGTGGATCCACTAGCTAATGTCTATCTAAGACAAACCTATGGTGGCATATAGTTATGGGATAAGGAGATTGCTACTAGAAACTCGGCCTCTACTAGCGGGAGAGCTTCCATCTCAATATCCACTCGCTGTTAAGCAGAGTTCCCACGGAATAGTGATAATTCATTACATATCTTATCATCAATAGACATGGGTAATTGCCTCTTGTCCTATTATTAGAATAGCTCCTTAATCTTGATTCAAAGTTTAGTTGAGAAAACCTCTCAACCTTTATGAATTCTTTATGTGAGAATAACCTTTCACATTCATGATTTGAGTTATATCTGAGAAAACCTTTCACAACAACAACAACAATAAAAATTCTTCACTCTCAAAGCAACTTAATTCTTCATCAATTTCATAATTAAACATGCATATCTTCATAAAATTCATCTTTTGATCATTCATAAACTTCATCATAAAATCATAGCTTGAAAACCATAAATCATGCATGGGCTCATATAATTTCATCTTAAAATCATTGAATTAACTCAATTCATGCATAAACAACCTAAATTTAATCAATTAAATCATAATTGGGAAGAACCCATTACATAGAAAAAAAACTCTAATTTCAATTGGAGAATTATAGCTTTGCAAATTGGAGAATTTAGGAACCCTATGGAGGAAAGGACTCCATAGGTGAAAGCTATCATATCTTGATGCCAAAAGCTTGAAATCAATGGTGAACTAAGCATACTTGAATGGAAACCCTAGAACCTTTTTCTTCTTCTTCAATATTCTAGAGAGAGAAATATTTGGGGAAAGACTTTGGAGGGAATTTGGGAGTGATTAGAATGTGAGTGAATTAGGCTTAGTAGCCTTATATAGGGTCTAGGATTAGGGCTTAACCGACCTAGATTAGGAATAGATCAATTAGGGAAAAGACTAAAAAGCCTTAAAAAATTAACTGTTGGCTTCAACCTATGGTTTGTAGGTCCAACCATGGACCGTCTTGGACAACCGTAGAAAAGTTCAGAAACTAATTCTTTGGACCTTCAAACGATGGGACCCCTTGTAGGGTCTATAAGCCCATTTATCGACGGTACATACCAACCGTCAGTCCAACCTTGAGATTTTAAAATTTCACCAAGTCTGTAGGGACCTACGAGACCTACCTACGACTCGTTTATAGAGTGATGTGCCGTCTTAACAAACCATCAACGGGATCCTGAAACTTGATATTTTCAAAATATTTAGCCTGCAATCTACGGTTCCCACCTACGGCCTTTAAGTCAACGTACAGTCCGTAGATGGCTTCTGTTGGTACTGGCACTAGACCTGAAAACCAGAAATGTTCTTTTTTTTCAAATCCGAGGTATCACGGTTCTTCTCATAGGTCTTCAACTGTCAAGAAGCATAGGCGATCACCTTCCCCTTCTGTATCAAAACACGACCAAACCTGACATCAGAAGCATCAAAATAAATGGTAAAGTCCACACCCTCCTTGAGTAAAGTCAATACAGGTGCAAAAGTTAACAAGGTCTTGAGCTTTTGAAATCTCTCCTCACACTCATCAGACCACTGGAAGCGTATGCTCTACCGAGTCAATCTTGTCTAGTTAAGAAGGCTACCTGGGAGACCGAGCATAAGATGCGGGAGCAATTTCCTCGCTTGTTTGAGCCTTCAGGTACTTCTTGACTCTTACTTTCACGGATGAAAGTTATTTTAGTAGTAGATGTTGTAATGGCCCTTCAGGTTATTTCTATAGTTATGGCTTCATTTCGTCATTTAGAGTGTTCTTATAGTGACCCCAAGTCAATTATGACTTGCTGGAACTGACAATTCGGTCACATTGTTGTTCATTTGCTTTTAGGTGAATTTCTATATTTTTGAGCTTTTGAATCTTGAACGGTTGTTTTCGATCAAAAATTTAAAAAGATGGCCTCAAAATCAACTTCTTACAATTCCATCAACTTCGAAAGGGTAATTTTAGAATAGTAACATGGTTGGCATGACTCATGAATTTGGTGTGATTTTTAGGGATTAGGCATTTTAACTTTCAAGTTAAGGCATAAATTTGAACTTGGTCAACATTCTTGGTAAACGATCCCAAATGAGAATTTTGTCAGCACGGTTAGCTCTGGAATATCAAGTTTGGTCTAGAATGACCTTTTGTATGAACCCCAAGGATCTCAGGCTAATTCTTAGCCCCCTTGTGGATTTTGACTTAAAGTAGAGTTTGGGTGTGGGACCCACTTTTTATTGAGACGACCTTATATAGGAATATCGACTGCTTCGTTGAGTTCGAAATATCAAATTTGGTTGGGTAGCATATCTTGTTTGAGTGTAGAGGGTTCCGAATGAATTTGAAATACCCCGTTAGTGATTTGAAACTTGCTAACACCTGCTGATGTGCATCAGCTGGTGAAGGACATTTTTAGCCTTTCGCCTTCGCAGGCTAAGAGGCGTGTTCGTGGACACCAATGAGCCTTGTCAACATGTTCATGATCCTTCGCATTTGTGGAGACCCAACCATATTTGTGGGCCCCTATCCTTCATTGCCTTTGCATTCACAGGTCCCTTGACCATGTTTGCAAAGGGTATTCTATTGCCTCTCTGCGCTCACGAGTCCTATGGTCTATGTTCGAGAAGGTCATTTTTTTCTATCTTTAATAATAAAGACAGACCCGATAAGATATGGCCTCAAATATTAAAACTTTGATATCCCTCCATTAGAGCTTCGTTATGGGTTATTCGAAGTCCAGTGTTATCGTGAAATTTATGGCTACATGTGTGGCTAGTCGGAAGGTGTTGGGGAACAATCGTTTGAGGTAAATTTGTGAGTTAGTGGGCTGCTTTGTTTCCTTAATTGAGTATTATGGGTGAATTTTACATGAGGGCTATTTTCATTTTTCCGACCCTCAATGTTTTCTATTTTGGAATACAAGTTCAGGGTATTATTTTAGACCTTTTCACGGAGTCAATTTTGGAAATTTTGGTGTTAGTCCCATGATTCACGTTTGACTCAAAAGTTGGACAATTTTCATTTTATGTGTTTTGGTATTGAAATGACTCTATTAATGTTGTGATCCTATTTTTGATACAGTGGCAGTGTTCTAAGGCCATTCAGAAGGGAAAATTTTTGTCATTGTGATTTGGAGCACGCGCGGTCAGCCTAAAGGTAGGCTACAACTTTCCTTCTCCTAAATTGAGCTTGAATGTGTAAATTCTTGTTTATTAGAGTTAATTGGGGGCGGGTACCTAGTTCTTCTTATCTTCTTTCTTAGATACAATGATTTAGGCTTGATTGGCATCATTTCGGGTGTAGTACCATGTTAGTTGGGTTTATGTGTTTACTGCTATTTTGTGAATTGTTTGTATGTTGTTGATATAAATTAGCAAAGCATGATTGGCCTTAGTCTAGGATTAGACTAGTCCTTGCCTTAGACTTGCCATTCTTGTAGCCTGTAGGACTTGTTTCTTCTCTAACATTGTTTTGGACGGTTTAGCTCCTTGTAGACTAGAGTACCAGACTTGAGTCTGATAGAATGGGCCTTAGTTTAGTCATTGACACAGCTTTGTTGATCTTTTATTCACTCTTCCTATTTCTGCGGCCCCGTTATGACTTTTGAGCTTTTGTGCTTCGCTGTGTGACTTGGGAATAGAGTAGCTTAGGCTTGGAGCCTTTTTTGACTTCCTTTAAGTTGATAAGTTCAACTATGATATTGTTGATCTATTGATTGATTGTGATGGATCCTTTTCAGAGTCGACACACCCCCAGGTTTACTCTTGCTAGCTGGGTGACTGACACTCCTGGGAGTTTACTATTTGGATGGGTGGCCTGGATTGTTATCTTTCGCCCCCGTGTTACTCTTTCTAGTTGCGTAGCTGATGCCCCTGGGAGCTTACTAGCTGACTGGGTGGCCCCATTTATTGGGTACTTACGGTTCAAGAGTATTGCTGGGGATAAGGAGATTGCTACTAGAAACTCGGCCTCTACTAACAGGAAAGCTTCCATCTACATATCCTCTCGGTGCTAAGCATTATTCCCACAGAATATTCATAATTCATATTCATCTTATTATCCATGGAAGGGTACAACTAGAGTTACCAATCCAAGCTAAAGTTCATAGAATAGCTCCTTAAACCTTTTGATTCAACTTTAGTTGAGAAAGACCTTTCAACAAGTCATGAATCCATTATGTGAGAAAATCCTTTCACATTCATTAATTGAACAATCAAGTGAGAAAACCTTTCACTATGCAATAATTATCAACATTCATTCTTCAATCTCAAGCAATTCATATTTCATCATAACCTTCATAATTGAACATGCATACTTTTATAAACTTCAATTCATCTTTTGATCATTTATCAATTCATCATGAATCGTAACCTTAGAAATCATTAAAACATGCATGAGTTCATATAAACTTCAATAATTCATCTTCTTCATAATTCAACCCAACAATAATGCATAATCTCAAAATTATGGGAATTCATATGAGTGCATGGGGATTCATCTTAAAACATGTAATTCAACTCAATTCATACTTAGAAAACCATAATTGGAAGTAATTTGATCATAATTGAAAGAACCCACATCATAGAAGAAAACACTATCTTCAATTGAGAATTTCTAACTTGTAAATTGGAGATTTTAGGGATTCCATGGAGGAAAGGGCTCCATGGATGAAAACTAACATACCTCAATGAAGGAACCTTGAAATCAATGGAGGATTAGGAGACTTGACTTGAAAACCCTAGCTCTTGCTTACTCTTTTTCAAACTTCCTAGAGAGAGAAATATTTGGGAGAGGTGTGTTTTGGGAAAGATTAGGAATGGATAGAATTGGGCTTAAAAGGTTTATATATGGTCTGGGTTAAGGGCCAAACCGACTTAGATTAGGATTTAAACATTTAGGAAAAACACCAAAAAGCCCTTTTAAAAATAACTGTCGGGCCCTATCTACGGTTGGACCTACGGTCCGTAAGTCAACCTATGGACCGTCCTGTCCTACCGTAGATAGATTCAGAGACTGTCAACCTTGGACCTTGCAACGATGGATCCTATGTATGGCTCATGGTCAATCGACAAACCGTACATGGCAACCGTAGGTCTGAAGTTATGGCTTAAGAATTTAACTAAGTCAGGAGGAGACCTACGAGACCCATCTACAACTTGTTGAAAGATCGACGGGCCGTCCTGGCAAACTATCATTAAGATTCTGAAACTTGATATTTTGAAAACTTGGGCCCGTCACCTACGGTTCCTACAATATCTCCCCCTTAATAACATTCATCCTCGAATGGGAATCAAGACATCATAAAAAGAGTAAGAACTCATGATCTAACTGCCCAACATGAATGCAATCAAAGAAATGCACATATCTGAGGAGGAAACATCAAATCCAAGCTAAAGCATTTTCAAAACATCATTTCATGAAGGTCAAATGCAACTCATACTCAAATGCACATAGTCATAGAGAAATCAATCAAGTCAACCCATTTTCTCAAAATTTAAATTCTTCATGAACATGCATAAATGAGGAATCATGGGAATATCTAAGACACATGAGACCAAAAGAATGGACCATGAGGGACTAAATACCTCAAGCTAAAGCAGGATCGGTGGGAAAGAGATAAGGATATCGGGACATCATATCGGCCTCGGGCTCCCAAGTAGCACCCTAAACTAATTGATTCCTCCAAAGAACTTTCACGGAAGCAACTTCTTTATTTCTTAAATTTCGGACTTGCCGGTATAAAATCTCAACTGGGACTTCTTCATAGGAAAGACTATCCTTTATGCCAAGATTCTCTAATGGCACTATAAATGTTGGATCACCAACACACTTTTTCAACAATGAGACATGGAAAACCGGATGCACCGATGCAAAATCACTAGGCAAGTCAAGTTCATAAGCAACCTTACCAACACTCCTCAAAATTTGATATGGGCCTACATAATGGGGACTAAGCTTCCCTTTCTTCCCGAATCTCATTATACCCTTCATGGGTGAAATTTTCAAGTAAACGCAATCATCAACATCAAATTCTAAATCCCTCCTTCTAATATCGGCATAGGACTTTTGTCGACTTTGAGCCATTTTCAACCTTTCTCTAATAAGCCGAACTTTCTCCATAGCCTCGTGTACCAACTCGAGACCTATCAAAGAACCTTCACCAACTTCGAACCAGCCTGTAGGAGACCTACACCTCCTACCATAAAGAGCCTCAAACGGAGCCATACCAATACTAGAATGGTAGCTATTATTATAAGCAAATTCAATCAAAGGAAAATGGTCATCCCAATTACCCTTGAAGTCAATCACACAAGCTCTCAACATATCTTCCAAAGTTTAGATAGTACACTCAGCTTGCCCATTGATTTGCGAATGAAAGGCTGTACTAAGCTTAACACGAGTACCAAGACCTTTTTTGAAAGACTTCCAAAATTGAGAAGTAAATTGTGCACCACGATCGGAGATAATGAATAAAGTTACTCCATGTAATCTAACCATTTCTCTCAAGTACAACTTAGCATAATCCTCCGCTGAATAAGAAACCTTGATGAGAATCAAATGCGCTGATTTCATCATACGATCCACAATAATCCAAATCGAATCATATTGCCACTGGGTCCGTGGTAAACCAATAATAAAGTCTATATTCAAATCTTCCCACTTCCAAGTAGGAATACTAATGTCTTGGGACAAACCTCCCGGCTTTTGATGCTCAACTTTCACTTGTTGACAATTGGGACACTTAGCCACAAATTCTACAATGTCCTTCTTCATCCCATTCCACCAATAGACCTCCCGCAAATCACGATACATCTTGGTAGCTCCCGGTTCATGGAATATCGATAACTATGGGATTCCGATAAAATTTGTCCTCTTAAGTCATCTACATCGGGGACACACAAATGACCTTGATATCGAAGCACACCATCTCCCCCTTGGGAGAAAGCCTCAACGGACTTTTTGAGCACTGCTTCCTTCAACTCAACCAAATTAGGATCATGAGCTTGTTTAGCCTTCACATCATGCACAAAGGACGATTTGGAACCATTGTGAACCATAACACCACCTTTAGTGGAATCAATCAACCGAACACCCAATCGGGCCAAACTATGAACATCACGAACCAACTCTTTCTTACCATCCTCAACATGAGCAACGCTACCCATAGACAATCGACTAAGAGCATCCACCACCACATTAGCCTTGCCGGGGTGATAGAGGACACTTATGTCATAGTCCTTTAACAACTCAAGCCACCTCCTTTGGCAAAGATTAAGATCCTTTTGTTTAAACACATATTGCAAACTCTTATGGTCAGTAAAATTGTCAACATGCACACCATACAAGTAATGCCTCCAAATCTTTAAAGCAAACACAACCGCCGCTAATTGTAAGTCATCAGTAGGATAATTCTTTTCATGAATCTTGAGTTGCCTTGAAGCATAAGCATTAGCTTTTCCATTTTGCATAACAACACATCCTAGCCAAATTTTTGAGGCATCACAATAAACCACAAAACCATCGGACCCTTCCGGTAAGTCAACACCAGAGTTGAAGTAAGTCTATCTTTCAATTCTTGAAAACTCTTCTTACACACTTCGGACCAAATGAACTTAACCTTCTTTTGAGTCAAGTCCGTCAATGGAGAAGCAATCAAAGAAAACCCTTCAATAAACCTCCTATAGTAACCGGTAAAACCCAAGAAAATTCTAATATCCGAAGGTGATAGAGGTCTAGGCCAATTTTTAACCGCATCCATTTTCTTAGGATCTACCTCAATACCCTTATCGGAGACGATGTGACCATGAAAAGCCACGGACCTTAGCCAAAACTCACATTTACTAAACTTTGCAAAGAGTTGTTGTTCCTTGAGGACTTGCAGCACAACCTTCAAATGATCGGCGTGCTCATCCTCACTCCTTTAGTAAATCAAAATATCATCTATGAACACAATCACAAACATGTCAAGATATTGTATGAACGCCCTATTCATCATATCCATAAACGCCGTCGGAGCATTCGTCAATCCAAATGACATCACTAGGAATTCATAATGGCCATATCTAGTTCGAAAAGGCATTTTTCGGAATATCATCCTCTTTCACCCTCAATTGGTGATAACCCGAACGAAGGTCGATATTAGAGAAGTAACTAGCCCCTTGGAGTTGACAAAAAAAGTCATCTATCCTTGGAAGAGGACACTTATTCTTAATAGTAACCTTTTTTAATTGATGGTAATCAATACACATACGGAGTGAACCATCCTTCTTTCGAACAAAAAAAACTAGAGCACCCTATGGAGAGATACTTGGTCGGATGAAACCCTTATCCAACAAATCTTTCAATTGCTCCTTTAACTCTTTAAGTTCTGCCAGAGCCATTCGATAAGGAGGAATGGAAATAGGTTGCGTATCGGGGAGAAGATCAATACTGAAGTTTATTTCCCTTTCGGGAGGAACACCGGGTAGATTATCGAGAAACACTTTCAAAAACTCATTTACAACGGTGACCGACTCAAGAGTAGGGGTTTCAGAATCCACATCCCTCACCCTAACAAGATCGTATATGCAACCCTTAGAAATCATCTTTCTAGCTTTTAGACAAGAAACTAACTGACCCTTAGGCATATAATTTCCCCCCTTCCACTCTAGGATAGGCTCATTTGGGAATTGGAACTTGACCACTCGGGTCCTACAATCAATAGAGGCATAACAAGAATGCAACCAATCCATCCCAAGAATAACATCAAAGTCTAGAACATCAAGCTCTACAAGATCAACAAGAGTGACTCTATGGTAAAAGGAGACTGGACAATTTCTATAAACTTTCTTAGCCACAATAGATTCACCAATAGGAGTATAGACACAAAAGGGATCTAACAACACATTCGGAAGAACATCAAACCGCATAGCCATGTATGGCGTCACAAAATACAAAGTAACACCGAGATCATGGAAAGCATAAGCATCAAAGTGAAAGACTTTTAAAATACCGGTAACTACATCGGGAGAACCTTCTTGCTCATAGCGAGCTTGAAGTGCATAGAATTGGTTTTGCTTGGGAGCATTTGAACCCGAACCACTAGGTGGAGCTTGCTTATCTTTTCTTCCCTTAGACATGAGAGATGGACAATCCCTTATCTTATGACCACTTTTACCACAACCGAAGCAACCATCCGTACCGGCTGAGCATTTACTCTCACGCTTTTTCCCACACCTAGCACAAGTAGTCGATGAAAAACCACCACAATTCCCTCCTTGAGGCTTAGGGTTAGGCACCTTATTTTTGTTCAACTTAGGAGGAGCATTGGAGTAACCTTGACCAGAAAACCTTTGTCGAAATCTAGAACGACCATGTCTATCGGACCTTGAATGTGAGAAATTACTGTCACCAGTCTTAGCCCTCTTTGTCTCTCTAGACCTTTCCTTGAGTTTCTCCTCTTCTATTTGTTGGGCATGCACCATGAGACGAGAAATATGCATGTCATTGACAAGCATAGTGGTACGACACTCTTTCACCACCATTTCGGACACTCCCGAAACAAACTTACTCATTCTTGCCCTAGGATTGGCAACTATAGAAGGAGCATATCGAGACAATTGTGTGAACTTCAAAGCACACTCTTTCACACTCATGTTTCCTATATGAAGGTTGATGAACTCAAGCACCCTTGCCTCCCTCATCTCAAGGGGAAAGAACCTATCAAGAAAAGAAACCTTGAACTTCTCCCAATCAAGACGACCCACATCATCTGCCCTCTCACTCTTCCATTGGTTGAACCAAACTTGAGCAACACCCTTAAGTTGATAAGCGGCCAACTCCGACTTTTCCTCCGACGTCACCCCCATGATCATTAGCACCTTTTACACTTCATCAACGAACTCTTGAGGATCTTCCTCAACCTTAGAGCCATGAAACTCCGAAGGATTCATTCTAGTGAAGTCCCTCACTCTTGATGCTACCGTACCCACATTTAGGCTCACGCGAGCCACAACTTCCCTATTGGCTTGAGCCGTCATGGCTTGAGCCAACACTTGGAAAGCAGCCCAAAACTCCGCATTAGTCAGTTGTTCGGCCAAAGGGTCGGCCGGAACTTAATGAGCTTCTTGTTCCACATTCTCTCTCATAATCCTTCTATCATAAGCTCTTCGATTATCCATATCCTGGAATGCATAGGATAGGGATTAGGAGAGAGACATATAGAGTTAAACTCTATGGCACGACTCAAGAGTAATGAAAGAAGTGAAGTTTCTTAAACATCTTATAGCCTCTCGTTCATAAATGTGGCGCACTTCACACTCAGGAATGAGACTCTACTCGACGTGGCTTATGAGACATCCTAGGATCTTTCTAAACCCTTGTGCTCTGAATACCAAGTTTGTCACGACCCAAGGTACCCCCTAGACGTGTCATGTTGTACAAGACCTTGAAAGACCTCAAACAAGCCACTTAGCATACACACATACAAGATCATAGAGGTTTAAGAGTTCAAAAGAGAATTTCATATCAAAGCTTTTAAGAAAAGAATAGCGGAAGTCTACATCAATGTATCAAGCCAATCTAACATAAGAATGAAAAATATTATTTGGGACGTAACCCAATACAATGTCGAAATGAAGAACATAAAAGTAAGAACAACTAGGCTATGTCTTCGAATGAATGAGGACTCACCAAGTCTGCAATAAATCCTTCAACTAAGCTCTAGCCACGAATAGATGGAGAATCATCAAGCCCAACATTAACAAGTCAATGTAGGCAATAGTATGCTTTAGTATAATAAAGTACCAAGTATGATACCAATGCACACAAATCATTTAAAACATACTAAAAAGGAGCATTTTCATAACATGCAATGACTAAGCTAAACACGATAAAGGTTAGAAAATATAAGTCATAAACCATGGTCAAGCAAGCTAAGCATATTTACATTACTTTGAGAAATATATTAAGAAACACTTTAGTTCATTATTGTGGGAAGTAGCCTTAACTGACATATAAGACCATGTGAACTATCAACATGGAATCCGGTGTCTAACCCCACACCGATATGGCCATCTTACTTGCAAAGGTAGGACCCTTTACTTAACATATAGCTTACGTGGATCCACTAGCTAGTGTCTATCATAGACCATCGTTATATGGGGGCACATAGGTAAGGGATAAGGAGATTGTTACTAGAAACCCAGCCTCTACTAATGGGAGAGCTTCCATCTTCATATCCTCTCGGTGCTAAGCATAATTCCCAAAGAATAGTCATAATTCATATTCATCTTATTATCCATGGAAGGGTACAACTAGAGTTACCAATCCAAGCTAAAGTTCATAGAATAGCTCCTTAAACCTTTTGATTCAACTTTAGTTGAAAAAGACCTTTCAACAAGTCATGAATCCATTATGTGAGAAAATCCTTTCTCATTCATTAATTGAGCAATCAAGTGAAAAAATCTTTCACTGTGCAATAATTATCAACATTCATGCTTCAATCTCAAGCAATTCATAATTCATCATAACCTTCATAATTGAACATGCATACTTTCATAAACTTCAATTCATCTATTGATCATTTGTCAATTCATCATGAATCGTAACCTTAGAAATCATTAAAACATGCATGAGTTCATATAAACTTCAATAATTCATCTTCTTCATAATTCAACCCAAAAATAATGCATAATCTCAAAAATAGGGGAATTCGTATGGGTGAATGGGGATTCATATTAAAACATGTAATTCAACTCAATTCATACTTAGAAAACCATAATTGGAAGTAATTTTATCATAATTTAAAGAACCCACATCATAGAAGAAAACCCTATCTTCAATTGAGAATTTCTAACTTGTAAATTAAAGATTTTAGGGATTCCATGGAGGAAAGGGCTTCATGGATGAAAACTATCATACCTTAATGCAAGAACCTTGAAATCAATGGAGGATTAGGAGACTTGACTTGAAAACCCTAGCTTTTGCTTCCTCTTCTTCAAACTTCATAGAGAGAGAAATATTTGGGAGAGGAGTGTTTTGGGAAAGATTAGGAATGGGTTGAATTAGGCTTAAAAGTTTTATATATTGTCTGGGTTAAGGGCCAAATCGACTTAGATTAGGATTTAATCATTTAGGGAAAAGACCATAAAGCCCTTTTAAAAATAACTATCGAGCCCTATCTACGGTTGGACCTACGGTCCGTATGTCAACCTATGGACCGTCCTGTCCTACCGTAGATAGATTTAGAGACTGTCAACCTTGGACCTTGCAACGACGGATCCTATGTACGGCTCGTGGGTCAATCGACGAACCATACATGGCAACCGTAAGTCTGAACTTATGGCTTAAGAATTTAACTAAGTCTTGAGGAGACCTACAAGACCCATCTATAACTCGTTGAAAGATCGACGGGCCATCCTGGCAAACCATCATTAAGGTTCTGAAACTTGACATTTTGAAAACTTGGACCCATCACCTACGGTTCCCACCTATGGCCCGTAGGTACCCCTACGATCCATAGATGGCTCCCGTAGGAGCTTGCACCAGATGAAAACCTGTAATTTTCCTTCTTTTGAAATCCGAGGTGTTACATTAGGCTTAGTGTAGTTGTACTTAGTTTTACTTTGGAATGCTTGTGTGCTTTGTTTAAATTTTGCTTGGACCTTTGTTTGTGTCTAGATTCTATCTTTTCATATTTTCTTTACCATTATTGCTTAGTCGGCCTTTGATACCTACTAAGTAGCTTTTCTTTGGTAATCATGCTACACTCTACATCTATTTTGTGATGCAGGTCCCAATACTAGTTAATAGTGGTGATCATTCGGGCCAGTAGCAGCTTTTGGATCGGAGGTGAGGGTGAGCACTTGGCGTCCTGGACTTGCCTATTTCCGTCTATGTATTGTATAGCTAGTCTTTTTTATTTTGAGACAAGCTTTGTTTTGGTCCACTTTTGTGACTTGTACTCTTTTGTTAGGATAACTTTTTACTTGTGACTTCAAGGTTCTGGGAGGAATCTTTATGTATATAGTTTTTGTTTGCTTCCGCTTGTTTCTAGCCTGTTATTTAAATTATTATTCCACTAATTTCTACCCTTGTACTCATTACTTGTCATTTTGGCTTATGGGTTGGCTTACCTGTTGGTAGATTATAGTAGGTACCATTATGACGCGAGGAATCGAGTCGTGACAAGTTGGTGACCTTTTTAGTTTGGAGGTCAATGGGACCACTTCTTGCCTTTGGCACAGTTTGCGTACACCAACATCTACCACTCTAGTATTCTGATGGCCCTTTTAGAGGTTTTATATGGTAGGAATTATTGCTCTCAAGTTGGATGGTTTGATTCTACAGAGCTTAGGCCATGTGGTAGTGACCTGATAGATGAGGACTTGGACCAGGTGAAAGTGATTCAGGATAGCTCAGAGTAGGCACCGTAGTTATGCTGATCGTATGAGTCAGCCTCTGAGGTTCTTAGTTGGTGATAAGGTTTTCCTCCATGTGTCACTCATGAAGGGCGTGATGAGATTTGGGAGGCGGGGCAAGCTTAGCCCCATGTATATATATTGGGCCTTTTGAGATCCTCTGGATAGTTGGCGTGGTTTCTTAAGAGTTGGTTTAACTTCTAGCATTCTCGTCTATCTACCCAGTTTTCCATGTTTTGATGTTGCATTGGTATGTTCTTGATGAGTCTCATGTGCTCTAGTAGGATGCAGTAGAGTTGGATAATCGTTTGACTTTTGTGGAGGAGCTAGTTGCCATTCTAACAAAAGATGTGCGGTGGTTGCATTCGAGAGCCATACCTATGGTCAAAGTTTTTTGGAGGCATCATCCAATTGAGAAAGCTACCTAGGAGACTGAGCATAAGATGCGAGAGCAGTTTTTGGGCTTGTTTGAGCCTTCAGGTACTTCTTGACTCTTACTTTTGCAGACGAGAGTCCTTTTATTAGTGGATGTTGTAACAATGCTCCATGCATTTCTGTGTTTATGCCTTTTGTTCTTCATTTAGAGCATTTCTATAGCGACCCTAATTCATTTATAACTTGTTGGAACTGACAGTTCGGTCACCTGGTTGTTCATTTAGTTTTTGTTCAAATTTTAGTGTTTTGGAGATCTTGAATCTTGAATGGTCGTTTTTTATCAAAAGCTCATGAAGAAGGCCTCATAATCCAATTCAAACAATTCCATCAGCTATGGAAGGGTCATTTTAGATTGGTAGCATGGTCGACATGACTCCCAAGGCTTTTGGTGCAAGTTTGTGCGATTAGCTGTTTTAACTTTCAAGTTAAGGCCTAAGTCTTAACTTGTTCAACATTCTTGGTAAACGTGCCCGAATAAGAATTTCTTCTTTGCGGTTAGCTTTAAAATTTTGAGTTTGGTCTAGAATGACCCTTCATGTGGATCCCAAGGCTCTCAAGCGAATTCTAAGCCCCCTTGTGAATTTTAAATTTAAATGAGGTTTGGGTGTGGGACCCACTTTTTATCGAGACGATCTTGTATGGCAATCTCAACTGCTCATTGAGTCTGGAATATCAAATTTTGTAGGGTAGCATATCCCATTTGCGTGCACGGGTTTTAAACGGTTCGAAACATGATAACGCTCAAACTACTCTCTAAAACAAATCCAAAGAATAAGCGACCGTCGTCAATTTATAAACAACTAAGAGTCGGGGTTGAATCCCACAGAGAATGATACAAGGAAACAAATTCTACCAAGAAATTGAGGCTGTAAATCAATTAATTTGTAGCAATAAGAATAATGGGTGGATGATTCCACCAAATTTATAAAAGGATTTTTGGTTTCAAAAGTCACAATTAAACTAAGATTTCAGAAATCAATCAATTAACAAATAATCTAGGGGTGCGGGGATTGGAAAATTGATATCACATAGGGGTATTTGTGTTGCTCTATAGTGATGAACACCCATGGATAGGCTGTGTCATCTTCAATGACACTAATCTTCTTTCGATCTCAAAGCATCAATTCATAGAATCTCCTTTCGGTCTCATCTATGTGCATAACTAAACAACCCAATATCTTACACTATTCTCTCTTTCGATGCAGAAATAGGGCAAATAGATCTGAACCATAATCTCTATTTTCACGATAATTAAAGATATCAAACCTAATTTGCAAGTATCAAACTAATTAGCCCAAATCCATGTGTAAAAACCAACAAAACAGAGCATATCACAATGCCCACTACATTAAATCAACACCCAACACCAAAATTGCACCCCTACACTTTGGGGTTTTAGCCATCCATCACAAAGTATAAAGAAATTATACCTTTCATGATTTCTAAGGATTGCATATACAATCTTGTTTAGGTTAGGGATGTGTATTCCGAAACCCCTATCTTTGAGTCGGTCCCCATTGTTAATGAGTTTCTGGTAGTGTTTCTCGATGAATTACCCGGTGTTCCTCCCGAAAGGGAAACAGACTTCGGTATTGATCTTTTCCTAGATACGCAATCTATTTCTATTCCTCCTTACCGAATGGCTCCGGTAGAACTTAAGGAAATGAAGGAGCAATTGAAGGATTGGTTGGACAAGGGTTTTACCCAACCAAGTATCTCTCCATGGGGTGCTCCAATTTATTTTGTTCGAAAGAAGGATGGTTCACTTCGTATGTGTATTGACTATACCATTAAGAATAAGTATCCTCTTCTAACAATAGATGATTTGTTTGATCAACTCCAAGGGGCGAGTTACTTCTCTAAGATTAACCTCCGGTCAGGTTACCACCAATTGAGGGTAAAGAAAGATGACATTCCAAAGACGGCTTTTCGAACTCAGTATGGTCATTACAAATTCTTGGTAATGTCATTTGGCTTGACAAATGCTCCGACCGCATTTATGGATTTGATGAATAGGTGTTTAGACAATACCTAGATATATTTGTGATTGTGTTCATCAATGATATTTTGATCTACTCAAGGAGTGAAGATGAGCACACTAATCATTTGAGGATTGTGTTGCAAGTCCTCAAGAACCAACAATTCTTTGCAAAGTTTAGTAAATGTGAGTTTTGGTTGAGATTTGTGGCTTTGCTTGGTCATATTGTCTCCGGTAAGGGTATTGAGGTAGATCCTAAGAAGACGGATGTGGTTAAGAGTTTCCCTAGACCTCTCCCCTTTGGATATTCAAAGTTTCTTGGGTTTAACTGGTTATTATAGAAGGTTTGTGGAAGGGTTTTCTTTAATTTCCTCTCCATTGATGGCCTTGACCCAAAAGAAAGTTAAGTTTGTATGGTTTGAAGCGTGTGAGAAGAGTTTCCCAGAATTGAAAGATAGACTTATCTCCGCTCTAGTGTTGAATTTACTGGAAGGATCCGATGGATTTGTGGTTTATTGTGATGCTTCAAGGGTTGAGTAGGGTGTGCTCTTATGCAAAATGGAAAGGTTATTGCTTAAGTTTTAGGGCAGCTTAAAATTCATCAGAAGAACTATCCTACCCATGATTTGAAACTAGTGGCAGTTGTGTTTGCCTTAAAGATTTGGAGGCATTACCTATATGGTGTACATGTTGATGTCTTTACCAACCACAAAAGTTTGCAATTTTTGCTCAAGCAAAAGTTTCTAAATCTTCGCCAAAGGAGGTGGCTTGAGTTGCTAAATGTTTACGATATGAGTGTCCTCTATCACCCCAGCAAGGTGAATGTGGTGGCGACACTCTTAGTCGGCAATCCATGGGTACTGTTGCTCATGTTGAGGATGAAAAGAAGGAGTTGGTTCAAGATGTTCATAGATTGGCCTGATTGGGTATTCGGTTGGTTGATTCTAATAAAAGTGGTGTTATTATTCACAATGGTTCAGAATCATTCTTTGTGTCGGATGTGAAGGTCAAGCAAGGTCTTGATCCGAATTTGGTTGAATTAAAAGAATAGGTGTTTAAGAAGTCCATTGAGGCTTTCTCCTAAGAGGGAGATGGTGTACTTCGATATCAAAGTCATTTGTGTGTTCCCAATGTTGATATTTTGAGGGAGCATATTTTAGGGGAAACCCATAGTTCTCGATATTCCATTCACCCGGGAGCCACCAAGATGTACCATGAATTATGGGAGGTCTATTGGTGGAATGAGATAAAGAAGGATATCGTGAAATTTGTGGCTAAGTGCCCTAATTGTCAACAAGTGATAGTTTAGCATCAAAAGCAGGGAGATTTATCCCAAGATATTAGTATTTCTATTTGGAAGTAGGAAGATTTGAATATGCTCTTTATTGTTGGTTTACCGCGCGCTCGAGGACAACATGAATCAATTTGGGTTATTATGGATCGTATGACGAAGTTAGCTCAGTTCATTCCTGTCAAGATTTCATATTCAGCAGTGGACTATGCTAAGTTGTACTTGAGGAAATGGTTAGGTTGCATGGAGTGCCCTTATCCATTTTCTCCAATCGTGGAACCTAATTCACTTCTCAGTTTTTGAAATCTTCCAAAAGGGCCTTGGCACTCGTGTTAAGCTCAGTACCGCCTTTCATCCTAAAATCGATGGGCAAGCGGAGCGTACTATCCTAACATTGGAAGATATGTTGAGAGCTTGTGTGATTGACTTCAAGGGTAATTGGGATGATCATTTGCCTTTGATTGAGTTTGCTTGTAAGAATAGCTATCATTCGAGTGTTGGTATGGCTCCATTTTAGGCCATTTATGGTAGGAGGTGTAGATCTCCTATATGATGGTTTAAAGTTGGTGAAGTTACCTTGATAGGTCCCGAGTTTGTACATGAGGCTACGGAGAAAGTTCGGCTTATTAGAGATAGGTTGAGAATGGCTCAAAGTCGACAAAAGTCCAATGCCGATGTTAGAAGGAGAGATATAGAATTCAATGTTAACGATTGGATTTACTTGAAAATATCACCTTGGATTCGAAAAGAGAAAAATTTCTGGTTTTCAGGTCTTGTGCCAGTACCAACGGAATCCATCTACTGAACATAGGTCGACTTACTAGCCGTAGATGGGAACCGTAGGTAGCAAAGTGATTTTATTTAAAATGTCAAGTTTCAGGATCCTTTCTACCACTCAACAGGACGGTTCGTTATTGTTTCTATGGACCATAGGTAGGTCTCGTAGGTTCCTCCAGACTTAGTGAAATTTTACGGGTTCAAGGTCGGACTGACGGTTGGTATGTACGGTCCGTCAATGGACCTACGGACTATACATGGGGTCCCGTTGTTTGAAGGTCCAAAACCATAGTTTTCTTAACTTTTCTACGATTGACCAGGATGGTTCGTGGTTGGACCGTAGGTCGCAGTCGACAGTTAATTTTTAAGGGCTTTTTGGTCTTTTCCCTAATTGATTTATTCCTAATCTAGGTTGGTTAAGCTCTAATCCTAAGCCCTATATAAGCCCTCTAAACCTAATTCTACTCTTTTCTAATCACTCCCAAATTCCCTCCAAAGTCTTTCCCCAAATATTTCTCTCTCTAGAAGATTGAAGAAGAAGAAGAAGATTCTAGGGTTTCCATTCAAGTCTCCTAAGTTCACCATTGATTTCAAACTTTTGGCATCATGGTATGATAGCTTTCACCTATGGAGTCATTTCCTCCATAGGGTTCCTAAATTCTCCAATTTGCAAGGTTAGAATTCTCCAATTGAAATTACGGTTTTCTTCTACCTTATGGGTTCTTTCAAATTATGATCTAATTGATTGAATTATGTTTATTTATGCATGAATTGAGTTAATTCAATAATTTTAAGATGACATTATATGATCCCATGCATGATTTATTATTTTCAAGCTATGATTCTATGATGAAGCTTATGAATGATCAAAAGATGAATTTTATGAAGATATGCATGTTCAATTTATGAAATTATGATGATTTAAGATTTGCTTTGAAAAGTGAAGCACAAACGTTGTTGTGATTGGGTTGTGAAAGGGTTTCTCACATTCTACTCAAAATATGATTTGTGAAAGGACTTTTCTCACATGAAGGATTCATAAGGTTGAAAGGTTTTCTCAACTAAACTTTAAATCAAAGATTAAGGAGCTATTCAATGAAGGGACAAGAGGTGATTACCCATTTTCCCTAATAATGATAAGATATGCTATGAATTATGATTAATCCGTAGGAATCATGCTTAGCACCGAGTGGATATTGAGATGGAAGCTCTCCCGTTAGTAGAGGTCGGGCTTCTAGTAGCAATATTTTTATCCCATAACTATGTGCCACAATAGGATGATTGTCTTAGATAGACAATCCACTTAAGCGAGAAACTATGATTCTTACCTTGGCAAGTAAGGACACCTCTTTTCAGTGTGGGGTAGACACCGAATTCCATGTTATAGCTCACATGGTCTATGTCGATTAAGGCTCACTTCCCACAATAACGAACTAAGGTTACTTTCCAAAGGCTTTTAAGCATATGTTGTTTAAAGATGATTTCCGTGCATTGACTATGGCTCTTTACTTCATATTTTCTATCATGTCATCGTATGATTTAACTTGGTCATTATATCTTATGTATAGCCCTTTTTGCATGATTTTGTAACCTTATGCATAGTTATTATACTTGGTACATTCTTGTACTAACGCATACTCTTGTCTACATTTTCTTATAAGTGTAGGATCCGGCCTATCTCCATCCACCCGTGACTAGTCATTGCATATGAAAGTTGAAGATTTGGTGAGTCCTCATATGTTTGAGAACATAGCCACATTTACCCTTTAATGTCATTTTACTTTTAAAACTTGTACGGGTTATGTCCCACTTTCATCCCATTCATGCATTAGATGGTTTCGAGACTATGTCTAGACTTCCGCTCTTTTGATATGAATTATCTTTTAAACTCTTGCTTACAATTATCTCGTATGATGCATGCTAAGTGGCTTGTATGGGGCCTTTCGGGGTCGTATACGCCATGTCACATCTAGGGGGTACTTTAGGTCATGATAAACTTGGTGTTCAGAGTTAAAGGTTTTAAAAAGGTCCTAGGATGTTTCATAAGCCACGTCGAGTAGAGTCTTGTTCATGGTTGTGAAGTGCGCCACACTTATGAATGAGAGGCTATAAGATGTTTAGGAAACTCCACTTCTTTCATCACTCAAAAGTCATGCGATAGAGTTTAACTCTATATGTCTCTCTTCTAATCCCTATCCGATGCTTTTAATGATATGGCCACTCGAAGGGCATATTCTAGGAGGAATGCGAGAGAGAATGTGGAACGAAAAGCTCCTCAAGAAGCTCCTCAAGTTCTGATTGACCCTTTGGCCGAGCAAGTGACTAATGCAAAGTTTAGGGCTGCTTTTCAAGTGTTGGCCCAAGCCATGACGGCCCAAGACAATAGGGAGGTTGTGGTCCCCGTGAACCTAAATGTGGGTACGGCGACATCTAGAGTAAGGGACTTCACTAGGATGAACCCTCCAGAGTTTCATGGGTCTAAGGTTGAGGAAGATCCTCAAAAGTTCATTGATGAGTTATATAAGGTGCTAATGATCATAGGTGTAACTCCGGTGCAAAAGGTGGAGTTGGCTGCTTACCAACTCAAGGGTGTGGCTCAAGTGTGTTTTGAGCAATGGAAGAGCGAGAGGGCGATTAATGCAGGTCCTCTTGATTAAGAGAAGTTTAAGGTTGCTTTCCTTGATATGTTCTTTCCCCTTGAGATAAGGGAGGCAAGGGTGCTTGAGTTCATTAACCTTCGTCAAGGAAACATGACTGTGAAGGAATATGCCTTGAAGTTTACACAATTGTCTAGGTATGCTCCTACTATGGTTGCCGATCCAAGGGCAAGGATGAGTAAGTTTGTGTCGGGAGTGTCTGAAATGGTGGTCAAAGAATGTCGTACCGCTATGCTCATCAATGATATGGACATTTTCGTCTAATGGTTCATGGTCAACAAATAGAAGAGGAGAAACTAGAGGAAAAGTCTAGGGAAGCAAAGAGGGCTAAGACTGGTGATGATGACTTTTCATGCTCAAGGTCCGATGGATATGGTCGTCCTAAGTTTTGACAAAGGTTTTCCGATCAAGGTTCCTCCAATGCTCCTTCTAAATCCAACAAAGATAGGTTCTAACCCTAAGCCTCAAGGAGAAAATAGAGGTGGATCTTTATTAACTACTTGTGCTAAATGTGGAAAGAAGCATGAGGGTAGATGCTTAGCCAGTACGGATGGTTGCTTCGGTTGTGGTAAGAGTGGTCATAAGATATGGGATTGTCCATCACTTATGGCTAAGGGAAGAGAAAGTAGACAAGCTCCACCTAGTGGTTCGGGTTCAAATGCTCCAAAGAAAAACCAGTTCTATGCACTCCAAACTCGACATGATCAAGAGGGTTCTCCCGATGTGGTTATCGGTATGTTGAAAGTCTTTAATCTTGATGGCTATGCTTTTCTTGATCCTGGTATTACCTTGTCTTTTGTGACGCCATATGTGGCTATGAGGATTAATGTTCTTCCATATGTGTTGTTAGAGTTTTTCTTCGTCACTACTCCTATTGGTGAATCTATCGTGGCTAAGAGAGTCTATAGGAATTGTCCCATCTCCTTATCCCATAGAGTCACTCCTATAGATCTTGTAGAGCTTGAAATGTTAGATTTTGATGGTATTCTTAGGATGGATTGGTTGCATTCATGTTATGCTTCTATTGATTTTAGAACCTGAGTTGTCAAGTTCCTGTTTTCGAATGAACCTATTCTAAAGTGGAAAGGGGGAAATTCAATGCTTAAGAGTCTATTTGTTTCTTGTCTTAAAGCTAGGAAGATGATCTCTAAGGGTTGCATTTACCATCTTGTTCGGGTTAGGAATGTGGATTTCGAAACCCCTATCTTTGAGTCGGTCCCCATTGTTAACGAGTTTCTGAAAGTGTTTCCCGATGATCTAACCCGACGTTCCTCCTGAAAGGAAAATAGACTTCGGTATTGACCTTCTCCCAGATACGTAACCTATCTCTATTCCTCTTTATTTAATGGCTCTGGTAGAACTTAAGGAATTGAATGAGCAATTAAAAGACTTGTTGGATAAGGGCTTCATCTAACCAAGTATCTCTCCATGAGGTGCCCCAGTGTTGTTTGTTTGAAAGAAGGATGGTTCGCTTTGTATGTGCGTTGATTATCGGCAATTGAATAAGGTTACTATTAAGAATAAGTATTCTTTTCCAAGGATAGATGATTTGTTTGACCAACTTCAAGGAGTGAGTTACTTTTCCAAGATTGACTTTCGGTCGGGCTACCACCAATTGAGGGTGAAGGAAGATGACATCCCAAAGATAGCTTTTCGGACTATATATGGCCATTATGAAATCCTAGTAATGTCGTTTGGCTTATGCTTCGGCTGCATTTATGGATTTGATGAATAGGGTGTTTAGACAATACCTAGATATCTTTGTGATTGTGTTCATCGATGACATTTTGATTTACTCAAGGAGTGAGGATGAGCATACAAATCATTTGAGGATTGTGTTGCAAGTCCTCATGGATCAACAACTCTTTGCAAAGTTTAATAACTATGAGTTTTGGTTGAGGTCCGTGGCTTTTATTTGTCACATTGTTTCTGGTAAGAGTATTGAGGTAGATCCTAAGATGATGGATGTGGTTAAGAGTTGGCCTAGACCTCTATCCCCTTTAGATATTCAAGTTTCTTGGGTTTGGTTGGTTATTATAGAAGGTTTGTTGAGGGGTTCTCTTCGATTGCCTCTCCATTGACAGCATTGACCCAAAAGAAAATTAAGTTTGTTTGGTCAGAAGCATGTGAGAAGAGCTTCTAAGAATTGAAAGATAGGCTTACCTCTGCTCCGGTGTTAACTCTACCAGAAGGATCTGATGAATTTATTGTGTATTGTGATGTCTCACGAATTAGGTTGGGATGTGTCCTTATGCAAAATGGGGAAGTGATTGCTTATGCTTGAAGGCAACTGAAGATTTATGAAAAGAACTATCCTACCCATGATTTAGAACAAGCGGCGATTGTGTTTGCTCTAAAGAGTTGGAGGCATTACTTGTATGGTGTATATGTGGATGTCATCACTGACCATAAGAGTTTCCAATACGTGTTCAAGCAAAAAGATCTTAATCTTTGCCAAAGGAGATGGCTTGAGTTGCTAAAGGACTATGACATGAGTGTCCTCTATCAGCCCGGCAAGGCAAATGGGGTGTTGGATGCCCTTAGTCGGTTATCCATGGGTAGTGTTACTCATGTTTAGGATAGTATGAAAGACTTGGTTTGAGATGTTCATAGATTGGCCCGATTGGGTGTTCGGTTGATTGATTCTGATGAAGGAGATGTTGTTGTTCATAATGGTTCAGAATCGTCCTTTGTGTTGGATGTGAAAGTAAAGCAAGGTCTTGATTCTGATGGAGTTAAAGGAAGAGGTGCTTAAAAAGTCTGTTGAGGCTTTCTCCTAAGATGGAGATGGTGTACTTAGATATCAAGGTCGTTTGTGTGTTTCGAATGTTGATAACTTGAGGGAGCATATTTTATCGGAAGCCCATAGTTCCCTATATTCGATTCACCTGGGAGCCACCAAGATGTACCGTGACTTGTGGGAGGTCTATTGGTCAAATGGGATAAAGAAGGACACTGCAAAATTTGTGGCTAAGTATCCTAATTGTCAACAAGTGAAGGTAGAGCATCAAAAGCCGGGAGGTTTGTCCTAAGACATTTGTATTCCTACTTGGAAGGGGGAAGATTTCAATATGGACTTCACTGTTGGTTTACCACGCACTCGGCGATAACATGACTCGATTTGGGTTATTGTTGATCGTAAGACGAAATCGGCTCATTTCATTCCCGTCAAGGTTTCTTATTCGGCGGAAGACTATGCTAAGTTGTACCTAAGGGAGATAGCTTGGTTGCAGGAGTGCCCCTATCCATCATATCCGATCGTGGTACACAATTCACTTCTCAATTTTTGAAATCTTTCCAAAAGGAGCTTGGTACTCATGTTAAGCTTAGTACAGCCTTTCATCCTAAAATTGATGAGCAAGCGGAGCGTACTGTCCAAACTTTGGAAGATATGTTGAGAGCTTGTGTGATTAACCTGAAGGGTAATTGGGATGATCATTTGCCTTTGATTGAGTTTGCATACAATAATAGCTATCATTCCAGTATTGGTATGGCTCCATTTGAGGCTCTTTATGGCAGGAGGTGTAGATCTCCTATAGGTTGGTTTGAAGTTTGTGAAGTTGCTTTAATAGGTCCCAAATTGGTACATGAGGCTGTGGAGAAAGTTTTTCTTATTAGAGAAGGGTTGAAAATGGCTCAAAGTCGACAAAAGTCCTATGCCGATGTTCAAAGGAGAGATCTAAAATTTGATGCTAATGATTGGATCTACTTGAAAATCTCACCCATGAATGGTGTAATGATGTTTGGGAAGAAAGGGAAGCTTAGTCCCCATTATGTGGGCCCATATCATATTTTGAGACGAATTGGTAAGGTTGCTTATGAACTCGACTTGCCTAACGATTTAGCATCGATTCATCCTATTTTCCATGTCTCCTTATTGAAGAAGTGTGTTGATGATTCGGCATCTACTGTGCCATTAGAAAATCTTGGTGTGAAGGAGAGACTTTCTTATTAAGAGGTTCCGGTGGAGATCTTAGACCGGAAAGTTTGGAAGTTGAGAAATAAAGAAGTTACTTTCGTTAAGGTTCTTTGGAGGAATCAGTTAGTTGAGGGTGGTACTTGGGAGGCCAAGGCCGATATGATGTCTCGTTATCCTCATATCTTTCCCTCCGTCCCTACTCTAGCTTGAGGTATTTAGTTCCTCATGGTTCACTCTTTTGGTCTCATGTGTCTAAGATATTCCCATGATTCCTCATTTATGCATGTTCATGAAAAGCTTTATTTTTGAGAAAATGAGTTAACTTGATTGATTTCTTGATGTTTATGTGCAATTGAGTATATGGTGCATATGGACCTTATGAGATGATGTTTTGAACATGCTTTAGCTTGGAGTTGATGTTTCCTTCTCAGATATGTGCATTTATGTGATTGCTGTCATGTTGGGCTATTAGGTTTAAATCATATCCTCCTAGTGATGTCTTAATTTTTCATTCGAGGATGAATGTTCCCAAGGGGGAGATATTGTAACACCTCAGATTCGAAAAGAGGAAAATTTCTGGTTTGCAGGTCTAGTGCCAGTACCAACGAAAGCCATCTACGGATCGTAGGTCAACTTACGAGCCGTAATGGGGAACCGTAGGTGGCAAAGTGATTTTCTTTAAAATGTCATGTTTCAGGATCCTTTCTACCCTCAATAGGATGGTTCATTATTGTTTTTACGGACCGTAGGTATGTCTCGTAGGTTCCTCAAGACTTATTGAAATTTTAAGGATTCAAGTTCGGACTGACGGTTGGTATATACGAACCGTAGGTAGGTCCCGTAAGTCATTCCCAGACTTGGTGAAATTTTAAAGGTTCAAGGTTTGAACGACGGTTGGTATATACGGTCCGTCGATGGACCTACGGACCGTACATGGGAAACGTCGTTGGAAGCCCAAATTTCTAGCTTCTGAATCCCATCGACAGTTGGACAGGACGGTCTGTAGTAGGACCTATAGACCGTAGGTTAAGTCGTCGATAGGGTCTGACAGTTATTTTTATTGGGCTTTTTGGTCTTTTCCCTAAATGTTTAATTCCTAATCTAAGTCGGTTACCCTTTAATTCTAGACACTATATAAGCCTTTTAAGCCTAATTCTACCCATTCCTAATCATTCCCAAAAACACTCCTCTTCGAAATATTTCTCTCTAGAAAGCTTGAAGAAGAAGAAGCAAGAGCTAGGGTTTTCAAGTCAAGTCTTCTAATCCTCCATTGATTTCAAGGTTTTGGCATTGAGGTATGATAGTCTTCATCCATGGAGCCCTTTACTCCATGGAATCCCTAAAATCTCCAATTTAGAAGTTAGAAATTCTCAATTGAAGATAGGGTTTTTGTTCTATGATGTCGGTTCTTTCAATTATGATCAAATTACTTTCAATTATGGTTTTCTAAGTATGAATTGAGTAGAATTACATGTTTTAAGATGAATTCTTATGAACCCATATGAATTCCCCTAATTTTGAGATTATGCATTAATGTTGGGTTGAATTATGAAGATGATGAATTGTTGAAGTTTATATGAACTCATGCATGTTTTTATTATTTCTAAAACTATGATTCATGATGAATTGATAACTGATCAAAAGATGGGTTTATGAAAGTATGCATGTTCAATTATGAAATTTATGATGATTTATGGATTTCTTTGAGATTGAAGCATGAATGATGTTGTGGTTGAGTTGTGAAAGGGTTTCTCACTTATTACTCAAAAACTTTGAATGTGAAAGGTTTTCTCACATAATGGATTCATAACTTGTTGAAAGGTCTTTCTCAACTAAAGTTGAATCAAAAGGTTTGAGGAGCTATTCTATGAACTTTAGCTTAGATTGGTAACTCTAGTTATACCCTTCCATGGATAATAAGATGAATAAGAATTATGACTATTCAGTGGGATTTATGCTTAGCACCGAGAATGATATGGAGATGGAGGCTCTCCCTTTAGCAGAGGCCGGGTTTCTAGTAGCCATCTCCTTATCCCTTACATATGTGCCCCCATAGGATGATGGTCTATGATAGACACTAGCTAGTTGATCCACGTAAGCTATATGTTAAGTAAAGGGTCCTACCTTGGCAAGTAGGATAGCCCTATCCGTGTGGGGTTAGACACTGGATTCCATGTTGATAGCTCACATGGTCTTACATGTCGGTTAAGGCTACTTCCCACAATAATGAACTAAAGTGCTTCTTAAGATATTTGTTTATGACTTATGTTTCTAACCTTTATCATGTTTTAGCTTTGTCATTGCATGTTATGAAAATGTCCCGTTTTAGCATGTTTTAAATGATTTATTGCATTGCTATAATACTTAGTACTTGATTGTACTAACTCATACTCTTGCCTACATTGATTTGTTAATGTAGGGCTTGGCAATTCTCCATCTATTCGTGGCTAGAGCTTAGTAGAAGGATTATTGAAAACTTGGTGAGTCCTCATCCATTCGAGGACATAGCCTTGTTGTTCTTACTTTTATGTTCTTTCATTTTGGCATTGTATTGGGTTACGTCCCAAACTTTATTTCTCATTCTTATGATAGATTGGCTTGAGATATTTGATGTAGACTTCCGCTACTTTCTTAAAAGCTTTGATATGAAATTGTCTTTTGAACTTTTTAACTCTATAATCTTGTATGTATGTATGCTAAGTGTCTTGTATGAGGCCTTTAGGGGTCTTGTACGCCATGTCACGTCTAGGGGTACCTTGGGTCGTGACAAACTTGGTATTAAAAGCACAAGGTTTTAGAAAGGTCCTAAGATGTCTCATAAGCCACGTCGAGTAGAGTTTTGTTCCTGGTTGTGAAGCGCGCCACATTTACGAATGAGAGTCTATAAGATGTTTACGAAATTCCACTTTTTTCATTACTCCTAAGTCGTGCAATAGAGTGTAACTCTATATGTCTCTCTCCTAATCTCTATCCTATGCGTTTCAGGATATGGCTACTCGAAGAGCTTATGCTAGGAGAAATGCGAGAAAGAATGTGGAACAAGAAGCTCCTCCTCAAGCTCCTCAAGTTCCGGCTGACCCTTTGGCAGAACAAGTGACCAATACTGAGTTTAGGGCTGCTTTTCAAGTGTTGGATCAAGCCATGATGGCTCAAGCCAATAGGGAGGTTATGGCTCCCGTGAACCCAAATATGGGTACAGCGGCATCAAGAGTGAGGGACTTCACTAGAATTAATCCACCGGAGTTTCATGGTTCTAAGGTTGAGGAAGATCCTCAAGATTTAATTGATGAGGTATACAAGGTGCTAATGATCATGGGTGTAATGCCGAAACAAAAGGAGGAGTTGGCCGCTTATCAACTTAATGGTGTGGCCCAAGTATGGTTGGAGCAATGGAAGAGTGAGAGGGCGGCTGATGCGGGTCCTCTTGATTGGGAAAAGTTCAAGGTTGCTTTCCTTGATAGGTTCTTTCCCCTTGAGATGAGGGAGGCAAGGGTGCTTGAGTTCATTAGTCTTCGTCAAGGAAACATGAGTGTGAAAGAGTATGCTTTGAAGTTTACAATATTATCTCGATATGATCCTTCTATGGTTGTCGATCCTAGGGCAAGGATGAGTAAGGTCGTTTCAGGAGTGTCCGAAATGGTGGTCAAGTAATGTCGTACCGCCATGCTTGTCAATGATATGGATATTTCTCTTCTCATGGTTCATGCTCAACAAATAGAAGAGGGGAAACTTAAGGAAAGGTCTAGGGTGGCAAAGAGGGCTAAGACCGGTGACGGTAATTTCTCACATTCAAGGTTCGATGGACATGGTCATTCTAGGTTTCGACAATGGTTTTCCGGTCAAGGTTCCTCCAATGCTCCTCCTAAATTCTACAAAGATAGGGTGTCTAACCCTAAGCCTCAAGGAGGAAATGGTGGTGGTTTTTCATCAACTACTTGTGCTAGGTTTGGGGAAAACATGAGGGCAAGTGCTTTGCAGGCACGGATGGTTGCTACGGTTGTGGTAAGAGCGGTCATAAGATAAGGGATTGTCCATCTCCCACGGCTAAGGAAAGAGAAGGCAAGCAAGCTCCACCTAGTGGTTCGGGTTCAAATGCTCCCAAGCAAAATCAATTCTTTGCACTTCAAGCTCGCTATGAGCAAGAGGGTTCTCCCGATATGGTTATCGATATGTTGAAAGTCTTTCACTTTGATGTTTATTTTTTGCTTCATCCCGGTGCTACTTTGTCTTTTGTGATGCCATATGTGGCTTTGAGGTTTGATGTTGTTCCGAATGTGTTGTTAGATCCTTTTTATGTCTCTACTCTGATTGGTGAATCCATTGTGGCTATTCTATAGAAATTGTTCCGTCTCCTTATCCCATAGAGTCACTCATGTTGATCTTGTAGAGCTTGATATTCTAGACTTTGATGTTATTCTTAGAATTGATTGGTTGCATTCTTGTTATGCTTCGATTGATTGTAGGACCCGAGTGGTCAAGTTCCAATTCCCAAATGAGCCTATCCTAGAGTGGAAGGGGGGAAATTCTATGCCTAAGGGTCAATTTGTTTCTTGTCTTAAAGCTAGAAAGATGATTTCTAAAGGTTGCATATACCATCTTGTTAGGGTGAGGAATGTGGATTCCGAAACCCCTATTTTTGAGTTGGTCCCCGTTGTTAACGAGTTTTCGAAAGTGTTTCCCGATGATCTACCCGGTGTTCCTCCCGAAAGGAAAATAGACTTCGGTATTGACCTTCTCCCCGATACGCAACCTAACTCTATTCCTTCTTATTGAATGGCTCCGGCAGAACTTAAAGAGTTAAAGGAGCAATTGAAAGATTTGTTGGATAAGGGTTTCATCCGACCAAGTATCTCTCCTTGGGGTGCTCCAGTTTTTTTTGTTCGAAAGAAGGATGGTTCACTTCATTTGTGCATTGACTACTACCAATTGAACAAGGTTACCATTAAGAATACGTATCATCTTCCAAGGATAGATGACTTGTTTGACCAACTTCAAGGGGCAAGTTACTTCTCTAAGATTGATCTTCGTTCGGGTTATCACCAATTGAGGGTGAAAGAGGATGATATTCCAAAAATGACTTATCGAACTAGATATGGCCATTATGAATTCCTAGTGATGGTTTGACCAACTTCAAGGGGCAAGTTACTTCTCTAAGATTGATCTTCGTTCGGGTTATCACCAATTGAGGGTGAAAGAGGATGATATTCCAAAAATGACTTATCGAACTAGATATGGCCATTATGAATTCCTAGTGATGTCGTTTGGATTGATGAATGCTCCGGCCGCGTTTATGGATTTGATGAATAGGGTGTTTAGACAATATCTTGACATGTTTGTGATTGTGTTCATAGATGATATTTTCATTTACCCAAGGAGTGAGGGTGAGCATGCCGATCATTTGAGAATTGTATTGCAAGTCCTCAAGGACCATCAACTCTTTGAGAAGTTTAGTAAATGTGAGTTTTGGCTAAGGTCTGTGTCTTTTCTTGGTCACATTGTCTCCGGTAAGGGTATTGAGGTAGATTCTAAGAAGACGGATGCGGTTAGGAATTGGCTAGGCCTCTATCACCTTCGGATATTCGTACTTTCTTGGGTTTGGCCGGTTACTATAGGAGGTTTGTTGAAGGGTTTTCTTCGATTGCTTCCCCATTGACGGCTTTGACTCAAAAGAAGGTTAAATTCATTTGGTCCGAAGTGTGTGAGAAGAGTTTTCAAGAATTGAAAGATAGACTTACTTCGGCTCTAGTGTTGACCTTACCGAAAGGGTCTGATGGTTTTGTGGTTTATTGCGATGCCTCAAGAATTGGGCTAGGATGTGTTCTTATGCAAAATGGAAAAGTTATTGCTTATGCTTCAAGGCAACTCAAGATTCCTAAAGAGAACTATCCTACTCATGATTTAGAATTAGCGGCAGTTGTGTTTGCTTTAAAGATTTGGAGGCATTATTTGTATGGTGTGCATGTGGATGTTTTTACCGACCATAAGAGTTTGCAATATGTTTTCAAGAAAAAAGATCAAACTCTTCGCCAAAGGAGGTGGCTTGAGTTGTTAAAGGACTATGACATGAGAGTCCTCTATCACCCCTGAGAAGGCGAATGTGGTGGCAGATTCTCTTAGTTGGTTGACTATGGGTAGTATTGCTCATGTTGAGGATGATAAGAAAGAGATGGTTCGTAACGTTCATAGTTTGGCCCGATTTGGTGTTCGGTTAATTGATTCTAGTGAGGGTGGTGTTACGACTCACAATGGTTCAGAATCGTCTTTTGTGTCCGATGTGAAGACTAAGAAAGATCATGATCCTAATTTGGTTGAGCTGAAGGAAGTGGCGCTCATGAAGTTTGTTGAGGCTTTCTCCCAAGGGAGAGATGGTGTGCTTCGATATCAAGGTCGTTTGTGTGTTCCCGATGTAGATGACTTAAGGGAGCAAATTTTGTCGGAAGCCCATAGTTCTGATATTCCATTCACTCGGGAGCTACCAAGATGTACCGTGATTTGCAGAAGGTCTATTGGTGGAATGGGATGAAGAGGGATATTGCGAAATTTGTGGCTAAGTGTCCTAATTATCAACAAGTGAAAGTTGAGCATCAAAAGTAGGGAGGGTTGTCCCAAGATATAAGTATTCCTACTTGGAAGTGGGAAGATTTGAATATGGACTTCATTGTTGGTTTACCATCACCCGGCGGCAATATGATTCGATTTGGGCTATTGTGGATCGTATCATAAAATCAGTCCATTTCATTCCCGTCAAGGTTTCTTATTCGGCGGAGGATTATGCTAAGTTGTACTTAGGGGAAATGGTTAGGTTGCATGGAGTGCCTTTATCCATTATCTCCAATCATGGTGCACAATTCACTTCTCAATTTTTGAAATTCTTCCAAAAGGGTCACGGTGCTCGTGTTAAGCTTAGCACTGCCTTTCATCCTCAAACCTATGGGCAAGCGGAGCATACTATTCAAACTTTGGAAGATATGTTGAGAGCTTGTATGATTGACTTCAAGGGTAATTGGGATGATCATTTGCCTTTGATTGAATTTGCTTAGAATAATAGCTACCATTCTAGTATTGTTATGGCTCCATTTGAGGCTCTTTATGGTAGGAGTTGTAGGTCTCCTATAGGTTTGTTTGAAGTTGGTGAAATTGCTTTGATAGGTCCCGAGTTGGTACATGAGGCTACGGAGAAAGTTCAGCTTCTTAGAGAAAGGTTGAAAATGGTTCAAAGTCGACAAAAGTCCTATGCCGATGTTAGAAGGAGAGATTTATAATTTGATGTTGATGATTGGGTTTATTTGAAAATTTCACCCATGAAGGGTGTAATGAGATTCGACAAGAAATGGAAGCTTAGTCCCGTTATGTTGGCCCATATCAAATTTTGAGGCGTGTTGGTAAGGTTGCTTATGAACTTGACTTTCCTAATGGTTTGGCATCGGTGCATCCGGTTTTCCATGTCTCGTTGTTGAAGAAATGTATTGGTGGCCCCACGTCTATAGTGCCATTGGAGAATCTTGGCATAAAGGATAGTCTTTCCTTTGAAGAGGTTTCGGTTGAGATTTTAGACCGGCAAGTCCAAAAGTTAAGAAATAAAGAGGTTGCTTCCGTAAAGGTTCTTTGGAGGAATCAATTAGTTGAGGGTGCTACTTGGGAAGCCGAGGGCGATATGATGTCCCGATATCCTCATCTCTTTCCCTCTGATCCTACTCTAGCTTTAGGTATTTAGTCCCTCATGGTCCATTCTTTTAGTCTCATGTGTCTTAGATATTCCCATGATTCCTCATTTATGCTTGTTCATGAAGAGTTTAAATTTTGAGAAAATGAGTTGACTTGATTGATTTATCTATGATTATGTGCATTTGAGTATGAGTTGCTTTTGGCTTCATGAAATGATGTTTTGAACATGCTTTAGCTTGGAGTTGATGTTTCCTCCTTGGATATGTGCATTTATGTTGGGCTATTAGATTAAGTTCCTATCCTTCCACATGATGTCTTGAGTTCCATTCGAGGATGAATTTTCCCAAGGGGGAGATGTTGTAACACCTCGGATTTAGGAAAAGAAGGATCATAAAATTTTTAGGTTACAGGCATGACCTACGGCTCCAACCTATGGTTCGTAGGAGCATTTACGGACCGTAGGTGGTAGTCGTAGGTGGAGGGAAAGTTTTTCTCAGAAATCAAGTCTCAGTAACCCATCAACAGTTCAACAGGATGGTCCGTCGTTTGACCTACGAACCGTAGGTAGGTCTCGTAAGTCACTCCCAGACTTGGTGAACTTTTAAAGGTTCAAGGTCGGAACGTCGACGGTTGGTATATACGGTCCGTAAATGGACCTACGGACCGTACATAGGAACCGTCGTTGGAAGCCCAAATTTCTAGCTTCTGAATCCCATCGACGGTTGGACAGGACGGTCCGTAGTTGGACAGGACGGTCCATAGTTGGACCTATGGACCGTAGGTGAAGTGGTCGATGGGATCCGACAGTTATTTTTATTGGGCTTTTTGGTCTTTTTCCTAAATGTTTAATTCCTAATCTAAGTCAGTTACCCTTTAATGCTAGACACTATATAAGCCTTTTAAGCCTAATTCTACCCATTCCTAATCATTCCCAAAACACTCCTCTCACAAATATTTCTCTCTCTAGAAAGCTTGAAGAAGAAGAAGCAAGAGCTAGGGTTTTCAAGTCAAGTCTCCTAATTCTCCATTGATTTCAAGGTTTTGGCATTGAGGTATGATAGTCTTCATCCATGGAGCCCTTTACTCCATGGAATCCCTAAAATCTCCTATTTACAAGTTAGAAATTCTCAATTGAAGATAGGGTTTTTCTTCTATGATGTCGGTTCTTTCAATTATGATCAAATTACTTTCGATTATGGTTTTCTAAGAATGAATTGAGTTGAATTACATGTTTTAAGATGAATTCTTATGAACCCATATGAATTCCCCTAATTTTGAGATTATGCATTACTGTTGGGTTGAATTATGAAGATGATGAATTGTTGAAGTTTGTATGAACTCATGCATGTTTCAATTATTTCGAATGCTATGATTCATGATGAATTGATAAATGATCAAAAGATGGGTTTATGAAAGTATGCATGTTCAATTATGAAATTTATGATGATTTATGGATTTCTTTGAGATTGAAGCATGAATTATGTTGTGGTTGAGTTGTGAAAGGGTTTCTCACTTATTACTCAAAAACTATGAATGTGAAAGGTTTTCTCACATAATGGATTCATAACTTGTTGGAAGGTCTTTCTAAACTAAAGTTTAATCAAAAGGTTTGAGGAGCTATTCTATGAACTTTAACTTGGATTAGTAACTCTAGTTGTAACCTTCCATGGATAATAAGATGAATAAGAATTATGACTATTCCGTGGGATTTATGCTTAGCACCGAGAGGATATGGAGATGGACGCTCTCCCGTTAGTAGAGGTCGGGTTTCTAGTAGCAATCTCATTATCCCTTACTTATGTGCCCCCATAGAATGATGTTCTATGGTAGACACTAGCTAGTGGATCCACGTAAGATATATGTTAAGTAAAGGGTCCGACCTTGTCAAGTAAGATGGCCCTACCGGTGTGGAGACACCAGATTCCATGTTAACAGCTCACATGGTCTTAAATGTCGGTTAAGGCTACTTCCCACAACAATGAACGAAAGAGCTTCTTAAGATATTTCTCAAAGTAATGTAAAGGTGTTTAGCTTGCTTGACCATGGCTTATGACTTAGGTTTCTAACCTTTATCATGTTTTAGCTTGGTCATTGCATGTTATGAAAATGTCTAATTTTAGCATGTTTTAAATGATTTTGCACATTGCTATCATACTTGGTACTTAATTGTACTAACGCATACTCATGCCTACATTGACTTGTTAATGTAGGGCTTGGCGATTCTCTATCTATTCATGGCTAGAGCTTAGTAGAAGGATTATTGAAGACTTGGTGAGTCTTCATCCAATTGAGGACATAGCCTTGTTGTTCTTACTTTTATGTTCTTTCATTTTGGCATTGTATTGGGTTACGTCCCAAACTTTATTTCTCATTCTTATGATAGATTGGCTTGAGACATTTGATGTAGACTTCCGCTACTTTCTTAAAAGCTTTGATATGAAATTGTCTTTTGAACTCTTTAGTCTCTATGACCTTGTATGTATATATGCTAAGAGGCTTGTATGAGGCCTTTTGGGGTCTTGTACGCTATGTCACGTCTAGGGGGTACCTTGGGTCATGACAACAATTTTGCAATCACCTCAAGTTTAGCTTGATCCACTTGAAGGCCTTTGATAGAGATCCAATGACAAAGAACAATGCCTTCTTTCACCATGAAGTGAAACTCTCTCAGTTTTGCACAAGATTGCATTCTTCATTACGTTTCAGAACATCACCTATGTGAGCCAAGCAATCATGAAACAAGTCACCTACAACTGAAACATCATCCATGAATACCTCAGTAGTGTCCTCCACCATATCTGAGAAGATGGACATCATGCAATGTTGAAAGGTCATTGGTGCATTACACAACCCGAATGACATCCTCTTGAAAGAAAACATCCCATATGGGCAAGTGAAAATGGTCTTTTTTTTGTCTTCCTGGGCTATATAGATCTGATTGTAACCCGAATACCCATCCAGAAAATAGTACCAACCTTTACCAGCAAGGCAATCTAACATTTGGTCCATAATGGCAATGGGAACTGATCCTTCTCTGTCTATGCATTTAACTTGTGATAATCCATGCATACTCTCCAACCAATAATTAACCTTATTGGTATAAGTTCATTCTTTGCATTGGGAACCACAGTGATTCCTCCCTTCTTAGGCATGCATTGAACAAGGCTCACCCAAATACTGTCAGCAATCAGATAGACACTCCAGCATCCAACCACCTGATGATTTCCTTTTTCACAACTTCTTGCATTGGTGGATTTAGTCCCTTCTGGTGCTCAATGCTCGGTTTATAATTGGGCATGAGTTGGATCTTATAAGAATATATACCTGGTGGAATGCCTATGATGTCAGCCATAGTCCATCAAATCACCCTCTTGAAATGCCTCAACACCCATATCAAAGCCTCTACTTGCCCTTCAGTTAAATCAAAAGTAATGATGACTGGCAAAGTATTGTTTTAGCCCAGAAACACATACTTCAAGTGAGATGGGAGAGCTTTGAGTTCCAAATTTGGGGGCTCATCAATGGATGGTTTTGTAGAAAGAGTTTCCCTATTTTTCAGATCTAGATCCATCTTTTTCGGTGCATGATGAAACCTTCTGATACCCTCAAGTGCAGCAACCATCTCATCATATTCCATAATGTTCTCTCCATCAAAATTCATGATCACAACCGCTAGCACCTCAACACCTAATCTTTCTTTAATCTGCACTTCTGGTTGCTTTTCACGACCTAAAGTACCCCAAGACATGAAATGGCATATACGACCCCGAAAGGCCCCATACAAGCCACTTAACATGCATCATAAGAGATAATAGTAGGCAAGAGTTTAAAAGACAATTCGTATCAAAAGAGCGAAAGTCTAGACATAGTCTCGAAGCCATCTAATACATGAACAGAATGAAAGTGGGACGTAATCCATACAAATTTTAAAAGTAAAATGACATAAAAGGTAAATATGGCTATGTCCTCGAACATATGAGGACTCACAAAATCTTCAACTCTCGAATGCAATGACTAGCCATGGGTGGATGGAGATAGGCTGGATCCTACACATATAAGAAAATGTAGGCAAGAGTATGCGTTAGTACAAGAATGTACAAAGTATCATAACTATGCATAAGGTTACAAAATCATGCAAAAAAGGCTATACATAAGATATAATGACCAATATAAATCATATGATGACATGATAGAAAATATGAAGTAAAGAGCCATACTCAATGCAAGGAAATCATCTTAAAACAACATATGCTTAAAAGCCTTTGGAAAGTAACCTTAGTTCATTATTGTGGGAAGTGAGCCTTAACCGACATAGACCATGTGAGCTATAACATGGAATCCGGTGTCTACCCACACCGAAATGAGGTGTCCTTACTTGCCAAGGTAAGAACCATAGTTTCTAGCTTAAGTGGATCCACTAGCGAATGTCTATCTAAGACAATCATCCTATTGTGGCACATAGTTATGGGATAAAAATATTGCTACTAGAAACCCGACCTCTACTAACGGGAGAGCTTCCATCTCAATATCCACTCATTGCTAAGCATAATTCCCACGGATTAGTCATAATTAATAGTATATCTTATCATTATTAGGGAACATGGGCAATCACCTCTTGTCCCTTCATTAGAATAGCTCCTTAATCTTTAATTCAAAGCTTAGTTAAGAAAACATTTCAACCCTTATGAATCATTCATGTGAGAAAAGTCCTTTCACAAATCATATTTTGAGTAATATGTGTGAAACCCTTTCACAACCCGATCACAACAACGTTTGTGCTTCACTTTTCAAAGCAAATCTTAAATCATCATAATTTCATAAATTGAACATGCATATCTTCATAAAATTCATCTTTTGATCATTCATAAACTTCATCATAGAATCATAGCTTGAAAACCATAAATAATGCATGGGATCATATAATTTCATCTTAAAATCATTTAATTAACTCAATTCATGTATAAATAAACATAATTCAATCAATTAGATCATAAATTGAAAGAACCCATAAGGTAGAAGAAAACCCTAATTTCAATTGGAGAATTCTAACCTTGCAAATTGGAGAATTTAGGAACCCTATGGAGGAAAGGACTCCATAGGTGAAAGCTATCGTACCTTGATGTCAAAAGATTGAAATCAATGGTGAACTTAGGAGATGAAACGTAACAACCCTCCAAACAAAGTGATAATGTTAGAAACACGGTATTGTTTATCCCATTTAGAAGTCTACATTTGAGTGTGTGGACTGTTAAAATATTTTTGAAACCCACTTAGATGGGATTATTTACCACTGCATACCTGAGGTTGAGATGATGAGTATTTTGGAAGCTTGCCATTCATCTCCTATTGGTGGTCATCATTGTGGTATTTGGACTGCCTATAAAATCTTGCAGTGTGGGTATTACTGGCCTACCATTCACCAAGATACTCATGATTTCGCCAAGTCTTGTGATTGTTGTCAAAAAGAAGGAGGTATTTCAAGGAAGCAAGAACTCTCACTTACTCCAATTTTGTTGATTGAATTGTTAGATGTATGGGGCCTTAACTTTATGGGTCTGTTTGTGAGGTTGAATGAGATGAAGTACATACTTTTTGTGGTTGACTATGTGTCTAAATAGGTTGAGGCTGTTGCACTTTCAAACAATGACGGAAAGAGTGTCAGCGCATTCCTTAAAAGAAATATCTTTTCCAAATTTTGTACACATGGGGCGATTATCATCAATGGAGGTTCTCACTTTTGTAATAAGTTGTTCAAGGCGTTGCTTGAGAAGTATGGTTTTCGACATAGAGTAGCAACCCCTTACCATCCGCAATTTAGTGGGCAAGTGGAAGTTTCGAATAGAGAAATCAAACAAATCCTTGCAAAGACTATGAATGAGAATAGAATAGATTGGTCGAGAAAGCTTGAAGATGTTTTATTGGCATATCGGACTGTATTCAAGACTCCCATTGGTATGTCTCCTTACCAACTTGTGTTTGGGAAGTCTTGCCACTTGCCTATAGAGATAGAGCACAAAGCCATGTGGGCACTCAAGAAGTTGAATCTAGATAGGGGTATTGCATCAAATCAGAGGTTAAATGAGCTAAATGGACTTGATCATTTTTGCCTGAAAGCGTATGAAAATTCAGCCTTATACAAAGAATGAATAAAGTAGTATCATGATCAAAAGATTAAAAAGCGAGAATTTGCTCCCGGTGACTTGGTCCTTCTCTTCAATTCAAGGTTGCACTTTTTTCCTAGCAAACTAAAGTCAAAGTGGATGGGACCATTTAAAGTAGTGCAAGTGTTTTCACAGGGAGCGGTTGAACTAGAAAATGATGAGGGAATAAGATTCAAGGTGAACAGGTGAAGGATTAAACACTACATGGGAAAGTAGGAAGAGGTCAAAGTGATTGAAGAATGGGCTCTTGATGAAGTCTAAGTAATCAAGGAGCCTATGTCATGCCGCGACGTTAAATCAAGCGCTACTTGGGAGGCAACCCAAGATGTTTAGTTTAGTTATTTTTGAAGTTTTTCTATTCTTAGTTTTGATTTTTTTAGGCTAGTTTAGGCTAACTTAGGGTCCGTGTCAAAGTAGTGTCATGAAAAAGTAAAAGGAAAGCCTAACGTTTGCTACATATGCAAGACAATAAGAAAAATTCTAAGTGCAGAAGAGTCCTACGGATGGGTTCTATGGGTCGTAGTTCAGTCTACAGACCGTAGACCCTTTTCGTAAAACCCTGGTTAAAATAAATTCAGTAAGGACTTCTTCTATGGGTCCCATCTACAGGTCGTAGTTCATTCAACGAACCATAGATGGTGGCCGTAGAATTTAAGTCCTAGTACAGTTGCAGTTTTAGGTCTACGAGTGCACAGTACGAACTGTAGAAGTTTCTATGGTCTGTATCTATACTCGTAGACTCCAGGTATGTTTCTAAATTTTTCTAAGTGTAAGTTAACCTAAGGAATCCTTCTATGGATTGTAGGAACTCCTACAGTCCGTAGACGGGCATTCATAGACCCAATAAACTTAAATAAAAAAGGACCCAACCCATTACCCTTTTAAATAAAACCCTCCAATTCAAATTCTTCCCCCGTTTCCATCTTCCTAAATAGCTTCAACGGTTACAGCCCTCCAATTTCCCACCCTTTCATAAACCATAACACCACATTATAACCCCATAATTCCATTATCTTCATTTTCCATTCTCCCTTCTTCCCCAAAATTCCCAGCCTCCATCATTTCACAAGGGCAAGTCGTGGTTCAATGAGGGCATAGAGAAATTTGAATCGTTGTCATGATCAAACACCACTCACACAACCTAATTTCATGGATTAAGGTATGGATGCAAATCCTTATTACCAATTTTGATGTCGAAATTAAGTTGCACTTAACCTAGGGTTTAAATTGTTGTGTTATTTGGTGATTGAATTAAATTATGATACAAACCCTAGGAATGATAGTTTTGTGAGTGTTTGTATATATGTGTCATCCTTAGTTGATTGAATCTGGTTGAAAATTCGAGTTGTGACTTGACGTAGGGTTGGAATGTTGTTGTGTTTATTAATGTGCTTTAACAGTGAAAATCAACCCTAGGAATGATAGTATTAAGTGAGTATTAGGTGTTGAAAATCATGAACTAATGTGTGTTGGGCTGGTTAATTAGACAAAATTATGAATTGAGAGTGAATTGGGCACACTGGTCAGACACTTTGTGACCTACGAGGGTCTTCTATGGACCGTAGACCTTTCTACGATCTGCAGTTGCCCCTCGTAGAGAGGTCTAAAGGATTAGTGTTGCCAATTTCACATAATGACTTGTACGACTTCTATCTATGGGTCGTAAGATCTTCTATGGACCATACATAGGCCTCGTACAAATACCTAAGTGTTTAAAAATAAAAGTTGGGGACTACGAAGCTTGTTTACGATCCGTAGAACTTTCTACGATTCGTAGATCAGTCTCGTAGTCCTAAGGTGTAAAATCCATTAGCCGAAGTTAGGAACTACGAGTTGTGCTTTGATGGACCATACTAGCAAACTGCAGTTCCAACTTCATAAGCATAAATTTAGGCCTCCCTTCCTACGATAGGGTCCTACGGCCCGTAGAACCTTCTACGGTCTGTAGGTACCCTTTCGTAGGCCCAAAAAATAGTGTACTGCTTGAAATTTTTTTGTTTGTGTTGATTGTTTTAGTTTCTTTGCCTTGTTTTCCCCACTTCTAAGTTACTAACAAGCACTCCACTGGTACAATTCCAAGAAGAGGGGGCAAATTCATCGCAGCTTCATCCTGAGTCGGGGTTGCATCCACGTACTAGCTTAGGGATGAGCCTTCTGATGAGGAATAGAGTGGGTCAAAGTGCAACCCTAGTGTGGGTAATGACTCATCAAAAGAACCCCAGACCACTCGACAACAAGCAAGAAAATTGGAGGTGGTACCGGACCCAGTCGGCATAGCCAGACCCCTACATGGAACAGTTCCCCATTCTGAAGAGGGAGTTGTCTATTCTGATAAGGAGGGCAGTTCACCGCAGTATCTACATCTAGCTCTCAGTTTGGGTCAAGCTCTGGATCACAATTTGGCTCAGATTCTGACTCTGGCTCATCACAGTCCGGCGATGAGGATGCACTACCTATGAGACCCTCCGTGCCGGTGTGAGTTTCTAGCGAGCCAAATCAGTGGTGCGTCGAGGGTATGTTTGATATATACCTGGAAGCCATCCATCAAAATACCCACAACTAGAATGCACGGCCTATTATGCAGGAGCCACGGGTATAATCTTCACACTATGCCGGACATATATGCCTTATTCAAGAAGCACATATGTAAATGGATGGTGGACCCAGGAAAGTATAGTGCAGCCATGGTCCGTGAGTTTTATGCCTCATATATGGCGATGGTTAAAAAGGCCTTGCCCTTGAAAGCCAAAGAGCTTGATCGACCCCCGCTTCTGTCTAACTTGGTAGGGGATATTCCCATGGATTTATCCGAGAGCACAGTCAAACGGTTCCTATATGGGCCGACATCTGAGCAGACCACCTCCATAGCAGAGTTTGATTACCGAATGCAGCTAGTTCATGATAAAAATGCTATGAAAGATGTGGTACCAAAGCAAGACCTATTGAGATAGGTGGCTAGATACATAGCTGAGCAGGGCATTGAAGCTGATTGGGTTCACAATTTTTCTGCCCTGATCAAGATGGCCTCCCTAAACTTTGCGACCAAGTCTTGGTGGTCCATTGTTTGTACAAGGCTCTCACACACCATGGCGGATATCCACTTGACCCTAGATTGAGCAGTGATGGTGGCATGCCTGATGGCTGGGTATGAGATTAACTTTGCCCATCTTTTGATTGCCGAGATCCACAAGCGGGCATTTAGGAAGACTACTACTCTCCCATTCCCATGTTTGATCTTTCGCTTATGTGGAAAGTCTACTATTCCCATGGTTGATGTTGTTAATCCATTGATAGAGGTGATGAAAATTATGGACATCGATTTGATTGGGGCGAGGCTAACCCAAATGTGTCACAATGAGGCTCACAGTTTAGCATGCCCGAGATGTCAGCCGCTGCACAACCCAGAGATGAAGAGGTTCCAGAGTGGATATTACCACTACAGAGGTCATCGAGGCCAGCCATACCTCCACCTCCACACCATATACTAGACAACATGTGCTTCTCCTACTACCGTGGGACAGTACACTGTGTCGCCGCCCAATTTCAGAGGTTGGAGACTTAGAAGGCACAGTTGCTACACCATCTTCGACCTTGGACCTACTTAGTCATTGAGGAGTCTATGGCTAGGATGCGGACTGTGATGGCAGAGTAAAGTCAGGCCACCCAGAGAAGGATCATTTCTTTTGAGTTAAGGATGTTGGCCCGACCCCATATCACCCCAAATGCAGATCTAGAGAGTTTTCGAGTGGAGTTAGATAAGCTCTGTGCCAATGTTGACGCACTGGCTGCCCCATCAGCACCCCACCACCTGGTCTCTCACCCACCGAGGTTGGAGATGAGGTATTACTAGCTTTATTTTGTAAAAAGGACCCTTCATGTGCAGCTGGGAAGTGCACTAGCTCTGATGTTGATATTGGATATGGATATGAGGAGCAGACGCGAAAGCGGGAGCGGCATGCACTTGAGACAGCCCATCGACAGTCGATCCGATCTGAATAGGTTAGAGCAAAGAGAGCCTACCAATAGAGTATTGGAGTTTCTAGCTCACGAGGCCCTAGTGATGATGTGGCCCTGACTGATTCTGAGGTACCCGGGTCTGTACCAACGGACCCACATGCCTCTAGCTAGTTCTTCGGTGCTTAGACGCCATAGGGTTTGTCTTTACCTTCAACTCCTTATTTTTTTAGTACATTGAGGACATTGCACAATATTTTATATGGGGTGGGATGAATATGTTTAAGAGTGTTAGGGTGAAGTCTGAATAGCCCGAACTCTCGAATCTTGCTTGGGGTTTTCTTTCCTATGTTCTTTTTATCCAAGGATTATTTAATTTCTATTGAACCGGCATGTTTAGGATGTTGATTGTGAAAGTAAACTAGAATTAAAAGCATGATGGCAATGTTGATAAAAATTGATATCCGTCCAAATTTTATGCTTTGTGCTATATTTGTGTTACTAATAAGCAAACTGTGTAGGATCTTTGTATGACATGATAGGAAATGATAGTATAACATGACTTAAGCTGAAGCATGAACCAGATACATTGATAATTGATAATTAAACGATGTGCCATGTGTGTGTGAGGTATTTTTTCATTCATACAGTATGTGCCAATCTAGAACTTGCCCCGTTAGTCTTGCTAGGATAATGGAACTATTATTTAGGAAAGGATCATATGTCGTAGAATTTAAGTCCAATAAGAGTAAAAATGACCAACCAAATGAAAATGCTCCCTTTGATCCAAAATGTTGAGCCTTAAATAGACAATTCTTTATATTTACCCAATTTACCTTCCCTGTTTGTGAATGTTAACCTTTGTTTTGGCCCGGGTCCCTCCTTGGACATTGTGCACGTCAACTCAGGTTAAAAGCCTAAGTTTCAACTCAGGCTAAAAGCCTAAGTTGAGGGTGGCTACTATGGAGGAAAATAAGAAAAGAAAGGGGTATGAAAAGAGTTGTGTAATGAGCAAAGAGAAAAATAAGATGGGGTGGCAGCGAAAAAGAAAAAGAGAAATGCATGTAATAGTTGAAGAAAATATTGAAACAAAGAAAGAAAAGAAAGTCAAAACCACACCCAAGCTTTAATGAAAAATGAGGAGAAAAGAAAATAGAGGTGAAACAAGTATTGGTTGTGAAAGAGAAAAGTAGCCAATGTAATGTCAAGGAGGGTAGTAAAGTTACTTTAAATCTAAATATAGCACACCTGACCCTGAGCCTACATTACAAGCTAAGAAAGTCCTATAGTGATCTTAATTTAACGGTTCGAGAATTTAAGTGTTGAATATAAGGGCAGACCTATGGTATTGTGCATGTATTGTATTAAATTCGATTATGAGAGTTAGCGTATAGTGAGTCCCGATACTTAAGAAATATATTGATATCTGTGTGAAGAACAAAACTTCTTTGTTGTAAGGGAACAAGTTACATTGTCGAAAAGTTGGTAGCTTGGTGATTGTTATCTGTGTATATGAATGTATCCATTGGCATGTCTATGTCATGAATTGATCCGTATGTGTTAGCTTATTTTGAACTTAACGATTGCATTTTGTTGAATGATAAAAATGGAGGATAAATTGTTGAGAAAAGGCCATGTTATTTTTTAAATTCTAAGTCTACTTTTGCATCATGTCGTTTTTGTGTTAGTAAGTATCGCTTGAGGACAAACAATAATTTTAAGTTGAGGGTGTTGATGTACCACGGATTTATGGTACTTATAATGCTTTAAAATTGGAGTTTTGCGTGGTTCTTAGGCACTTATTAGTAGATTTGATGAATTTTACCTTTGTTTTGTAGGAAAATAGGTTTTTGACAAGTCGGGATGAAAATGCCGTTAAACAAAAGCTTTTGAAGGTTTGACGACTTGACCTATGAGCTGTAGGAATGAGCTGTAGAAGGAAGAAATGATTTTTGGAGTTAAGTGTTGGGCAACGAGACTGGACTACAACCCATAGGAACTTCTACGAGGCGTAGGTCTGATTTGTAGAAAATATCAAATATTTTGAGCTCCACTACTTGTACTACGAGTTGCATGGACGAACCATGCAAAGTTCTACGAGTCCTAAAACCTATCCATAGAAAAGTCCAGAAAATTTATTGAGGAAGCTATTTTGATGAAAGGTTCCCACGAGTCGTAGGAGTTCCTACGAGCCATAGAACCTAACCATAGAAGGGACTATCAAATCCTATTTTTCCTATGTTTTCTTTTCCTAGTTTATTTAGAATTAGATGTCTATAAATAGTCATTTATTTCTCCTTTTTGACATTAGACAGTTGATAACCTAGTTTTTTCTTTTTGATAATTAATTTGTGAAACACTTTTCCATTTTAATTTTTGAAATTCTTCGTTTATATTGCAATCTTTTGTTCATCAATTCAAGATTCTAGAATTTATCTTCTCTAATTGTAAGTTCATAATTTATTTTAACAATATTAATATGAATTGTGATCACCCAAGCATGAGTAGCTAAATCTACAACTAGGGTTGTGGAAACCATGAGGAATTAACTAAGTAGACTTAATAACTAGTGATTCTTGAATAGTGTTTATGTATGTATTGTTGATCTCTTTGTTTTTATTGCTTTTTAATGAGGTCCTGCATTAGAACTCGCCTTATTCCTACTTGCCTGACCAAGGAGGTCACGAATGGGAAAAGAGATTGAACGGAGATTTGATGACTACAAACTTCATCTAATAGCTTGAACAGACCAGTGATAGCTAATCTGGGGTCAAGGGTAGGGGTTAGTAAAACATACACCCGTAGACCGACCAAAGTTGCGTGGTAAAATTCACTATTTGGGTGACCAGCCACTTAAGAGATACCTAACTTATCAACTTTGCATGCTAGGCACTAGAAAAGATTACTACTATAAGGTTTACTGCGTTAAGGACTTGTGAGGAACACATATACCCTAGTTTTATTTTCTATTGATTCTTCAAAACATTTAATCCTGCTTGCTTGGTTACTTGTGACTAAAATCAATCAGTCAAGCTTTTGTTTTACAACCTCCCCCCCCCCTTTTACGGAAATAACTTGACTAAAAGTATAACCAACAATTAAATTAGGCTAAGTCTAGACCTCATTCCTCATGGGATTGACCCTAACCTCTGTTAGATTCTTTATTTGAACAACGACCGCTTATACTTCTTTAGGGATGTGTAATTTGAGAGTACCAACTATGGGTCATAGATGGCATCCATATGAGGGTCTTACACTTAGTAAATTTGATGGACTTATGATCCACGAATAGGACCTATGGGTCGTGATTTCCTTTACGAGTCCTAGAGTGTAATCGTGAAATGGTGTTTCAGACTTAAGGGATTTTTGGTAACTTGAGGACTACGGGTAAGGTCTATAGATCGTAGACCAAACGATGGGTTGTAAAGTTATTTGTGGGAATTGATCAGATTTTCAAGCTCCAGTAGAGGACCTACAGTTTGACAGACGAATCATAGTACGCCCAACGGACCGTAGACCACAAACAGTATGTCAATACAGCAGTCATTTCTTAAGGATATTTGGGTCTTTTCCTAAGCACCTAATGCCTATATGTCACGACCTGAAGTACACCCTAGACATGACATGGCATATAAGACCCCGAGAGGCCCTACACAAAACACTTGACATAAAGGTACACAATATAATAGGCAAAAGTAAAGAATCTCATAGAATAGGGAAGTTTAACACAAAAGCGGAAATCTACTTATAATCTTGACAAGCCATTCTAATACATCAAAAGAAGTGGTCGAAACATAATCCGTACACCACGTACAATATCTGAAAACTAAAAATAAGAAAGCAAGCATAGGTGTCACGATCCTCAGAACACGAGGACTCACCAACTATCTTCGAATCCTTAAAGCGATCAACTAGCCACAAGCGGAAGGAGAGGAAGCGCCACACCCTAAATTATTAGACAATGTAAGCACAAGTGTGCATTAGTACATGGAATGTACTAAGTATGAGGGATATGCATAAAAACATGAAACATGATCATAAAAGAACATAATTGAAAACATGATATGCATGACAAAGTTAAACATAGTAAAATCATTTAAAGAAGAATCGTAAATCATGAACATGGTCAATGCATCTTAAAAATCATAATGAAAGCTTCCTAAAACCTTTGAAAGTTACTTAGTTCATTTTGTGGGATATTAGCTTTAACCGACAATAGACCATGCGAGCTATAACATAGAATCATGTGTAACTCCCACATCGAGAAGGGAGAGTCTACTTGCCAAGGTAGAACTTTGTATCATGATTCATATGCTATTTGTGGATCCACTAGCTAGGTCATTTAAGACAAACCTACGAGGGCACGTAGTTTGGAACTAGAGGTAGCTACTAAAGACTACCCTATTTGAGTCTCCACCTCAAAGCTCTCTCAGTGCTAAGTTAAAACCCAACGGAATAGTAAATTTCACAATAATCATATCATACATGGAAAAGCACAATTAAGTTACTAATCCAATTAAGCTTAAAAATATAATAGAGTAGCTCATTATTCTTGAATCAAACATGTGTGAGAAAACCTTTCACCAATCAATGATTCCTTAATATGTGATAAATCCTTTCACAGTTTCATATATGCATATCTTAAAGCAACCTAGATCATAAAACTTTTCTTTTTATAAATCATGCATACTTTCATGAAAATATCATTCATAGATTCATAGTTTCTTCATAAATTCATGTCCTTGAGATTTCATAGTAAAAATTCATGATCAATACATGGATTCATGTGATTTCAATTGAAAAGCATGTAATTAAGTCGAAACAATCATAATAAGATCAAAATTGAACAATTGAATCAACACAAATAGAACCCATAAAGAATTGAATGAAAACCTAGTAAAAATTGATGAGTTTGAACTTGGAGAATTTGAGAAATCTTTGGGGCTCAATGGGTGAATGAAACCCATTGATGAAACCCCACATACCTTGATCTTGAATCCTAAAAAATAGAGGAATTTGAGACTTGAAAACTTGAAGAACCCTAGAATCCCTTGTGAGTCTTGGAGAGAAAAACTTGAGAGGAAATTTTGGGGATTTTGGGGAATGGGTAATTTCTTAGGAGTAAAATCAGTTATACGGTTTCTTTTATAGGCAAAATGAGGTAGTTTAGGAATTATAAGGGTAGGAAAAGAACCAAATAACCCCAACTTAAAACTGTCGAATAGTCCTATGGTTGTGACCTACGGTCCGTAGAACTTTCTATGGTCAGTACTGGTCAACCGTAGAACCAACTTCAGAAACCAAAATTTCACCATACTTTCCACGAGACCTTTCTACAGTTCGTAGAACCCAAGTTTAAGTCCAAAATATTACCAACTCTAGAACGTTCTTACGGAACCCATCTACGACTCATCAACTATCCTAGGACCCATCCTGTTCATTCATAGGTCAAACTTCAGAAACTTGAAATTCTAAAAATTCATTAGCAAGTCTACGACTCCCTTCCTATGGTTCGTAGAACTTCCTACGGTCCGTAGGTTGTACGCATAGAACCTGCTTCAATGTCAAAAATCTATATTTTCCTTTTCCTTTCGACTTTCCAACTTCCAGTGTGTTACAATATCTCTTCCTTGGGAACATTCATCCTCAAATGGGACTCAAGCTAGCATGAATAGAGTAGGAGAGAAACAAACAACCCAGCATGAATGCAAATCTCATAATAATGCACATAAATATGGAGAATCACTCCAAGCTAAATCATAACATCAAAAATCAAGTTTTTCATGACCATGCATGCATATGGAAACATGAGAATGACAAAAATGCATGAAACCGAAAGAATGAACCATGACGAACTAATACCTCAAGCTAGAGTTGGAGCGGAGGGAAAACGATGAGGATATCGTGACATCATATTAGCTTCAGCCTCCCAAGTAGCACCCTCAACTAGTTGATTACATCATAGAACCTTCACGGAATCAACCTCTTTGTTTCTCAACTTCCAAACTTGTTGGTCTAAAATCTCAATCGAAATCTAAAGGCACTATGGATATCGGCTCTCCAACACACTTCTTCAACAAAGAGACATGGAATAGTGGATGTATCGATGCGAAATCATTAGGCAACTCAAGTTCATAAGCAACCTTGTAAATACGCCTTAAAATCTGATATGGGCTCACATAACGGGGACTAAGCTTCTCTTTCTTTCCAAACCTCATCACACCCTTCATGGGTGAAACCTTCAATTAGACCTCATCATTAACTTTAAACTCAAGCTCTCTTCTTCTAACATAGCCATAAGACTTTTGTCGACTTTGAGCCATTTTCAACCTTTCACGAATGAGTCAAACCTTTTCCATAGCCTCATGCACCAACTCGGGCCCTATCAAAGCAACCTCACTAACTTCAAACTAACGAATTGGACACATACACCTCCTACCATAGAGAGCCTCAAACGGTGTCATCTCAATGCTAGAATGATAGCTATTATTATAATCAAACTCAATCAAAGGCAAATGATCATCCCAATTACCCTTGAAGTCAATCAATGTCACGACCTAGGGTAGCCCCTAGATGTAACACGGCGTACAAGACCCCGAGAGGCCCCACACAAGCCCTTAGCATACATAACATACAAGATAATAGAGAAAAGAATTAAAAAGAGCATTATATAACAAAACAGCGGAAGTCTACAACTTATGTCTCAAGCCATCTAACATAACCGAATAGAAATGAAGGTTTGGGACGTAGCCCAGTACAATATCCAAAAGCATAACGGAAAGCATGAAAAAGTAACAAGGTTAGGTCCTCGGACATAGGAGGCCTCACCAAGTCTTCACTATCACTGGAACTAACTAGCCACGAGTGGGATGAGAAGAACCGCCAAGTCCTACATCAATAGAATCAATGTAGGCAAAAGTATGCATTAGTACAATCAAGTACCAAGTATGATAGCAATGCATAAAACGGCATATAAACCATGCTAGAATGACATATAATCATGGCATGCAATGGCCAAGCTAAAACATGATAGAACATAAGAAACATGAAGCATAAAACATGGCCAAGACAAGCTATTCATCTTTCCTTTACTTTACTTTAAACCATCATCATGAGAACACTTGTTCATTAACTTGTGGGGAAATAGCCGTAACCGACATATAAGACCATGTGAGCTATCAAAATGGAATCCGGTGTCTACCCCACACCAAAAAGGGGTGTCCTACTTGCCAAGGTAAGACCATGAACTGTTTAGATTGATTCTATCATAGACCATCACCCTATGGTGGCACATAGGTTATGGGACATGGGTAATCGCCTTTTGTCCCTTCATAGAATAGCTCCTTAAGAACATGGGTAATCGCCACTTGTTCTTCTATTAGTGATGATTTCATTTCTTAGTAGACATGGGTAATCACCTCTTGTCTACATTAGGGAACATGGGTAATTGCCTCTTGTCCCTTCATAGAATAGTTCATTAATCATGGATTCAAGCTTAGTTGAGCAAACCTTTCAACAAGTTATGAATCATTACGTGTGAGAAAACCTTTCACACTCATAGGTTGAGCATTACATGAGAAACCCTTTCACAGCTCAACAAAATGCACTAACATATCATGAACTTCATAAAACATGCATGAGTTCACAAGCTTCATATTTACATAGCTCATCATGCTCTTAACTCATAAATCATGGGTTCATAAGCTTCTTCCTCAAACATGCACTTCAATGCAATAAACTACTTAGAAAGCCATAAATCAAGGCAATTTAGTCATAATTGAGGGAACCCACATAATAGAAGAAAATCATAGATTTTGATTCAACATGCATCTTTTCATAAAATATCCTCTTTTCATCATTCATAGTCTTACGTGGAATTCATAGCTTGATAATCATAATCCTTAAGTCACTTCACAAAGAGTTCATACAATTCATCTTTTCTCAATCAACCCACAATCATAAGCATAATCATAAATTGGGGGATACTTAGAATAAGCTCATGGGATTCATCAAGTTGCATGTAAACCACGCTAAATCGTGCACTAGCGTACTTTACCACGCTAGATCGTGCACTATCAACCATAACATTAACAATGGAAAGCATAATGAAGAACCCATAAGAATTTGTCAAACCCTAACTCTCTTGGGCAAGACTATACCTTGAAAACCTTAAGGAAAAAAGGACCCATTGGAGGAAAGACTCCAAATGGTAAATACTATCATACCTCAATGCCAATGCCTTGAAATAAAAGGGGATTGGTGACCTTGATGAGAACCCTAGCTCTCTTCTTCTCCTTCTTGTTCTTCTAGAGAGAGAAATATTTTGGGAGATGAGAGTTGGAAAAATGAAGGGGTTAGGGCTTAGAAAATATAAATAGGGCCAAGGTTAAGGAGCAAAATTGTCTAGTATAAGGAATAAACATTTAGGGAAAAAGTTCAAAAAGCCCTTAAATAAACTGTCGGGGCCAATCGACGGACAGGACCTACGGTTCGTACATCCACTGACGGACCGTCCTGCTCTTCCGTCAATCGATTCAGAAAGTTTGTTTTGGACTGAAAATTTGGCTAAGTCTGGAAGGCATCCACGAAACCCATCTATGGCCCATCAACTTAACTTCGAACCGTCCTGCTAATCCGTAGGTCAAGGTTCAGAAACTCAAAATTCATAAAGTTGGCAGGGCCATCGACGGTTCCCATCTACAACCCGTCACTACACCTACGGTCCATAGATGGCCTCTGTCGTCACTGGCACCAGAAAATTTTTAAAACTGCATTTTTCCTTCTTTTAAAAAACTGGGGTGTTACAATCACACAAGCTCTTAGCATATCCTCCACAGTCTGAATGATATGTTCGGCTTGTCCATCGGTCTGAGGTTGAAAAGTCGTGCTAAGTTTCACTTGAGTACCAAGACCTTTTTAAAATGACTTCCAAAACCAAGATGTAAACTGAGTACCATGATCAGAGATAATGGACAAGGGCACTCCATGAAACTTTACCATTTCCCAAATATAAGGCTTCTCATAATCTTTCGATGAGAATGAAGTTTTAACGAGAAGAAAGTGAGTCGATTTCATCATTCAGTCCACAATAATCCAAATCAAATCAAACTATTGACGAGTGCGAGGTAAACCCATAATGAAGTCCATATTCAAATCTTCCCACTGCCATGTAGGAATGCTAATTTTTTAGCCAAACCATCTAGTTTTTTATGCTCAACTTTCACTTGTTGATAATTCAAACATTTAGCCACAAATTCTGCAATATCTTTCTTTATCCCATTCCACCAATAAACTTCCCTCAAGTCACGGTACATCTTGGTGTCTCCTAGGTAAATAGAATACTGAGAACTGTGAGCTTTTGTCAAAATCTGATTCCTCAACTCATCAACATTCGAAACGCATAATCGACCTTGATATCGAAGGACACCATCTCCCCCTTGGGATAAAGCCTCAATGGCTTTTTCAAAAATTGACTACTTCAAATCAACCAACACCGGATTAAGATCTTGCTTAGCCTTTACATCGAATACAGAAGATGATTCGGAACCATTATGAACAACTTTACCACCATCATTAGAATCAACTAAGAAAACACCCAATCAAGCCAACCTATGAACATTACAGATTAACTCGTTCTTATCATCCTCAACATGAGCAACACTTCCTACCAATAGTCAACAAAGAGAGTCCATCACCACATTCACCTTATCGGGATGATAAAGGACACTCATGTTCTAATCCTTCAACAACTCAAGCCATCTCCTTTGGCGAAGACTTAAATCCTTTTGAGTGAACACATATTTCAATCTCTTGTGGTTGGTAAACATATCTACATGAACACCATATAAGTAATGTCTCCAAATCTTTAAGGCAAACACTAATTCCAAATCATGCGTCGGATAATTCTTTTCATGCACCTTCAATTGCCTTGAAGCATAGGTAATGACTTTCCCATGTTGCATCAAAACACAACCAAGACCAAGTCGTGAAGCATCATAATAAACCACAAAACCATCTGATCATTCCGGTAATGTCAGAATAGGGGCTGAAGTAAGCCTATCCTTCAACTCTTGGAAACTCTTCTCACAAGCTTTCGACCATAGAAATTTCACCTTCTTTTGAGTCAATATTTTCAAAGGCGAGGCAATAGAGGAAAATCCTTCCAAAAACCTTCTATAGTAACCATCCAAACCCAACAAACTCCATATGTATGAAGCGAACAACGGTCTAGGCCAATTCTTAACCACCTCAGCTTTCTTAGGATCGACTTGAATACCTTCACCAGAGACAATATGGCCAAGGAAAGAAACAGACCTCAATTAAAACTCACATTTTCTAAATATAGCATACAATTCACGATCCTTGAGAATTTGCAACACAATCCTCAAATGCTCAACATGCTCATCCTCACTTTGTGAGTAAATCAAAATATTGTCAATAAACACAATCACAAACATATTAAGATATTGCTTGAATACCCTATTCATCAAATTCATAAACACCGCCAAGGAATTAGTCAAACCAAAAAGCATCATCAAAAATTCATAATGACCATACCGAGTTCGAAATGCCACTCTCCTTCACCTTCAATGGTGATAACCCGACCGAAGGTTAATCTTAGAGAAGTAACTCGCTCCTGGGAGTTTATCAAACAAATCATCTATCCTTGAAATAGGATACTTATTCTTAATGGTAACCTTATTCAATTGTCAATAGTCAATGCACATTCACGGGGAACAATCCTTCTTTCAAACAAACAACACCGGATCACCCCATGAAGAGATACTCTATCTAATAAAACCCTTATCCAACAAATCCTTTAATTGATCTTTTAACTCCTTAAATTCTATCGGGCCCATACGATAAGGAGGAATAGAGATAGGTTGCGTATCTGGGAGAAGGTCAATATCGAAGTCTATTTCCCTTTCGGGAGGAACACCATGAAGGTCATTAGGAAACACTTTCAGAAACTCATTTAGAATCAGAACTAACTCAAGAGTAGGGGTTTCGAAATTTGTATCCCTATCCCAAACAAGATGATAAGTGCAACCTTTAGAAATCATTTTCCTAGCTTTTAGGCAAGATATGAACTGGCCTTTAAGAGCATGATTTCCCCCTTCCCATTTCATGATAGGTTCATTCGAAACCTTGAATGTGACCAATCGGGTTCTACAATATATGGAAGAATAACATGCATAAAGCTAATCCATCCCAAGAATAACATCAAAATCTAAAACATCAACATGAGTGACTATATGAGAAACGGAAATAGGACAATTTCTATAAACTCTCTTAGCAATAATAGAATCGCCAATGGGAGTAGAGACACGAAAGGGATTAGAAATAATTTTGGGACAAATATCAAATTTGATGGCCACAAAAGGAGTAATAAAGGATAACGTAGCACCTGGATCAAGTAAGGCATAAACATCAAGGTGAAAGACTTTCAACATTCCAATCACAACATCTGTAGAACCCTCAGGGTCCTGTCATGTTTGAAGGGCATAAAACCTATTCTGACAAGGAGCATCCAACCCAAAACCACTAGGCTAAGCTTGCCTACCATCTTTACCCTTCCTAGCTTGCAACGGACAATCCTTCACTTTGTGGCCACTATTTTCACAACCAAAGCAACCATACGTGCCGGCTAAGCACTTGCCATCACATTTCTTACCATACCTTTGGCAAGCGGGAATAGAAGATCCATTTCCACCACCTCCTTGATGTTTAAGGTTAGACACCCTATCTTTATTGAACTTAGGAGTTGGAGAATTAGAAGAGCCTTAACCAAAAAAGCTTTGCCGAAATTTAGAACGGCCTTGTCCACCGGACCTAGAATAAGAAAAGTTACCATCACCGGTCTTTGCGCTCTTGTACTCTCTTGCCCTTGAGTTTTTCCTCTTCAATTTGTTGGGAATATATCATCAAATGAGAGATATTCATTTCCTTAATCAACATGGCGGTATTGCACTCCTTGACCACTATTTCGGACACACCCGACACGTACTTACTCATCCTTGCCCTAGAGTCGGCAACCATTCTTGGAGTATACTTAGCCAATTGAGTGAATTTCAAAGCATACTCCTTCACACTCATATTCCCTTGACGGAGATTAATACACTCAAGCACATTTTCCTCCCTCATCTCAAGAGGAAAGAATTGATCAAAAAAAGCTCCATTAAATTTCTCCCAATCAAGCGGACCCGCATCAACCACCCTCTCACTTTTCCATTGTTCAAACCAAACTTAAGAAACACCCTTGAGTTGATAAGAGTCCAACTCCTCCTTCTCCACCGAAGATAATCCCATAATCCCCACTATCTTGTACACTTCATCAGTAAACTCTTGAGGATCCTCATCAACCTTGAAACCATGGAACTCCAGAGGATTCATCCTAGTGAAGTCTCTTATCCTTGTCACTGATGTACCCATATTTGGGTTCACGGGATAAATGGCTTCTCTATTTTCTTGGGTCGTCATAGCTTGAGCCAATACTTGGAAAGCGACTCAAAATTCAGCATGAGTCATTTGCTCAGCCAAAGGGTCAACCAAAACTTGGGGAACCACCGGCTCCACATTCTCACCTGCATTCCTTCTCACATAAGCCCTTCGAAGGGCAATATCTTGAAAAGCATCGGATAGGATTTAGGAGATGGACCTTTATATTGATAGACTCTATGGCACAATTTTAGAGTAATGAAAGAAGTGAAGTTTCCTAAATTCTTTGTAGACTCCTATTCATAAATGTCGCCACTTCACACTCATGAATAAGACTCTACTCCATACGGCTCGTCAGATATTCTAGGACCTTTTTCTAAAACCTTGTGCTCTGAATACCAAGTATGTCACAACCCAAAGTACACCCTAGACGTGACATGGCGTATAAGATCCCGAGATGCCCTACACAAGCAACTTGACATACATATACATAATATAATAGGCAAAAGTAAAGAATCTCATAGAATAAAGAAGTTTGACACAAAAGCGGAAATCTACTCATTGTCTTGACAACCCATTCTAATACATCAAAAGAAGTGGTCTAGACGTAACCCATAAACCACGTAAAATGTATGAAAACTAAAACATAAGAAAGAAAGTAGATCATGGTCCTCGGAACATGAAGATTTACCAACTATCTTCGAATCCATAAAGCGAACAACTAGCCACGAGCAGGAGGAGAGGAAGCGTCACATCCTACATTATTAGACAATGTAGGCACAAGTATGCATTAGTACATGGAATGTACTAACTATGAAAGATATGCATGAAAATATGAAACATGATCATAAAAGAACATAATTGAAAACATGATATGCATGACCAAGCTAAACATAGTAAAATTATTTAAAGAAGAATCGTAAATCATGAACATGGTCAATGCATCTTAAAAATCATAATGAAAGCTTCATCAAACCTTTGAAAGTTACTTAATTTGTTTTGTGGGATATTAGTTTTAACCGACAATAGATCATGCGAGCTATAACATGGAATTAGATATAACTCTCACATCGAGAAGGGAGAGTTTACTTGCCAAGGTAGAACTCTGTACCATGATTCATATGCTATTTATAGATCCACAAGCTAGGTCATTTAAGACAAACCTACGGGGGCACGTAGTTTGGAACTAGAGGTTGCTACTAGAGACTACCCTATTTTAGTCTCCACCTCTAAACTCTCTCGGTGCTAAGTTAAATCCCAACGGAATAGTAAATTTTACAATCATCATACTATATACATGGAAAAGTACAATTAATTTATTAATCCAAGCTTAAAAATATCATAGAGTAGCTTCATTAAATCTTGAATCAAGCATGTGTGAGAAAACCTTTCACCAATCCATGATTCCTTAATATGTGATAAATTCTTTCACAATTTCATAGATGCTTATCTTAAACCAACCTAGATCATAAAACCTTTCTTTTTATAAATCATGCATACTTTCATGAAAATATCATTCATAGATTCATAGCTTCTTCATAAAATTCATGTCCTTGAGAGTTCATAGTCAAAATTCATGATCAATGCATGGGTTCATGTGATTTCAATTGAAAAGCATGTAATTAAGTCGAAACAATCATAATAAGATCAAAATTGAACAATTGAATCAACACAAATAGAACCCATAAAGAATTGAATGAAAACCTAGCCAAATTGATGATTTTGAACTTGGAGAATTTGAGAAATCTTTGGGGCTCAATGGGTGAATGTAACCCATTGATGAAACCCTACATACCTTGATGTTGAAGCCCAAAACAATGGAGGAATTTGAGACTTAAAAACTTGAAGAACCCTAGAATCCCCTGTGAGCCTTGGAGAGAAAAACTTGAGAGGAAATTTTTGGGATTTTGGAGAATGAAAGGGAATTGGTAGTTTCTTTGGAGTAAAATCAGTTATAGGGTCTCTTTTATAGGAAAAATGACGTAGTTTAGGAATTAGAAGGGTAGGAAAAGACCCAAATAACCCTGACTTAAAATGGTCGAATAGTCCTACGGTTGTGACCTATGGTCCGTACTGGTCAACTGTAGAACCAACTTCAGAAACCCAAATTTCACCTTCCCACAAGACCTTTCTATGGTCCATCTAAATTCCTACGTTCCATAGACCCTATCCGTAGAACCCAAGTTTAAGTCCAAATTTTTACCAAGTCTGGAACCTTCCTACGGGAGCCATCTACGACTCGTCAACCATCTTATGACCCGTCCTGTTCATTTGTAGGTCAAAATTCAGAAACTTGAAATTCCAAAAATTCATTTGAAAGTCTACGAATCCCTTCCTAAAGCCCGTAGAACTTCCTATGGTCCGTAGGTTGTACTCGTAGAACCTGCTTCATTGTCAAAAAAATTGTATTTTCCTTTTCTTTTCGACTATCCAACTTTTGGGGTGTTACACTATACTATATTGTTTTGACCCAAATTCTAAGTCCTATAACTAACTTTCAATTTCTAAAACTACCCAAAACCCTCAAATTCTCTCAAAACCCCAATTCCCATCTAAGTTCATTGAAACGACCCCAAAAATGCCCGAAAATGTGCTTCGGATACACCTATAATTGTAATTTCCATATATCTCAAAATCCGTGCATGATTTCGGAAATTCGACTTCATATTCTTATTTGTGGGGTCAAATTGAGTGGGAAATGGGTCTAACCCGAATTTTAGAGCAACCGTATCAAAATTCGAAAATCGCAAAAATTGCGATTTGGAGGGTCAACTTTAAAGGGGCATATCTCTTAGCACACAAGGAACTGGAAGGGCTGAAACCTATCAAATTAAAGCTCTTTGAGTTAGCTTTCCAACGCACTTGGTTTCACCTTAGTCCGAGTTAGGATGAGGGAGTTATGACCATTTTCGTAAAACCTGTCTGTGCAGATTTGCAATTTCCAGTGAGCAGTTTTTTTTTTAGGCGGGTTGGAGTCATTTTTTATAAAAAGGGGATATGTCCCATACTTAGTCATTTTCTAAACTCCAAAAACACTCTCTAAGCCCTCTCCAAAAATTCCACCAAGATCTTCAACCAAATTCAAACATCTCAAGCTCTAATTCCGGATTCAAGACTCAATCTCAAGCTTCGATTCTCCATTCCAATCTTCATCAAGGATTCTCCAAAGTTGAGGTATGTGGGTTTGATTGTGGAAACCTTCCTTTCCACAAGTCCAACCATTTATCCTCTATTTCTACTTCAAGTTTATGGGTCCTTATGATTATTTATGAACTCTTGAATTATGGAATTACTACTACACACCCTATTATGGTCCATTTTGCATATTATCATGAAATGGAATTATTATGTGATGTTTATGGTTTACATGCTTCCATGATCAAATTATGAAGGTTGATATATATATGTATGTTGTTGGTGGGCTGATTTATATGGATTTTGGAATTGGTTGGACTTAGTATTCTTGAAATACATGATTTCATTTACATGAACAATTGCCCACCTTGTGTTTGATAAAATGCCCATTTATAGAATTCTTAGGAAAGGGAAGGTCCAAGGTACGTCCTATGAGTCGGATGGTTATGTAATTACTGAAATGATGATGAAATGGACACATGTATATGATTTTCCCTAAATAAGTGTTGTGAGTCGACCAAGCCTAGTACGGGGGGTAGTAGGCCCGTATAACCGTATCAAGGGGTTGGTACCTTGGTTGCCTAGTACGGGGGGTAGTAGGCCGTATAACCGTATCGAGGGGTTGGTACCTTGGTTGCCTAGTACGGGGGGTAGTAGGCCCGTATAACCGTATCGAGGGGTTGGTACCTTGGTTGCCTAGTACGGGGGGTAGTAGGCCCGTATAACCGTATCGAGGGGTTGGTACCTTGGTTGCCTAGTACGGGGGGTAGTAGGCCCGTATAACCGTATCGAGGGGTTGGTACCTTGGTTGCCTAGTACGGGGGGTAGTAGGCCCGTATAACCATATCGAGGGGTTTGTACCTTGGTCCCTAGCTCGGGGGGTGGTAGGCCCGTGTAACCATATTGAGGGGTTTGTACCTCTTTCGCCTCTCCAAGGGGGTGGTAGGCCTTGGAAATACTATATTGATGGTCACTCGCCACACATGTACTACGTCCCACTAAATATGATTTTTATGTAAGCATCATTATACATATCATTTCATTAATATGCTATCTTTGGGTATGATTACGCATTTTTCCTATGATGTCCTTCTAATGTAGCATTGCATTGCATCCCATATACTTAGTACATTCAAATGTACTAACGCATACTCTATGCCTACATGATGTCACCATGTAGGGACCGGAGCACCGCTTGACCATCCTCCTCCGCGTGGCTAGTACGATTTTCTATAGTGGTTATTGGTGAGTCCTCCATTTCGGGGACGTTGCTCATGATCTTTTGCTATGTATAAAACTTTTCCTTTCTAGTTATGTTTTGACTATGAGGGTGAGCCCGGTAGTTTGTCTTGGGCCCCGCTAAGTACTCATGTTTAGAGGTGGTGTTGGACAAGTTGTGTATTATGCTTGAGCTTGACTCATCTATGGTATTTATGTATCATTTCTTTTTTTTGCTCCCTTAGTCCCGATTTCCCCCTTGATTATGCTTATCGTTTATGGTCATTTAATTGCTTCCGCGACCAAGGATGTGTAATGATATGCTATGAGGCTTGTTTGGGGTTCCTTCGGGTTCCCCATTCGCCGGTCACATCTAGGCCCTAGGCTTGGGTCGTGACATTCATCTTCTCCAATTCTCTCTCAAGCTCAAGGAAGAAAAGCTAGGATGTCAAGCTTCAAGGTCTTCTTTCTATTTCTTTGCTTAGAGATTTGATATCAAGGTATGTGTGAATTCACCAATGGATTCCTTTCATCCATTAGGTCTCAAAATAAACTCAAAATCTCCAATTCAATTTCACTCAATTATCTAGGGCTTCATGCAATTCTCCATGGGTTCTATTTGTTATGATTCAATTGTTTAAATATCAATCTTATTATGTATGATTTGATTCAATTACATGATTTTCAATTGATTTCATATGGACCTATGCTTTTTACTTGATTATGACTATGAATTTATGAACAAAGCTTATGAAGCTATAAATTATGATTATGATTATGAAAGTTATGCATATTTTATGAAAAAAGATTATTTATGAACTGTGGATACTTTTGAGATAATATCAAGGATTTGTGAAAGACTTTCTCACATAAGAATGAAATTATGATTTAGATGCTTAGAAAGATAAGTGTCTAATATGAAAGTTTTATGAATTCATGATTTGAAAGGAGCTATTCTATGATGATTTATGATAGGATTGGTAGCTTAGTTGTGTCTTTCCAAGTATTTTGATATGAATATGATTATGTTTTTTTCCATTAGGATTTACTTAGCACCGATAGAACTTTGGAATAGAGGCCCTACTTCTAGTAGAGGTTTGGTCTTTAGTAGCAATTCCTTTGACCCAAACTGCGTGCCCCCGTAGGATTGTCTTAAATGACCTAGCTAGTGGATCCACAATAGCACTTATGAATGAATGTCACGGAATTCTACCTTTGCAAGTAATTTCCCCTTTTCAGTGTGACGGTTAAATCGGAATCCATGTTATAGCTCACATGGTCTTATTGTCGGTTAACTGTAATTATCCCACAAACGAACTATGTTTTCTTCAAAGGTTTTATGAAAGTTTTTCTTATGTTTTAAGAATGCATTGACCTTGTTTATGATTCATGGATTTCTTAAAGGTTTCTTATTACGTTTTAACTTGGTCATGCATTTCATGTTTAATGTCCTCATATGATCATGCCTATGTTTCTATGAATTTTCCCATACTTAGTACATTCAATGTTCTAATGCATACTTGTGCCTATATTGTCTTATAATATAGGGTCCGACGTTTCTCCTTCTGGACGTACATAGATCGGGATTGCTCGGCTTGACTATTTGGATTGTTGAGTCCTCATACTTCGAGGACAAAGCCATTGATGTTCTTATTGATTTTGATGTATTTTGTTTCAGACTTGTACGTGGTGTATCGGTCACATCCCAACCACTCTTTTGTTGATTAGAAAGGCTTGTGTCAGATTTAGTAGTATTTTCGTGTATCTCTTATGTACTTTGTTGGTACCTTTAATGTTATCTTATGAGTTGAGACTTGTATCAATTATATCTCTTAAATTATATTTCATTACATCATGCTTATGTCAAGTGGCTTGTTTAGGGCCTCTCGGGGTTCTATTCGCCATGTCACGTGTAGGGTGTACTTTGGATCGTGACAATCTTCCACAATATATGGCAGGAAACTCTTAATTAATGATGAGATACATAATTATTTGAAAGTATATATAGAGTTAGTATATATTTTATGAATGTATGTCTAATAAGATAGATTTCCCTTTTAATATTCATGGGCTTCAGGCCAAATATTCTTTCTTCTGCTACTATTAACTTTTTGCTACCATTAACATTTAATCATATTTCACATTTTTTCTTCCTCGTTCTTTTCTCATTTTCTATTTTCTTTGTCTCTTCTGTTCTTTTCTTTTTCATTCACTTTTTGGGTTTATTTTTAATTAAATTCCCTTGTTTCTTTTTCTTCTTTCTTTTTCCTCTTTCTATTTTGTTTTTTGTTTTCTTTTTTTTGCGTCGGAGTTTCAAAAAAATTTTAACAAATTAAATTTAACATTAGATTTGAATCTTTTTTTGTGGTTAATTGAAGTTTTTCCATTTTAAGTTTCCTTATTTATTCATTTATCAGTCTACATCTGAATAGTTGATTGGTTTTGCTATATACATAGAACTACAGTGTTTGCAATTATAAATAAAGATGTTATTATTAATCCTTTTAGTACAAAATTATTTAAGAATTGGTTGTACATAAAGTAATTTTTATTTGTAATAATAGTATTAGATGTAATTTATTCGTAGCAGTAGAATCAAGTCAAACGGCTAATTCGAATAAATCGAGTTTCAAAACAAATATTTTTTTGCTTCATGGGGCATATATGATAGATATTCTACCTATAAATTAAATATTATTAAAAAATTTAAAGTGTTATTTTTTTTAGTAGTGTACCCATTCTCATGAAATCCTGAATATGCCTCTGAGTATAAAGTGGAAAAAAATTAATTTTATTAGCATATTAGTGTATGTTAATTATAACAACCCTGATATTATTGCATAGGTTAAGAATACCATAAGAAAATAAGATTAAGATATGTATCTATTAAGCCATTTGCTCCTCTATATAGAAGCGTGTTTTAGACGTATGGAGCAACGAGCTACGTCTTCCTCTCACTTCTCCTCCTACAGCTAGCAGGCGAATGTACAATTGCTTTATGGTTAAGGAGATGAGAGGAGACCTAGCCATACATTTATAGGCATCAACCTTGACCTAATGGGCCTGTCGATAATAGGCTTATTAGGTCTTCTTTAACGGAGCCTACACTATTGTCAGTCCACATCAATACATGAATTGATTCAGGTCCAAAAAGAAATTCAATATATAAACGGTCCAATTATGTCTACCAACTACAATTATTTAGCGTGTTTCATAAATTGTAATAATTAAGTTAATGTTAATCCATATTTAGTTAAAATTCCAACATTTAAGACATGTATCAAATCATGAATACCCATTAAATAAAAGAAAATTTGAGAAAAAATTAAAAATAATTCATGATTTGTTCTTATATAATGCCAAAGTAAAGCTAAAAACAACTTCAAAATTAATTAGACCATACCAAATAAGTAGAAGCGTAATTGGAAGTTAACAAAAATCAAAATAAAAGATAAGAAAATCAACAAATGAAAAGGGGAGGGAAAAGGAATTTAAGCTACTAATTGAATTTAAACAAAAAGGGGGGGGGGGGGGGGGGGGGGTGGTATCATACATTGTATTGATGCAGCATAGATGAAGTGGAGGTTTTCCTCCAGAGCCTTGTCTGATACCAAAATACTATCAAAGCTCAAAGCTAAGTTTTATAGAGTGGTGGTTAGATCGGCATTGTTGTATGAGACAGAATGTTGGCCGGTCAAAATCTCTCATGTTCAGCAAATGCTTGTTGGGGAGATGAAGATGCTGAGGTGGATGTGTAGTCATATTAGGAGCGATAAAATTAGAAATGAGGATATTCATAGAAAGGTGGGAGTGACATCCATGGTTGACAAGATGAGAGAAGCGAGACTTAGATGTTGTTGTTGTTGTAGCCTTCACCCTCACTGAGATGTTGTACATGTCATGCTTTCAAATTCTTGTCCAATGGTGTCATTTGAAGTAATGTTACTAAAATGTATGATATTTCCCCTTTAATGAAAATATATGCAGGGTATCAATTTGAAGAATGTCATGTAATATTTTTTATAAAAAGTAAGACAAATAAATTAAAATGAAGTTAGAGTAGAAGGGAAAATTGATCAATTAACTGATTGATCTTCTTTGTATAAGACATGAAATGATAAAAGAAACCCTTAGTTGACAAGTTGGCAAGACAACTGCTTGCTGCTTCCTAAGGAACTTTTATAATCTAAATATTAGTAATAATAGTAATTTGAGCGCTATTGTTAGTTTAGTTACTTTTCCTTTTTAACATTAGTTTGGTATTTTAAAAAAGATCAGACCTTATTTTATTTCTGCACTTCTAAAAAGCAAGGTTTGTAATTGCATCTTTACATAATTTTTTTAAGAGTGAAGTGTCAAAAACACACCTAAAACTATCTCATATTTTTAGTTTCAAACCTAAACTATTGAGAGTGTGAGTTTCATACCTAATTAAACTATCACTCATTAGTTTGTGAAACACACTTCTCTCTTTTATTACACTCTCATGATGGTATTTGCACAACACTCTCTCTTTTATTTTATTTTTAAAAATTGTCATATGATACTCACAAACTTTCATCTTGACAAAACTTAAATAAGTTATTAGTATTAGTTCAAATTAAATATTAAAGTATCACTACCTAAAAGAAAAAATAAATTATTTTTTTAAAAAATAAAATTTAAAATATTTTTTCTAATCCCACTCCACCACCTATTCCAACCATACCCCCCCCCCCGAACACCCCTCCCCTCCTTTCAAAAACAATTAGATATTATTTTTACTTTTAAAAAAAACATTCCTACCCACCCCTCTTAACTATATGCTCTCAAATGTTTTTTTTCTCATTTTGTAATTGATATATACATATGTTTTTAGAAAAATATTTTCTACTTGTCACAAAAAAAATTAAAATAAATTTTCATTTCTGTTATATTCGGTATGCAAATAGAAAAAAATATTTTCCTAAAAACATATGTATAAATCTAACACAAAACGAGAAAAATGTAAAAATAAAATAAAATTGAGAACGGAGGGTTAGATTGGGTGGGGTAGAATTTTTTAAAAAAATAAAAATAATATTTAAAAAAAAGGAAAGGAGTGGGTGGTTTGGAGGGGGAGGGGAGGAAGTGGTGGAGTGGGGGTGAGAAAAATGTTTTAAATTTTTCTTTTTAAAAAAAAAAAGAAAAATGTTTTTTTTTCAAAAAAAAGATCATTCTTTTTTTAGGGGTTGTGATATTTTAATTTTTAACTAAACTAATAGGTTATTATTTAATTTTTGTTAAGGTGGAATGTATTATTCATGTGGAATGCCAAGTGGCAACTTTTTTAAAAAAATAAAGCAGAGAGTGTATTACACATAACACTGCGGTGTGTCTCTCATATAGTTTAGGTATAAAACTCGCATTCCTAATAGTTTAAGTTTGAAACTCAAAAAAAATGATATAGTTTTACATGTGTTTTTGACATTTCACTCTTCTTTTAATAAATAAAATACTTAGTTATGTAAGAAGGATGTTTTAATTAAATAGGAAATTTAGATAAATTAGAAAGGTATTAGTAATTTATATTTTGATTTAAGGGTTTCCCATTTTTAATATAAAAATATATATATTGAAGTTAATATTTCACTGATTTTAATTTATTTGTATGACTTCTGAAGGAGTTTTAATAGCAAAGCAACAACAAGATGTGTACCTTAACACTTGCAACAGAAATTGTTGACAATGCCTTTGATGTAGATTCGCTCCAAATTTGAACAGCCACAAGATCGACTTCGTCTATCAAAGGAAATGTTGTGCAATTCACAAACTAAGAGTCTCCTTAGTGTGTAGATTGATTTGTGTAAAAAACTAGGATCATTTTTCTTTTTTTGTTTCTCTTATGATCCTTTTGTTTTTCTTTTCAAGGTCTCCCCTTTTCTCACGTTCAAAAAAGACACAATCACTAAGAGTCTTTTAAGGAAAGGTTGAGCAGTTACAAAGTAATTGTTTTCTCTTATCCTTTAAAAAGAATTATCCATTTAATTAATTAAATCGAATCGGGTCAAACAAAATCAGATCAGGTCAGGCTAAAATGAATCGAATCGAGCCGGTTCACATGGATGACCCACGACTCAAAACTTACATCTCCCACTTTGCACACGGTGGATAAGACCCAAGCCAACACAACATCAATCAGACACACAATTTATACGACGAAGGAGTTCATGCGACCTGTGAGCATCAAAAGCTTACCTTTCAGCCGTGCATCCAGTTTTCCATGTCTCCATGCTGCACCGGTATGTTCCAGATGAGTCACATGTTCTCCAGTACGATGGTGTTGAGTTGGATGACCGCTTGACTTATACAAAGGAGCCAGTTTCTATTTTGGCCAGAGATGTGAGGCAGCTGAGATCGAGAGTCATTCATGTGGTTAAGGTCCGTTGGAGGCATCGTCCAGATGAGGAGGCTACCTGGGAGATAGAGCGGGAGATGCAGGAGCAGTTCCCCAGCTTGTTTGAGCCCTCAGGTACTTCTTTATCCTTACTTTCGCGGACGAAAGTCCTTTTAGTAGTGGATATTGTAATGACCCTCCAGGTCATTTATGTGTTAATGCCTTTTTTCTGTCGTTTAGAGCTTTTCTGTAGTGACCCCAAGTCATTTATGACTTGCTAGCACTGACTGTTCGATCGCCTGGTCGTTCGTTTGGGTTTTATGCCCATTTTTCTATTTAGGAGCTTTTGAACCTTGAAAAGTTGACTTCGGTCATAACTTTAGGTAAATGACCTCATATGAGAATTCTGACGGTTCCATCAGCTCCGAAAAGGCCAAATTAGGCTAGAAGCATGGTTAGCATGAGTCTCAGGATTTTCGATGTGAATTTGGGGCCGATTAGCTCTTTAAGCCTTTGGAAATTGGCTTAAGGTTGACTTTGGTCAACTTTCTTGGAAAACACACTCGGATGAAAATTTTGGCAGCGCGGTTAGTTCTGAAATGCCGAATTTGGTCTTGAGCGACCTTTCGAGAATTATTGGGAGCTTCCGATCAAAATCTGAGGCCCTTGGTAGAATTTGGCAAAAATGGCATATTGGGTGTGGGACCCACTTTTTGTCGAAACGACCTCATATGGAAATTTCGACTGCGCCATTGAGTCCGGAATGTTGAATTTAGTGGGTTAGCATATCTGGTTTATTTTTATCGGGTCCCGAACGAATTCCAAGGGTCCGTTCGGAGACTTTGAAAAATAGCAAAAATCTGGTTGCTGGTGCAGACCTTTAACGACTAGAATTTAGACTTTTAGCGACCAGTTTCAGGTTTTATAACCCAGAAATTTCAGCTTTCAGCCCTCATTTACAAATCATGATTTCTCCCTCATCCGAGCTCCGATTTGAGTGATTCGAAGTCCTGTATGATCGTGGAGATTTTGGCTACGCAGTGGAGTGATCGGAATGTGTTGGTGAACCCTCGTTTGTGTTGAATTTCAGCTCGAAGCTGCTGCCCATTAGGTGATTAGTTTATGATTTCTTCTTCATATTAGAACTTCAATATCTCAAGTTCTAGAGCTCCATTTTTTGTGATTCAAAGTCCCAAGTGTTAGGGTTTTCATTGGCTTCGTGGATTTGAGGTTGGGGTTCATTGGGTGTACCTCGTTCTGCGATAAATCGGAGGTAAACCCCTTATTTGGCCTATTTTTGTTAGTTTTATATTTGTTATTGTTTGGTTGATTAGGAGCGAATCCGACCCCTATTTGATAAACTAGTTTAGGATTAGTGTTAGGGGAAGGATTTGGGACCTTTTGACGAGTCAATTCCAGGAAATCCGGAGCCGGTCCTACTTTGCCCAATTTTAACCCAAAAATTGGTCTATCTCCAAATTTGATGATTTTGGTGTCTAAACGACCGTTTTGACGCTGTGATTCTATTTTTGATAGCGTGGCAGCAGTCTGAGGCCGTTCGGGAAGGGAAAGTTTAGGTTGAGTGACTTGAAGCGCGCGTGATAGGCTATTTGGTAGGTTACGGCTTCCTTTCCTTTTAGACTGAGCTTGGATGTGTAAATAATGTTAGATGACTTTGAATCTGGGGTGGTTAGCTAGGACTGTGATCCTATTCCTAATTTGCCCCAGTTTGGGATTGGTTGTTGGTTGATTTGGATTAGTATCATGTTATAGGTTGGGTTGTTGACTTGATTTGTTGTATATACTGTTGTGGGGTATTTGTTGGTGATTATTTGATGTTGCATGAGCGGGTATGAGAACTGTGTTTGTGATTTGTTGGTTATTGAGATTGCGCCTTAGAATAGGCTGTTGTGATGATGACTTAGTCCCACGTACCCTGTTGAGTTGAGTATGTATTCGACGGCGATTCGGATAACCTAGATCCTTGTAGAATGATATAGCATATTTGGGTCTGGTAGTGTGAGCCTTTTTATAGGCATTCCCGTGGCTCCCGTACCTTCTGATTCTTTCCCCTCTATTTTCTGAGATCGTGGGATGCTTCCGGAAAACGTTACGTTGAGCTGATTGACAGATGAATGGTGTTAGGCTAGGAGACTTCGTTTGACGTGCTTGTGGGTGGCGGCCCATGATGGTTAGCCTTACGATGTGATGTTCGTAGTAGCTTTATCTGGTTTGAGGTTGTTAGCTCCAGTACGAGACTGAGGTTACGCGGGTCGCGTTCGTCCAGCGCTAGGCCGACGGGGGTAGGCTATCCACTCCGATCCGTGACTGACGTTATACGATTGCAGCCAGTTATTTCCAGCGCACGTCCGTGGAGCGTGAGCTACTAGTCCCAGCCCGTGTTTTGACGTTACTAAGATGGAATCGGTATTTCCAGTGATTGGACTGTTGAGCGTGGATTGATTAGCTCCCGTCAGAGACTGACGTTCTCGGTTCGAGTCCGGCATTTCCAGCTCGAGAGAGTAGAGCAAGAGGTATTATTCCAGTCCGAGACTGACGTTTCCGATTAGTGTCCGGCATTTCTAGCTCGTGACTGATGATTTGGGTTGGGCCCATGTGTTGATGGTCGAGCGAGGCTCATATATGGTTTATGATCGAGCTGGGCTCGAAGGTTGATTTTGATTGAGCTGGGCTCAGGTATTGGTTGTGAGTGGGCTGGGCCAAAATGATGGTTTCAGGGTCCGGGACCCTTGGTTCGAGGTTTATGGAATCGGTATTACTTCGCTTCTATAGTTAGCTCTTTTCTGTACTTGTCGGGCTTATGGGGGTCCGTTCAGGTTTTTATTTAAACTTGCGCATGAGTGTGCCCAGCGGATCTTATGGGGGGGCAGCTGGGTTTAGTTAGGTAGTTATCTTCGGTTGGTTATCGTTGCTCGATTTTCGTTCTGTTGACCTCTGTTGTTATTGTTGTTGATTCTATCTTATCTGCCTTTGTTTACCTTTCTTGCTCAGTCGGCTTATGATGCCTACTGGGTACCTGTGGTTTTGGTACCCATACTACACTCTACATCTGTTTTCGTGATGCAGGTCTGAGTACGAGTCAACAGCGTTGAGATCAGGCCGGGAGCTGTCAGTTCGGGAGACTAGGGTGAGCACTTGGCGTTTTGGGATCACCAGTTTCCTTCTGTTTATATATTTTGGCTTGTCTTTTGTTTTCGAAACAGTTGTTTTAGTGGTCCATTTTCGGGACTTGTACTCTTTTTAGTAGTTTTGTACTCGTGACTTCTAGATTTTGGGAGGTGTTGTATATATATTTTTGTCGTGTTCCAGCTTTCCTTATATGTTCTATTGTATTCTTCCGCTTGGTCATGGATTAGTTTTCACTCTTAGTCCTGTTACTATTAAGTTCCGAGATAGAGTTTGGCTGGCCTACCGGAGGGTCGTAGGCGCCATCATGACCTGAGAAATTGGGTCATGACATCGCCCACGCTCCTAGAACTTTCCTATACCTTGCCGGGGTATAGAACACCTCAACTAAGTGGATGCACTAAGTTCTATGCAAAGGCATAAGGAAATCATCTAAAAAGTATGAATCATTTACCCATGTTGGCAAGACATGGTTTATGAGGATTTTGACTTGTCTGAACTCATCCCCATATTGGTGCTCAATACTACTCTTAAAATTATTACTTATGCTCGATGTTTAAAAACATTCTCTTCTCTCAATTTGAGGTAATTACTCAAAAGATCCTCTTAAAATAGGTAACTGCTCTGAAGTATCTATGCACTCATAAACTCAATTAGAAATCAAAGTTTCTCTTTTCTGAATTTAAAACTGTTATCTTTGGGAATTACTTAGTTCCCTATTCTTTTCTCGAAACTCATCTTTTAATTTTTCTCAGAATCAATTTTAAAGACAAAGCATTAGTTCTAAAAATATTCTCAAACTCCTCTTTACTTTTTCAAAAACTCAGTTTTTGATCATTGTAAGTTAAAAAGGATTGTCAATAATAGCTCTTGAGCTCTTCTCTTAAACCCACTTTAGTTTTGAAAATGCATTAAGACATATGAGTAGGATAATGCATAAATTTTCAAAGGTAAATGGAGCCTATAGGAGCTAATACAGAGAAGGGAAGTGTAGCCACAAATTAAAGGAACACGTCCGGATGAAACAAAGAAGAAATCAGGCTAGGCGACTTCTGGCACATTGCTGGAGCGGGGCGCCAAGTCCTAAACTTCAGAAGTCAGGCCTGGGTGCACTACTGGCGCTCCACCCTAGGGCCTGAACTGCTGAAGGTCAAGCTTGGCGATATCATGGCACGCTGCCCCAGGCCCCTCCCTAGCACCCCCGACGAATTTTCAAGCTTAAATTAGGACCCCAAATTAGTTTAGAATTGGAAAATTTCTCCTAAACTCTTCTTGATTCTCAAACCCAACACAAATACATGAGAACTTTCATATAATTCCCTTGGAAACATAACTTTACCAAAAATTCACAAAACACAACAATCAAAACCTCCATAGTTAAAGAATTGAACTCAATATCAAGAACTACGGATGGATCTTTTAGATATAACGATTTCTTGACTAAATTGAGATTTAGAGCGTGAGGACGAACAAGTCCAACACTTTGAGAAGCCTTACATGCCTGGAAAGAACAATGTTTTTGGGAAAAATCAATGGGAATCTTGAAGAACGCTCGAAACCTAGCTTTTTCCTCATGGAACCTTGCTCTAATTTTTCTAAGTGTTAAAGAACATGAAAAGATGATTTAACACTATTAAGACCCTTAATTAGGTTTAAAAAAACGTGGCTTAGGCTTAGGAGGGGTGGGAAAAGACCAAACTACCCCTCTAGAAAAACTGACGAGGTGCCTTAAGAGGAAGGCTCACTAAAACGGGCATATCTCTTTACTCCAAACTCAAAATAAAGCAAATTCGGTGGCATTGAAAAGAATACTCAAAGACCTTTAATTTGATAGGTGATGGGCCACCTAACTCATTATGTATTGAGAGATATGATCGTTTGAAGTTGACCTAAGTAGAATCTTAGGTCAAAACTTACTTGGTAGGTAGGCTTTCAACACAACTTTTTGCTAGGGGATTCTAGTGACCTTAATTGATATCCAAAATCATCCCCACACTAATGAATTGACCTAAGAATCTAAGAACAATTAAGAATTACTCGGTACAACCTTATACGCAATTCAAGAATGGTTCGGGTCTTAACTTAGAAATTTTTGGGGTGTTAGAGCAATGATACGTTTTGATGCTATGACTGTATTTGAGAGGCAATTAGGCGAGAAATTTTTTAATCAATTTTGCATGTGATATACACATTCAAGCAAATCAATTCTCATGACGGTTTCATATTTAATGTAAAATCGAAAAGACATGTAAGTATCCAATCATCATCTACAAACTAAATATTTAACCAAAATTCGAAACTAATTTTTTAATGTGTATACTAATATATTTTAGACCATAATCATAAGGATTTACATGTCTAATAATCAAACACCATATGATAATGCGCAATAGAATAACAATCCACTTATCCATAAAAAAAGATAAAACTCAAATATTCATATTAAAGCATAATCAAAGATGTTCAGTACATAGTTTGTAAAGAATAAAAAAACAATACTAAACTATGTTTATGTTGTGAAGTTTTACCCACTTAACTCCTATTTTCACCGCATATACTTTCATAATGGTTCATTATGCCCAATGTCGAAATAAGTTTTAATTAGTTCATTCTTCCAATATTCTGGCAAGGAATGATACAAAAGTAAGCAACCCGCTCCTCAACTTAAATGAAATTTTCATTAATCTCATCAAATTTCGTGATAAAGAATTTGAGGAAGTCTAGTAAAGAGTCAAGAGGATCCATCTTCAAAGACATAAACTCTTTAAGATCTTTATCTCTTTTCTTTCGAATAGCCATTTGATTCCTTAACAGATTCTGTGTCACTCTTGGGACACCAATCCATATGATTTCACGCCCTCGGAAATATGTCCTACGACGACGTGTTCTTCTACATTATCCTTCTGCTCTACTTCGAGAACTCTCACTTGAAGTAATTCCAGTTTGTTCTTGTTCAGCCATGTCTGAAATAGGAACAAGGAAACAATAAGAATGGTTGAACCATTCAATGTGACAACATATGTCACTTTCATTTGTAGAAGACAAAAAAATTGTTTAAGAAACATAAGGATTAAACGAATTATCAAGACCAATATTTGAAAAAAATATATATAAACACATATATTATAAAAAATCATCCTGAAAGGACACAAATTTCTTTTCCAAAAGAATAATCCAAAAATGACACAAAACTTTCTCAAAAAAACTTTAAAAAATGTTTTTTTTCACCCCACCTTCAAAAATTCATATTTCACTCGTTTTAAATCCGTTTTACTATTATAATACATTTACGGAAAGCTACGAATAAGTAGATCATGAAAAATTAAGTTTCAAACTAAAATATTGTACAACCAATTTCCAGATCGCAACCAACATAAGTAGTTTTTCTGGAAAAAACAATCCAAAAACAATCAACTTTCAAAAAATCACATCTCACTCGTTTTAAATCCATTTTTCTATTATAATATATTTACGAAAAGCTACGAAGGAGTCTTTTCTGATCCTTTTGTTTTCTTTTCATGTTCCCCCTTTTTCCACATTCAAAAAAGACACTTCCACTAGGAGTCTTTTAAGGAGAGGTTGAACAGTTACAAAGTAACAGTTCCCTCTTATCCTTTAAAAGTGGTTATCCATTTAATTAATTAATTAATTAGATTGAATCGGGACAGACATAATTGGATCGGATTGGGAAAAATCGGATCGGGTCATGTCGGTCCACATGGGTGACCCATGACCCAAAACTTACAACTTCACTTTTTAGTCAATTTCAGAAAATGTATTTTTTCTAATTTGACAATTCTTTCATTTTAACATTTCATATGACATGTTTAAAATTATAAAATTTTAAAATATTTCAATATATTAAGTCTATTTTTAATTTATAATCATAAGATATATATATTTTTAATTTCGTGCCATGTGAAATATAAAGAAATGGGAAAGGAGAGAGTATAATAAAACAAAGGTGAATTGAGAATCCGTGAAAAGGGGGAAAGAAGAAATATATATATATATATGCTCTGAAAAAACATTGAGCTGTTTCGTAGCAATTCCGACAAAGATGCTGACAACAGCCAGAAAAATGAGTCCCCGACGACCGACGTCAACATAAGGAAAAAGAAACATACACCCTTCCTCTGTAACTCCTTCGTCCCCAAAGAAAAGAAAGAAAGGACGAAATGGGGGTTAGCAGGAGGAGGCTTCTGATTTCAGATTTCATCATGTCTTTCATGTGGGTTTGGTCAAGTGTCCTTATTAAGATGTTTGTTCACACAATCTTGGGTTATGGGGCTCATGATCTCAAAGGTGAAATCCTCAAACATGCTATTTCTGTCATTAATATGTTCTTCTTTGCCTTGTTGGTTAAAGCTACCAACGGTGGGGCATACAACCCTCTCACTATATTATCCGGTGCCATCTCTGGGGATCTTGCCAATTTCATCTTCACTGTTGCTGCTAGAATTCCTGCTCAGGTTTGTTCTTTCTTTTTTTTTCTTTGAAAATGATGTCTCCTTGTGCATATTCATTCCAAATATCCTTTCATTCATATTTTTACAAGTTTAAATTTTGAGTTCATGGGTTTAGAATCCATTTTCAATTTGGGTAAATTCCTAAAGTCGAGAAATATCAAACCCAAATAAAAGATTGATTATTTTTAAGTTCAAAAGACACTCCAATTTTATTTGGGTTTGTCCATTGAGTTGACTTCCAAAAGATGAGATCATTTTACTTGCCTAAGATCCAAATGGTTGTTAGTCCATCTTAAAGCCCATGTCCACATGTTAAATTATGTGACACCAAGTCAAATGAAATAGCCGGTGGAAGCAATGCCAAGTCAGTTCAACCTACCAATACAAGCTTGCCAAGTATATAATAATGACATACTTTGACCAATCAATTGGAAGCTTATCAGATTACTTTGGAATTCAATGGCCATTCAAATCAAAGCAAATGCTTTTGGTTTAAACTCAACTCTTCTATTTTAGCACTATAAATAGGGAGTTTCCATAAGGCCAAAAGGGCATGTGAAAAGGAGATGTCCAAATGTCCAGTGAGGAGATGTGAGAGGTTGACTATGGTGGGTGTGAGGAAATGTAGGGGTAAGCCGAAGAAGTATTGGGAGAGGTGATTAAACATGACATGACACACCTATAACTTACCAAGGACATGACCTAGATAGAAGGATTAGAGTAGAAATTTAGTAGGTAGTCGAGAATTTGTTTAGTTTCTTATTAGTATTAGTATTACTAGTTTCCTAATATCTTATTCTTTGGTTCCAGTTATTGTTTTGTTGGTGATATTGTTCTTTTCTCCATCATTTTGGGCACAATGACATTCATTACGGCATTTCCTTCACTACTATATTTCCTTTTTGGACATTCTTTGAGTTGCTTTACTTTAGCCGAGGGTTTACTCGAAACAACCTCCCTACCTTCACAAGGTAGAGGTAAAGTCTACGTATGCACCACTCTCCTCAGACTGCATTTGTGAGATTACACTAGGTATGTTGTTGTTGTAGTAGTATGAATTGGGATAGAAAGTACAAGGAACAGGACTAGGATTCCTCAAGTTATACAAGATGAATAAGTGGATACATTTTTTAGTCCCACCGAGATCATCAAGTTGATATATAGAAAAAGACCTATAACCTTATTCCATATAGATGACTAGAAAACCAATCTACCACATAAATGTTCTAAAGGCACTGGTCTTGAAACATTCCAGCAACACACACCACCAAGATGCATCACTGTATCGCAAGGAAAGCCCTCTTCATAGAAACATGACGTTTCTTACATAGCCAAACCTAAAAGTTTGATGAGGAAATGGAACAAGATATCCCCGAACAATTTAGAGATTCTCTGGCAAAAATATTAGCACAAAAGACAGTTGAATGAGTTGAATTTCATTGCTTTGAATACACCTAATGCAACAATCGAGGTTTATGAATTTTTAGGGTTTCTTGATTCTAGATTGGTATTAAGCTGAGAGGACCATGTAAACACATTAAGTTTCAATGAAAATTTTGCATTCTAGAGAGGGGGGAGGGAGGCTCTAGATAAACACTAGGCACACATTGGAAGCACCTAGAAGGATTGTGGTGCTTTATGTTATACAAGGTTATTGAAAGTAGAATGCCAAATGGATTATCAACTCTTTAGTTTTCCTATTATTCGAGTTTCTAAAGATGTAAAAAAACCAACAATAAAAAGTCATTTCCTAGTGAAAAAGGATAATATAGAATCCTCATGGGGTGGGGAGATGGGGTACAATAAACACAGTTGGCATGTGTAGTGCAAGAAAGAGCGTATTGAGACTCAAAGGTAGAGATGACTGAAAGCAAAGAATGCAAGGGAAGTCATGCCGACTATATATGTGTCTTTAAATTGGATGAAATTTTAATCCTTTAGTGGTTTAGAAAGAATGGATCCTACCTCCCATATACCCAAGTTGGCACGCCCTAAATCCCTGGAGGGCTTGACTGGCACTTGGTGCCTTAACTTGACCCAGCAGACCACTTTATATTCTTCATAAATATGATTTGTATGTAAAAGTGGAAGAGAATTTCATAAAACATTTGCACTTTCAATAAGTGTGAAGTTATAATCCAAAAATTAGCGTATTCTTAAAAGCCATACAAAGCCACATCTGGGAATAACAAAATGAGACGTCAGGACAATAACATCTATGTAACTTCTATGACTTACATGAATGGAAGAAATATTGGGACTAGAACCGGCTATACCCAAAATTATAGGAGTTCATGTCATAAGGAAAAGTGTCAGGTAGTAAATGGGACTCACCAAAATCAAGAGAGAGAGAGCGGAGTGACTTGAGAAGATCTGTGCCACCCTGAAAGTCCGCACCTGAATCCATAATACAGAGGCAGCAGCCACGACAAAAGAGACGTGAGTACATATGAAATACTACTCGCATGAAGAGAAATCCGTATATGGAAAAATGCAATTCAATATGAATAACCACGTGATAACGAATCATGAGTCAAGATAGATTCCATTTCGATGAGAACATTTAATCAAGCTTAGTCTTTAAATAAACATAGCATGTTTCGTGGGATAATCCAGTAACTGACATGACATTAACCACCATGTGTACCTCATGCTGCTCTGACTTTTAGCCTAAGACGGATATGGTGTCTCACCATAATGCAGTGTGGTTTCAACAAGTATGCTAGCAAATCATGAATCTCAACCAAGGGAGATTATCTAAGGAGCAGCTCCCCCAGCCTCCTGGTTATTTTTGTTATTCATTCCAATGATCTCATCAATAGGCTATGCTAGCTTGATATGTGGACCCCAAGATGGTAACTTACACACTCACCTTGAAGGCTATTGTAACTGTTTACGTACCATAATGCCATTATAGTGATTTTTTGCTGACCTAACTAGCTGAGGCCCTTGCACAAAGGGCTGGGGTTGGTACTTTGGCTAGCAGTGGATTGTTTATTGTTCTGCAATTAGTTTCTGTTGTACTCTGCTGTAAAAGTTCTGAAGTTTGAAGTTACTCATTGTTTTAACAGAATATTAAATTGGTGTAGAAGCATGGTTTAAAGTTTCATTTCCTGCGTTTGTTGGGTCGGGAGTCCATGTCTGGGTGGTATGGATAAAGAACTTCTGGTGTTGTACTATTCAATTCTCTAGGACAAATGGTTATGTAAATTTGATTAACTAAAAGTAACATTTGCTAACTATATACAATGGATCTGTACTTATGCATCAATATAATGCATATGTAAATCTAAACTTCTTTGTTAGGGAGGCTTCGTCTATTTAAGTTCAAATATATGTACAAAAATATCGTTAATGATGAAGTTTGAGATCAATGAAAGTAACATGTTCACCTCCATTTAATGAAATTTTATATCACCATCTATTTGGCATTTTTTAAATTATTTTGTAGTATTAGTTTTCATAAAGAGTTAATAGTCAATAACACACATGAACTATCACTTCCTCGCGAGTTTCACACTCCAACTATCAGTTGTTTCCTTTTCCTACTTGAATTATCACCATCTATGTATTAAATAAAAGACTCCTCGAAGTTGCCAACTATTAGTTGTTCTCTTTTTCTAACTGAACTATCACCATCCAATCCGATAGGTGTTTTAATACATGTATGGGGATAGTTCAGGTAGGAAAAGGGAACAACTTATAGTTGGGGGTGTGAAATTCGCAAAAAGATTATCAGTTTAGGTGTGTTTTTGACCATTATCTCTTTTATAAACGTTCCCAACTTTGGAAATTGATTTCTTTATTGATACTTTCCAATGAAAAATTTGGAAAACTTGTATATACACCGGAAACACCGCAATTTTTAAAAAGGCATTTTTGTTTGGTTCAAGTGAAAAGGGAGGAAACAGTTTGGAGGTTTCGGTGGAAGATGTGGCAAGTTTAAACGATGAGTAGGTTATGGTTAATTGGGACATCAATGATGCATAATTTTGAATATTGGTCCAGCAGCCAGACATGTTGTAGCTTTTCCAGTTTCTCTTCTCATTACCCATGGCACTATTTTCCTTAAAACATCTTGATGACTGTCTAGTATTGCTCTGGCACCTGCAACCTTTGTGTGATGTAAGTCCTTGTGAACTTGCCTGATGGACATGTTGGTTGCAGGGAAATTATCAATACCCTATCCTCCATCAGGTTCATATTTTTTGTCTAACTTTAGCATTTGTCCATTTCTACTCCTGGGACTGCCATAGTACCTTCTTTGCAGTGATTCAGTCACTTCTATTTTGTTGCGATATTTGTAACCCCTTTAATAGCCAAATAATGTCCATGACTCCAAATCTTTTGTTCAACGTAAAATCTGAATGGTGCAATTATTCTTTTGGAGCTGGTAAGGTTGTGAATGGTGCAATTATTTCTCTTCTTAATGAATGGAGAGGAGACATCATTGGTGGACGGGTAAAACAGAAGAATGTTTGCAGATACTTGGATGGAGGAGTTAACTTATGCATATTGCTGTGTTGACAAATCATCAAGTTAGCGTTTTGGAGTCCGTTTTGGCTTAGATTATCGATCACCTGCTCCTAAAATTTTGACATACCTACATCTATATGATTTTCTTACTGTTGGACTTGTTTTCTTAGGTATATTCTGTTATATTCTGTTCGTACAGTTTCTACAAAGCTAAGTTACTTGCAAAGGTTGAGTGTTCTTTACATGGGTCAACATGCATTTAAGTAAATTAACATTTCCTAATATGTTATGATTTAGCTTCACTTGCTTTTGTTATATGTAACTCTAGTATTTACACTTATCTAGATAGGACACTTAAACTTTCAACATTTACTAGTAGCTCTTGATTTATGAGGATGGATTATGATCGATATGCCCCAATTTTCTTCCATTTTCTTCTCTTTCTTCTTTTGGTTGAAGAGATTTTGTCATGAGTTCCAGATCAGTTGGTATAAAACTTGTTGAGTTGCATTTATTTGAGAGGTACTTGGCCCATGCACGTGCTCAATAGTCAATACAAAACAAATACATGCAATAAGGCTTGTTTAAGCTTTCATTTTCAGCCTGCCTAAACTTGTCCAAGATAAGTGCTGAAGTGTGTCTACCACCTCATTTAAAAGTTTAAAATATCAAAAATTTATTTTATTATGCTAAGATACCCCAATGTGTGGGCCTGGCTCTTTTTTTTTTTATTTGTAACAAGCCTGTGGAAATGCTGTTTATTATCCGTGTAACTTGAACTCATGATCTATACTTTCTCTACTATGTTGAATTATCTATGCCTCATCTAATTTTCTTATAATCGAGAAAGGTTTAGATGCACGATTTGAAATTCATTGAATAATGGACTTGACCCTCTATCTTTTCCACTTTATGTTTTTGTCTTTGGTCGAGTTCAAACCAGTGATGTGCTCCTGACAAACACATTGTTAATTTGCTGTGACCTATCAACTGAAAGGACCAGGTCCTTTTACCAACTATGCAAGAAGAAATTGCGGAAACATAAATCAAACACAAGGAGTTTGATGTGGAGAATCTTCTTGCTCAAGGGTGGCAAAAATCACGACCTATCTCCAATAGGATTTCCCCGAACTTTCCACTATAATTCGAGCAATTTTAAGGTTACAACACTTACACCTAAGGAACTTACTCTAACAAAACCTAGCCAAACCTCAATAATTCTCCCTAACTGTTGGTATCTTCTCCAACTCCTTCAAAGACTCCATCCAGTCTAAAAAGTCCCTTTACAACAACAAAACAACACCTAATACAAATCACTAGGAATGTAAAAAGCATATAGTTAAGGACCACAAGAATCTAACTTTTACAACTCAGAACTACTTGGCCCAACCTTATCAAGAAAAAGTAGAACAGTATAAATAACACTTGATAGGAAAAAGGTTATTAGTTGCAACAATTGACTCTTCTTCTTCAGGACTCTCTCTTGTAGACTTTGCTCTAACTCTATAGTTTCTCTCTTTTTGGTGGAGACCTATAAAGCATCAATATAATGCTTTATATAGGAGTAGAATAGCTGCCTATACTTTTCCAAATCCAACCAAGACTAGGTTCAAGAATTCCCGAGAAATCAATCCTTCTTTGACTTGGTTTGGAATCGGCCAACTTCTCCTTATTCCAAGCTAAATCCATGTGTTCAATTATGGTAAGTTTCCATGTCTTGAACTCCAGTTACTTATAGAACTGAATTAAGAACTAATCTCAATTCTCCAATGTTCCTTTTTGTGCGCGTGGAATACCTTCTCTTGTGTAGATCAAAGAATCTCCAGTTCTTGTTTGAGTAACCTGGTTCTGTAAGCAATTCCTCATCAGCGTTGCTAGCTTCACCAATTTCTTTTGGATATTTGCCAAAGACCTGGGTCTTATACATCTTCATCTATCCTTCTTGTGCATTGTTTGTTAATTGTACATTGTTTGTCAATCATCAAAACATCATAGCATCTTAAATTAAGACTCGGATTAAAGTAACTCAGCACACATCACACGTTAAGCTCTTGCGGCTTGACCAAAGCCTCGAGGGTAAGTGATACCATCACAAATAGCAGAAGACTCTAAAATTAGAAGATTAGAAAGAGGGAAGGAATTGATTCTTGAAAGATTAGAACACAAGCTCAAATATTTAATACTTGAAACCTTGTACCAAAGAAGTTGTGAATCAATTAAGGAGAAGAAGAAAAATAGGAGGGAAGAACAAAAACAAGGAATCTTAACAATAAAGAAATTCAAGCCATGATTCAAGGTAGAACATAAATGGCATAACCCTAAAGAGAACCTCAAAGGTCTCCACAAGCCACAAAGGCTACTAACATTAATATTAATTCAAACTTAGCTACAATAAAGAAGAAAGAACCCCTTTATGTAGAAGCCTAGAAGGGGGCTGCCATTCTCCCTTGAAATTATCAATGGGGTAGTCAAACTAAATTAAATAAACTAGTAAAATCCCTAGGTTCATAGAAGACTACCAACACTTCATTCAATAAAGCTATAAGTAGTCAACATAGCATTGAATAATCTTCTAGAACATAAGTTTGGGCCACTAGACTTGCTTCTTCTTTGGACAGATTTCTGGGCCAAAATCCAACTCTTATTCCAATTCAATTATTCAATCTGCGCCTCCAAATAGTAGTAAGACTTTCCCAAAAGATCTACTTTGGTCTGGAGCTCTTCTTCGATCATAAAACATGTTTTCATTGCTAATTAAAGCCCATTAAAGCTCTAGATATTTCATGGCCCTTAATGAAGTTATGCTTTCTTGAATGCTATCAACAAGTGTCTTCCACCTCATCTAATTGTGTAAGCGTTCCCTAAAAGGGTTTGTAAAGGTCTTACACCATCCTGTTAACTGTCTCAACTTTTGTATTAGATGTTCTAGTTCTCTCACATTATATCAAAGCCAAATTTTAGGAATTTCATTCCCACACTAGTGATCTAACCACAAGGATGTGAGGAAGGGTGTTGAATTATATATTTGTCTCACATGGATTGTGTAAAGGTTTGGAATATTAGGGTCTTTTACCACTCTACTCATGTCTTAATGTTTTGTGTTGAGCAGATTGGATGCTCAAACTTTTTCACTGTTAGATATAATAGAGTCTTGTGGGTGACTAAATGGATAGTAGAAAGATGAGGTTAGGTTATTGATAATTCTGTTGAAATGTGAACCTTGTCTCCTAAGAAGAATAGAATTTTTGATTTGTGTGATACATGGATTTAGTTAGTTGATGTATTTAGGATATTAATATCAGGATACATGTATGGTTGAATACATGTATGATATATGTACTAAACTAGGTACAGGCTAGGATAGTCCTATAAATATCTAGATATCATAGTCATTTTTGATAAGCCAAAATGTAAGTCAGGTCGGTAGGAATCCACCTGTCTTCTTAGTGAATCATTGATTGAGAAAGCCAGTATAGTGAAGTAAGAAAGAATGATTTCCTCTACGTGTTTACAAGAAAGAGTTTGAGTGATTCAGAGTGCTTTTCCTCCCCTAATCTTTCCAACAAAGGCATTATTAGCTTTAAAAGACTTGTGTTAATTGGTTGTCAGTCATATTCTGAAGTTACTCATCATTTACTTTGCAGTCAAAATTGGGCAATGACATTGTGACTCGATTTTTCAATTTTTTTAAAACTTTTCTTGCCTGTAAGATTCAGCTAAAATATTGTTCTTATTTTTCCTAGAAAAGCTTATTATAGTTGAGTGTTTCTTCTGATGTACAATTCCCCCCTCTTATTGCTTTTAAGGTCATTGGTTCAATTACTGGTGTTAGACTTATCATTGCGGCATTTCCAAACATAGGACGTGGACCTGTTTTGAGCATTGACATCCATCGAGGTGCATTGACAGAAGGATGTTTGACATTTGCAATTGTTAGCATTTCACTTGGACTTTCAAGAAGAAGTTGTGCGAGTACTTTCATGAAAACGTGGATATCCAGTCTGTCCAAACTGACTCTTCACATTCTTGGTTCTGATCTAACAGGGGGATGCATGAATCCAGCTTCTGTAAGTACTTGCTTATGCTATAAAGTATATGTTTTATAAAGTGAAGTTTCTGCATGGACATGATATATATTGAGTTGAATACATTTTGTAGGTGATGGGATGGGCTTATGCGCGGGGTGATCATATTACTAAGGAGCATATACATGTTTATTGGCTTGCTCCAATACAAGCTACTTTGTTGGCTGTTTGGACTTTCAATTTGCTAGCTTCCCCACCAAAGGACAAAGAAGCAAAGAAGATAGAGAAAAAGTCAGAATGATGCATCATTATTTTCTGGTTCGGAAACTACATGTATCAATTTATTTCTCTTTCTTTTTAAAAACTTAATTTGCAAAGGGTTCAGTTAAGGGATGTATTTTTTTGCCTCAATATAATGTTAACCTCCCCTGTGTATGAATTCTTGATGAAAATCCCCTATCTATGTTGTTTTCTTATGAAACAATTAAACAACAAAAAAGGAATATTGTAGAGAGTTGTAAATTTATCATATTAGTGTGGATGTCCGTGACTTCAAGGTGTAATTCCACCATTATGTGTAGTAATACCTACACCTCCGTACTTCCACATTGATCTCCCACACCCCCACAATCTTCCCTATATTCTCAAAAGGTTGATATCATGTTTATGACAACCGTAGAACTACCCTCTTTTATTAGTATAATGTATGATAGGTGATGGATAATATACTTGAAGATTTGGAAAAAATAAGACAGAACTCTCACCTCTTGTCTCTCTATTTGTATTGCTTTCACTTTCTAATATTGTTACTCTTTCAGTTTGATATTACAACAAGAAGAATCTCTAATCTTCGAGTTCCAAGTTATATTTTAATCTCTTCTACCGTGAGTATTTAGAACTTAATTTTTCCGTATGGAATTCATTTTATAATTGCATTATGAACATAGAATGAGGTATGTTTCTAATTACTTACTTTAGTTTGGCTAGTGTGAGGTAGTAATATGTTACTATCCCTTGTTATGGATCTAGTTATGTGACATTGCAAGACAAAATCAGAGTTAATGTTGAGTGAATTAGGAGTCTGGAATGAGGTTTTCTTTTTGCTACCTATGGTGCTGGTTCGTTAAGAGAGAACCTGCAATCTCTTGAGTTTGAAGTACTCAAAAGCTTGATTAATTTTCTGCGTACTTTCACTGAATGCAAATAAGGCTAAATACAACACTGCAGGATCAACCACTCATCTGAAAACAAGGAAGTAACTTCCTATTACAAGTGAAATGAGAAAGTGGAGGAATAACCTCCTTACTGCAACAACTGCTACATAGAAATAGGTAAAACAAATAACTAAAAAGCCGTAGTAGCTATTGCTACACAAAAATAAAAAATAAAAATCTTATAAGCTGAAGTAATCTACTTTCTTAATTTCCTTAAATCTTCCATGTGTAAACCATTGGTAGACTAAAAGGGGTGCTAACATTACTCCCCCTCTTCAAATCGCGCTTGCCCTCAAGCGCTAAGTGTGGAAAGTATTAGTATTTCCCCCTTTTCTAACAAATTCTTCCTCATCGTATATAGAGTCAATCCAAAGTAACTTCTTGGATTGATGACCTTGGTTGAGTGGTTCATCACAGTTGAAACAAAGTCCCTTAAGTCGCCTTTCCTCCATTTCAGATCTGGTCAATTTCTTCACAAATTTGACATGTTAAGGTGAGAAATCTGTTGTCTTTGATTTTCAAGGATCTAATAATTGCGAATAAATGGGTTGTTCCTTGTGATCATAAAGTCGGGATAAACTCATTGCTGTAGCCTCGTTTGAAGGATTATGCAACTCAACCTCAATTGTTATATAATCAGTAAGACCGCTGATATAAAGTTCAATTTTTTGTGATTGTGTGAGTGTACCAGCCCGCGAAATTAACTGCTCAAATGTTTCTTGGTAATCGACCACAGACCCGATTTGGCATAACTTAGTCAATTCTCTCAATTTCTGACTTCTGATTGGTGGCCCAAAGCGAAGGTTACAATGATGTTTGAAGTTATCCCAAAACAATTGAGGCAGATTTGTCTCTAGTTGAAGAAACAAAAGTTGTGCATTGCCCTCCAAATGAAAAGAAGCAAGTCCAACCTTTTCTTCTTCCGGCATTTGTTGGTGTCGAAAGAAGTGTTCACATATGTTCAACCATCCCAAAGGGTCCTCTTGACCATTAAATCATGGGAAATCCAACTTTGTATGTCGAGGAATGATGAAACTTTCTCCTGCTTCTGATCCCGACCCTCCTACCACTCTATTTATACCCTTTCAATCGCGATTCTAACTGATATGTTCAGTTGAATTAGAAACGACCTTCGAGTTTGCCAAATCCTATGTGAGTGCATCTAAGCGAGCATTTGTTGCTTCATGTCTAGCTGAATTAGTTGCACATTCTTCTTGGAACAAGTTCCCCAATTGTGCTAATTGATGTTGAATTTGGTCTCCCATAACTCCAAACTCTGATACCAAGTTGTTACTATCCCTTGTTATGGATCTAGTTATGGGACGTTGCAAGACAAAATCAGAGTTAATGTTGAGTGAATTAGGAGTTTGGAAAGAGGTTTTCTTTTTTCTATCAATGGTGCTGATTCATTAAGAGAGAACCTACAACTTCTTGAGTTTGAAGTACTAAAAACTTGACTAATTTTCTGCTTGCTATTTCACTGAATGCAAATAGCACCAAATACAACACGGGTGGATCAACCACTCACTGAAAACAAGGAAGTAACTTCCTCCTACAATTGAAATGAGAAAGTGGAGGAATAACCTCCTTACTGCAACAACTGCTACATAGAAATAGGTAAAACAAATAACTAAAAAGCTGTAGTAGTCTACTGCTACACAAAAATAAAAAATAAATATCTTATAAGCTGAAGTAATCTACTTTCTTAATTTCCTTAAATCTTCCATGTGTAAACCATTGGTAGACTAAAAGGGGTGCTAACATAATATCATTACAATAGTTTTGATACTTTTTGTTAAATACCAATTTAATTTTGTTCATAATTTGAATTCTCTGAAATATGAGCATATTGTTATGGGCTCAAATTTTTCTTGTTTTCTAGATTTGCAGGACATATTAATTGATGACTTGATGATCAAGATATTCATAGCTATTGTAAATTAGTGCTGAAGAATTTATTGTGTTAATGTCTGAATTGGTTTTGATGGTTAACTGAGAAAGTGTGAAAGTGTGGGTGTATATATATAATATGGGTAGGTATTTGTATTTAAATTAAAGTATTATATATGTCAGAAAAGTATAATCAAGTTAAGAAGATCTTCTAACTTCAAAAAATATTATTTTTAAATGTTCTGATTTCTTCTTTTTAAAATAAAAAAAACTCATAGCCAATAGGAAAATATGTGAATCATTTAAAATTTATAATTTGTAAAATAAATTTTATATTAAGTAATATGGAATAAACGTGCAACGCACGGAAAGCTTTTAAGTGCAAAGTTGGATTACCATTTTGGTCCTATACTAAATTAAAATCTAATTAACTATCTAAATAAACAATAAAATTAGTTAGAAATCCTATTTATTTAAGTAAATGCAGAATTAATAAGAAATTCAATGATTGCACTTTAATTCTTTAGTTATGACATTATAAATTCTCTTAGTTATTACTAATTATTGTAAATGTTATTCACACCCTTCTATATTCTTTAGGTGTAGCATTAATTCCGTCAATTATTACATCAATTATTTCTATCTTTCATCTTTTCTTAAATTAACTTTTTTCCCAATAACTTTTCACATTCACCACCCCTATATACCTATAACAATACATTGTTATTGACCCTTGAATGAATCATGCCTGAAATCACTTACAAGGATATGAACAATATCTTTGTTGAGTGTAAAGTAAACATGTGTTTATATATATGATATCACAGATTGAATATAATTTTTATGTTTAATTTTTAGTTTATCAATGGAAAAAATGAAAAGTCAAATAACTATCTTTGATTTATTAACATTCAATCGAAAAGTCAAATATGAGAACCAACAACAAGAACATCATTTATTATGCACCTTATATAAAAATTAATGTACAGAAAAATAGTTCCAAAAATAAAATGTAGTTGTTTTGTTAACATGTTCATATGACATCTAAAGAATTTAATTAAAAATACTTTAAATTTTAAAATACTTATACTATTAAGTTAGAAAACACGTGCAACACATGTGTTCGAGAACTAGTGTGTATGTGTGTGCGTATATATATATATGTGATAATTATATTGTGAATAATAATTTAGCCTTCTTGATGACATAACTCAACAATATAATTTTGTATTGTCACATAATTTATTGACATCAATAGTTGGTTGAGTTAAAATATATAAAGTATATAGTTTTACGTGTCATCAAGCTGATATTATTAAGAGTTTTACAAGAAACTTTGCAATTGAGATTAATATGCTATTTTTGTTAATTGAAATTGAAAAAGCATGATTCATTGTATATTTGATTTTATGCCTAAAGAATAACATTCTGAAAGAAATAGTGATACTAATTTTTATATATATTATAAATATTTTTGGCGTATTGCTTCTGAAGAAACAATATATTATAATGATTCGTTATGATTATTAATGAAGGCATGTCAGAGTAATATTTTGTATAATTATTTTCTCATGTAATACACTATTCCGTAGAATAATATACATAAAGGAATAAAGAACAAAGGTCTGTGATTGATAAATATGAATTATCATATGATGAAATCAAAGTTTAATTAAATATATAAATATTTTTATATTTTTGTTAATAAGGTACAAACATATGCCATGCAACATATTTGACCAAGTATTTCATTATAGGTCATACTCTTGTGTATGTTCCTTTCATTTGATTCGGTAATTGACCGGGAATATTGGTATAATTCTTGAAAATGCAATGTATAATTGGTTATGTGAAAAATATATGTAGAAAATTCATAATTGAAAAGTTTATTTTTCTACAATATATACACACACCATAATAATAAAAAAATTAATAAAATGCTTAAGAAAGGAAATATTTTCATCATTGCACAAAAACATATTTTTCAAATTTCATAATTGAAATATGTAGAAAAATAAACATTTTTATGTTCAATTGGTTCAATTTTTTGGAAAATATTTTTTAAGAAAAATAATTTTCTTAAAAATGAGCAAAATTACTATTCTAGTTGATGTAGGGAAAATAAGTTCCACAAGTGATATTACCACACTGATTGTATCCAACACACTTCATCTTCACCCCCAACCACTTACACCTTGTTTGGATAGTTGTTACATGTTGCTTTATAACACTTCATCTTATAAAGTGAAGGAAATTGGATTAGGTCACCCATGTGGGTCAATCCGGATTCATATTAAGAAAATAAATAAATATAATTAGTTATATATTTAATTGCAAATTAGAAAAGAAAAGAGAAAAGAGACAATGGTTAGGAGACTTCCAAACCGATGTGTCGCTTCCTGATATTAAAAAGGAGTCTTTGTGAACTTCTCGAAAAAATTCTCTGCGCATAAGAAAAAACAGAAAACTTCATCTTCTTCTTCTCTAAAAAAGTTCATGCAACAAAGAGTTGTTGATTGAAGATTCTTCTATGAATATTGGAAACAACCATCTGTAGCATGTATGAGTTTAGAATATGGCTATTTCGGTGTAGTTCGTATTTATATACATATGATTGCACTATCAGACTAGTGAAACGAATTCAATGATCCTCCAAACTATGCGTTTGAATTAATTCTTCATTGGTATCAGAGCCACATTATTTGTTTCCTAGTTTCATTTTTCTTAAGGAAATTCATAGTGTTAAAAAGTCTTAATTTACTGCTAGTTAAAAGTATTTTGGTAGTATTTTTCGGCAGAACCAAATTAGTCTTTGTTTATAATATATTTTATTTTTAGCGTGAAATAAATTGTTGTTGCAGAAATTTCTTTCTGATGTGCACTAAGTATTTGGTTTCTGTATGTGTATGTGCACTATGTTTTATTTTGAGTGAATAAAATGCCGTCTTGAATTGGAATAGCATTATCATTACAAGCTAAATTAAGAGAAAATCTTTTCAGCCCTTTGTTGTAAATAAATCTTTTCTCCAACTTAGATGATGATAGCGTATTAGCAGAATTACTGTCACTTTAAAATATGTACGGGTTTTACAAGTTTTTGGGAGCAATTTATTATGAAAAGTTCTCGATATTTTCTTGTGTAGGATAAATCAATCTTTTTTTTCTTAACAAATTTTTTAAAAATAAAACTAAACGTTGAAGTTTGGTTAGAAAAGTATCAGTAATTTACTTGCAGAGAACTTGTGAAATCTCTAGAAGGCATACGACCTTAGTATCGACAGCGATGCCTGTTGTAAAAGAAAAATAAAATAAAAATGACATGTATTGTCATTGTATGCTTTTTTTGTTTTTTGAAATTTTGATGTATATTAATTTACACTAATTTTTTTATAAAAGATTTTGGTGGCTAAGTAGTGGGGTAGAGGACCCATGCTTATTTTTACCAAATTTACGTCAAATTTTGTGTGGCTGTATTAGTATTTCATTAACCATTTTTTGATTGTGGTATTGAACATGGGCTCAATGTGTACATGTATGAGATTTAAGTTTAATTATTTATATTATTATGATTGAATGTTTCTATAATTGTTATAGAATTTATGCTTGTTTAATCTTAAATTTATATGATTTAGAATAAGTGTTTCTTTTAGATAATTAAGTAAGTTAGATTTACAACATATTGGAATTTAGATGATGATTGGGAACTTAATGAACTTTTGATTCCAAACCGATGTGAAATGAATACTGACATAGTAATTATCTTTTTAAGAATTATTATATATATATGAATTTAGGCTACGAATTTGTACATAGTTGTCTCATGTACTTATACTTGTTTAAATCAGTATGTCAACTGCTGCAAAAGATATTGTTGCCGAGCTTAACAAAGGTTATAAGCTTAATGGTTATAACTATAAAATATGGAGCATGAAAATTCAATATGTCCTAGAAGAGCAAGAGGCTCTTGAAGATCTTAATGTGTTTATGACACTTCCTGAAACTGATGATACTCCACAACATGAGAAAGATCTTGATACAAATAAAGCTTGGAAAAAGAAGAATTCTCTTGCTCGCATAACCTTGCTGAGAAGCATGGATAATGACATTATGAGAGAATTTCGAAAGTATGATGATGCTAAGGACATGTGGTCCACATTAAAAAAAAAGTTTGGTCATACTTCAGTTGCCAAGTTAAGGGCCCTTACTATTATGTTTGATACCTATAATAAGTGCCCTGATCATACTATGCGTAAGCATCTTCACCAAATATCAAACATGGTGAATGAACTTAAAGATGCTGGTCATGTGTTGACTGAAGAGCAACAACTCCAAGCTGTGATACACTCCTTACCTCAGCGTTGAGAAAATATGAAAATGCACTTGACTCATAATGTTAGCATGAAAACTATGGAAGATGCTAAGCATCATTTGGAACTCGAGGAAGAACACCTTAGAGTTGACAATGTTGTCAGAAATGCGTATATGAATAGTTTTTTCAAAATAAGGACATGGCAAGAAACACAAATATGGTGGATTTTCTCAGAAGAAGGGGAAAGAAAGTCTCAAAAAAGCCTGAGACTAATCTACAAGGAGAGGAAAGTGTTTTTATGTAATTACCTGGTTGGTCATTTTTGGAAAGTTTCATGAATTTATCATTTTACCCCTCTCGATATCGACCCCGAGTCTTTGATGATTGAGTTTTTGAAGTTGGTTTTAAACTTTGAGCTTAAAGTTGAGAATTTTTGTAAGTTTTGAGTTTGACAGGATTAAGTTACTTAAAAGTGGTTTTTAGTGTCTCTGGGAGTTTCGAGTGTCGGGGTGTTTTTGGGGATTTGAGGTCCTAAGTTATGAAATTGTGGAAATTTAGCCTTTGAGATAACTTTGGTCAACATTCGGGGTTCAGATGCTCAAATTGGAATTCCGAGAGTTGTCTTGTTGGTACTCACCCCTTGCTTCTACATTTCTGTAGGTTCCGTGCCCGGATCCCTGTGATCTTTTTCTTCTTCTTCAGATTTTGAGGTTTGTCAAGGATTTTTGAGAGGTAGCTGCTTGTCATCCCGACGGTTCCTCTTGTTCCTTTCTTTATACTTTGTTCTATTTGAGAAATAAAGACATTTGAGACTTGTATTTATCTTTTGAATTCTGTATTTACATTAGTGGCTTGTACATGTGGCAACTAGGTTTTGGGGTGTTTATAGAATGAATAAGTTTTCTGCTTTTATCTTATCCTTGTTTTACTCTTTCCGTATTCTTTTTTCTTTTCATTAGTTGGAGGCTGACTTGTTTTGGTGGGAATAGACAAGTGTCATCACGTCCATTTTTGGGCCGTGACATTTTGCTTCACAAAAAAGAGTGAATATGGCTAAGCTTAAGTGCTACAACTGTGAGAAGAAGGAACACTTTGCTCGTGATTGTCCTTTAGCCTAAAATGGTAAATGACCTTGTTAAAAAATTACAGTGATGTAAATGTTTCTTGTTCTATTTTTTAAAACTGAATCACTTCCTATGTGGATTGTAGACTCGAGAGCCACCGAACATATAGCGATGAAAAGAGATGATTTTGTAGATTATGGATTAATTCTACGAGGATTAAAACGGGTGTATGTAGGAAATAAATCCAAAGAGGAGGTCAGAGGGAATGGTACCTTCAAAATTAAAATGTGTTGTGGCCAAACTCCATTCCAACATGATGAACTATTTGCTGCGTCAATTCATCAAAATCTAGTCTCCATCAGAATGTTAATCAAGTTAGGATTTAATTTTTTCTTTCATGAACATGGTATGGACATGTATTTGGCCAAGACAAAGTAGGGCACTGGTTATTTTTATGATCGTTTTTTATATTGGATGTTATTCAGAGTTCCAATAACAAGAATATTTGTTTTTCTTATTTGCATCAACTTCTAATTGTGAAAATGTTGTAAATACATAGCCTACTAGGTTTGGCCATATTAGTCAACAAAGGATGAATTTCTTAGGAAAAGAAGGTATGCTTGGCACCATATATAAAGTGGAATTTTTTACTTGTGAATTTTATTTAGCCGGAAAAACAACAAGTAAGCCATTTTGGGTAAGGCACCTGGGCTAATACTCCATTGTAATTAATTCGTTGTGATATTTGTGGCCTAATGAATGTAAGGGCAAGACATGGTGCTATTTGTTTCATCACTTTTATTGACGATTTTACTCGATTTGGTTATTTGTATTTGATTTCTCACAAATCTGAAGCTTTATGTTGCTTCATTAAGTTTATGAACTTAGTTGAGAATCATTTGGATAGAAAAATAAAAGCTCTAAGAACCGATCAAGGAAGAGAGTATTTATCTGATGAATTCAAACGATTATGTGAAGAAAAAGAAATTCAAAGATAATTAACTACTCTTTATACTTCACAACAAAATGATGTTGCAAAACGATGAAATAGAACCTCGTTAGAAATGGTTAGGTCGATGATGACACAAGAAAAACTAGCAATCACCTATTGAGGTGATGCTTTGCTCACTGCTATATTTGTACTTAATTGTGCCCCTTCAAAATCAGTTACGACTACGCCGTATGAGTTATGTACTAAACAAAAGTCTAATTTGAGCATTTTGAAGCCTTGGGATTGTGTTGCTTCTATATATAATCCTTCTTCCCAATATGGAAAATTAAGTTTAAAGGGAAGAAAAAAATGCATCTTTACAATATACTCTGAACAATCTAAGGGTTATGCGTTCATAGTTGAACAAAATAGTGGCATTGTAACTGAAATTGAGTCAGGTGATGTTACATTTATAGAGAATGATTTTCCTAAGAAGGGCTAGACAGGTCTAGAATTAACTCTTTATGAAACTACATGCCAGACCGTTTCCGCTGCCGAAGTTCAAATGGATTTGAGTGGGAGTCACTTTAACGATAATGGATTAGTTCTACTTCCATCGATACACCATCTGACTCAAATTCAATTGATATTGATGGTCCTGTGGGAGTAACTTAGCAATTGATAAAACAATTTGTCAATCTCAATCTCGATGAACAAGTCATCTACAAATTCTCCATCGTCAATTTGAGATTGAAGGAAAAGCATTTATAGTTACTTCGGATAATGAAGAGCCAAGAAACATAAATGAGGCTCTTACATGCCCCTCTAAAGAAAAGTGGTTAATAGCAATGGAAAAGGAGATGAAGTCAATGAAATTTAACCAAGTGTGAAAATTGATTGATCTACCTATAGGTCGAAAAGCTATTGAAAATAAGTGGATTCTCAAAATCAAGTGCAAGGAAGATGGTAATATCAAAAGATTCGAAGCGTATGCCGATTTCAAAGGACAAAGGTACTTATGATTCTATAATGCGATCATATCGTATAGATTTGTTATGATTCATGAAGATCAGTGTGTGTAAATCAAAATATTCAAAGATAAGTTTGTGATCTTATCATTTTATGCAGATGACATACTAATAGCTACAAGTGACATTGAGTTTGTAAAAGATATAAAAGAGAGGTTATCATCTACTTTTGAGATGAAAGATATGAGTGAAGCAACATACATTCTTGAGTTAAGATTTCAAGACATCGTTCGAAGAGATTGTTATCTCTTTCACAAGAACATTACATTAAGAATTTTTTGAACACTTTAATATGCAAAACTCATAAACTCTCTTGTTTCTAAAAGTGAAGCTTTGAACCGAATGATGTTGAAACGACCCCAAAAATGCCCGAAAATGTGCTTCGGAAACACCTATAATTGTAATTTCCATATATCTCAAAATCCGTGCATGATTTCGGAAATTCGACTTCATATTATTATTCGTGGGATCAAATTGAGTGGGAAATGGGTCTAACCCGAATTTTAGAACAACCGTATCAAAATTCGAAAATCGCAAAAATTGGGATTTGGAGGGTCAACTTTAAAGGGGCATATCTCTTAGCACACAAGGAACTGGAAGGGCTGCAACCTATCAAATTAAAGCTCTTTGAGTTAGCTTTCCAACGCACTTGGTTTCACCTCATTCCAAGTTAGGATGAGGGAGTTATGACCATTTTCGTAAAACCTGTCTGTGCAGATTTGCAATTTCCAGTGAGCAGTTTTTTTGAGGCGGGTTGGAGTCATTTTTTTATAAAAAGGGGATATGTCCCATACTTAGTCATTTTCTAAACTCCAAAAACACTCTCTAAGCCCTCTCCAAAAATTCCACCAAGATCTTCAACCAAATTCAAACATCTCAAGCTCTAATTCCGGATTCAAGACTCAATCTCAAGCTTCGATTCTCCATTCCAATCTTCATCAAGGATTCTCCAAAGTTGAGGTATGTGGGTTTGATTGTGGAAACCTTCCTTTCCACAAGTCCAACCATTTATCCTCTATTTCTACTTCAAGTTTATGGGTCCTTATGATTATTTATGAACTCTTGAATTATGGAATTACTACTACACACCCTATTATGGTCCATTTTGCATATTATCATGAAATGGAATTATTATGTGATGTTTATGGTTTACATGCTTCCATGATCAAATTATGAAGGTTGATATATATATGTATGTTGTTGGTGGGCTGATTTATATGGATTTTGGAATTGGTTGGACTTAGTATTCTTGAAATACATGATTTCATTTACATGAACAATTGCCCACCTTGTGTTTGATAAAATGCCCATTTATAGAATTCTTAGGAAAGGGAAGGTCCAAGGTACGTCCTATGAGTCGGATGGTTATGTAATTACTGAAATGATGATGAAATGGACACATGTATATGATTTTCTCTATATAAGTGTTGTGAGTCGACCAAGCCTAGTACGGGGGGTAGTAGGCCCGTATAACCGTATCGAGGGGTTGGTACCTTGGTTGCCTAGTACGGGGGGTAGTAGGCCCGTATAACCATATCGAGGGGTTGTACCTTGGTTGCCTAGTACGGGGGGTAGTAGGCCCGTATAACCGTATCGAGGGGTTGGTACCTTGGTTGCCTAGTACGGGGGGTAGTAGGCCCGTATAACCATATCGAGGGGTTTGTACCTTGGTCCCTAGCTCGGGGGGTGGTAGGCCCGTGTAACCATATTGAGGGTTTGTACCTCTTTCGCCTCTCCAAGGGGGTGGTAGGCCTTGGAAATACTATATTGATGGTCACTCGCCACACATGTACTACGTCCCACTAAATATGATTTTTATGTAAGCATCATTATACATATCATTTCATTAATATGCTATCTATTGGGTATGATTACGCATTTTTTCCTATGATGTCCATCTAATGTAGCATCATTGCATCCATATACTTAGTAACATTCAAATGTACTAACGCATACTCTATGCCTACATGATGTCACATGTAGGGACCGGAGCACCGCTTGACCATCCTCCTCCGCGTGGCTAGTACGATTTTCTATAGTGGTTATTGGTGAGTCCTCCATTTCGGGGACGTTGCTCATATCTTTTGCTATGTATAAAACTTTTCCTTTCTAGTTATGTTTTGACTATGAGGGTGAGCCCGGTAGTTTGTCTTGGCCCCCGCTAAGTACTCATGTTTAGAGGTGGTGTTGGACAAGTTGTGTATTATGCTTGAGCTTGACTCATCTATGGTATTTATGTATCATTTCTTTTTTTTTCTTGCTCCCTTAGTCCCGATTTCCCCCTTGATTATGCTTATCGCTTATGGTCATTTAATTGCTTCCGCGACCAAGGATGTGTAATGATACGCTATGAGGCTTGTTTGGGGTTCCTTCGGGTTCCCCATTCGCCGGTCACATCTAGGCCCTAGGCTTGGGTCGTGACAAACTTGGTATCAGAGCACTAGGTTGAATGATCCTCGGAGTCCAACACACCGCGTTGATTAGAGTCCGATTCATGGTTGTGTTGTGCACCACAACTATGAGTAGGAGGCTATGAGACGTTTTAGGAAATGTTTCCCTTCTCCATGTTCTAAGTCGTGCTGTAGAGTTGAATTAAGTTCTTCCCTAACGGTTGTTCTTTGCTATGCTAGATCATGTCTAATACAAGAGGAAGACGAGCCCGACTTGTTGCGTGAGTCATATAAGGTGTCTACTCCTATTGGTGCATATATTGTTGCTAGGAAGGTCTATAGAAATTGTCCTATTTGCATCTTGCATAAAATATTGCCTTGTGATCTTGTTGAATTGAACATGGTCGATTTTGATGTTGTTCTTGGGATGGATTGGTTGCATGCATACTATGCTTCTATTGATTGTAGAACCCGTAGGGTCAAGTTCCAATTCCAAGTGAACCCATTCTTGAGTGGGAAAGCCAAAATGGGTAGTCAAGGGTAGATTCATCTCTTGCATTAAAGCCGTAAGTTGATCTCTAAGGGGTGTCTCTATCACCTCGTGAGGGTTAGGGATGTGGAGTCCAAAACCCTTCTTATAGAGTCGGTTCCGGTCGTAAATGAATTCCTTGATGTCTTTCCTAATGACCTTCCCGATGTTCCTCCCAAAAGGGAAATAGATTTTGGCATAGACCTCTTCCCCGATACTCAACCCATTTCTATTCCCCCTTACCGTATGGCCCAGGCGGAGTTAAAGGAGTTGAAAGAACAATTGAGGGACTTGTTGGAGAAGGGTTTTATTAGGCCTAGCCAATCACCATGGGGTGCACCGGTGTTGTTTGTGAAGAAGAAAGATGGGTCCTTTAGGATGTGTATTGATTATCGGCAACTCAATAGGGTCACCGTCAAGAATAAATATCCTCTTCCTAGGATTGATGACTTGTTCGACCAATTGCAAGGGGCTAGCCACTTCTCTAAGATTGATCTTCGGTCTGGGTATCATCAAGTGAAGGTGAGGGAGGGTGACATTCCCAAGACAGCCTTCCGGACTAGGTATGGACATTATGAATTTGTGGTCATGTCCTTTGGGTTGACCAATGCACCGGCTACCTTCATGGACCTAATGAATAGGGTCTTAAAACCCTACCTTGATTCCTTTGTTGTGGTCTTCATTGATGATATTTTAATCTATTCGCATAGTGAGGAAGAACATACGGGTCACTTGAGGGTTGTGTTGCAAAGATTAAGAGAGGAGAAGTTGTATGCCAAGTATGAAAAGTGTGAATTTTGGTTGAGGGAGGTTGCCTTCCTAGGTCATGTGGTGTCGGGGGATGGTATTAAGGTAGACCCTAAGAAGACCGATGTGATTAGTAATTGGCCTAGGCCATTGACCCCGTCGGATATTAGGAGCTTCTTGGGCTTAGCGGGTTACTACCGGAGATTTGTGAATGGGTTTTCTTCTATTGCTTCTCCCATGACTAAGTTGACACCAAAGAAGGCTAAGTTTGAGTGGACCGACGAGGGCGAAAGGAGTTTTCAAACCTTGAAAGATAAACTTGTTGTCCGCTCCTATATTGTCACTACCGGATGGGCTTGAGGGGATTTGTTGTGTATTGTGCATCTTTCTAAGTGGCTTGGGTTTGTGTCCTAATGCAAAATGGTAAGGTGATAGCCTATGCTTCTAGACAACTCAAAGTGCATGAAAAAAACTATCCTACGCATGATCTTGAATTAGCCGCGGTGGTGTTTGCTTTAAAGATTTGGCGTCATTATTTGTATGGGGTACATGTCGATGTGTTCACCGATCACAAGAGCCTCCAATATGTCTTCACCCAAAAAGATCTCAACTTGAGACAAAGAAGGTGGCTAGAATTTCTTAAAGATTATGATATGAGTGTGCATTATCATCCCGGTAAAGCTAATGTGGTGGCGGATGCTTTGAGTAGGGCGTCTATGGGTAGCCTAGGCTCCATGCTTGATATGGCTGATAGCGGAAATGGCTAGCGGGAGGTTACATGGTTAGGCTAGGTGGGTTAGCGTTGGAAGAGGTTAGGTAATGGTGGGTTTAAAGTGTGGTCGTTGTTGATGGTGCTATGGTCTTCCTTGCGTTGATGAGGTGCATTTAGGCCAAACATTATCTTGATTCTCCTTGTTGAATTGAGGCCTTGGCTGAAAGAGACCAGCGTGGAAGTTTCTCTTCCCAATGGGCGAGATGGGTGCCCTTAGGTACCAAGGTAGGTGTGTGTGCCTTGTGTTGATGGTTTGAGGGAGGAAAATTCTTGAGGAGCTCATTAATTCTCCTACTCATCCACCCCGGTTCCACCAAAATGTATAGAAAGATTTGAGGGATGTGTATTTGGTGGAGAGCTGAAGAAGGACATTTGCCAAAATTCGTCTCCGGTTGTCATTAGTTGTCAACAAGTCAAGCCGAACATCAAAGGGCCGGGTGGTCTAACCCAAGACATAGAGATTTCCTACTTGGAAGTGGGAAGAAATTAATATGGATTTTGTAGTTGGTTTACCCAAGACTAAGAAAAATGTTTGATTCTATTGGGTGTGGTTTGATAGGGATGACAAAATCGGCTCATATTTCTACCGCGTAAGACAACATATGGGGCGGAATGTTTTATGCAAGGTTATATATTTCATGACTTGGTAGTGCTGGGATTCCTCTATCCACATATCGGACCGTGGTACTCAATTTACTTCACACTTTTGGAAGTCTTTTCAAGGTGGATCTAGGTACTTAGAGTTAAGCTTACTACGGCCTTTCACCCGCAAACGGATGGACAAAGCCGAATAGGACTATCCAACACTTTGAGATATGCTTAGGCTTGTGTTATTGGGCTAAGGGTATTTGGATGATGCATCTGTCCATTTGATGAGTTTGCCTATAACAATACTATTCAGTTTCTAGCATCGGTATGGCTCCTTTTGAGGCTCTCTATGGGAGGCGTTGTAGATCACCGGTTGGGTGGTTTGAGGTTGGTGAGGTGGCCTTGTTAGGACCAGAACTAGTTATGGAGGCTCTTGAGAAGGTTAGGTTGATTAGAGAAAGGTTGAAGATGGCCCAAAGTCGCCAAAAGTCCTATGCCGATGTGAGGAGAAGGGCTCTTGAATTCCGAGTTGGTGATTGGGTTTATTTGAAGGTGACACCCATGAAGGGTGTGGTTCGTTTTGGTAAGAAGGGCAAGTTGAGCCCAAGATACGTGGGTCCTTAAAAGGTGATGAGGAGAATTGGCAAGGTAGCTTATGAGTTGGAATTGCCTAGCGAGATGGATTTGGTTCATCCGGTATTTCATGTGTCTATGTTGAGGAAGTCTGTGGGTGATCCGAAGTGCCATTGTGTCTCTTGATTGTTGTGCGGTGTTGTTGAAGATAATTTGACCTATGAAGAGGGTCCGGTCCAGATTTTAGATAGACAAGTGAAGAGGTTGAGAAACAAAGATGTGGCTTCCATTAAGTCCTTTGGAGAAATCAACAAGTTGAAAGTGCTACTTGGGAGGCCGAAGCGGACATGCAAAGGCGATATCCTTATCTTTTCCACTCCACTCGAGCCTAAGGTATTGATCTAAGCCCTTTATAACATCTCAGGTCTTAAGTTCAGCCCCCATGTCATTGCATACATTCATGCTTAAGTTGACAAGTTCATTGTGGTTTTACAACTATGTTGAGGTTTTGAAATAAGGTGTAAGTGCATTGTTGCATCCTTATGTGGGCTGAAATTGCCATGTTTGTGTCTCTCATGTACGTTTCTTTAACATTTGGGGACGAATGTTCCCAAGGGGGAGATATTGAAACGACCCAAATGCCCAAAAATGTGCTTCGGAAACACCTATAATTATAATTTCCATATATCTCAAAATCCGTGCATGATTTCGGAAATTCGACTTCATATTCTTATTCGTGGGGTCAAATTGAGTGGGAAATGGGTCTAACCCGAATTTTAGAGCAACCGTATCAAAATTCGAAAATCGCAAAAAATTGCGATTTGGAGGGTCAACTTTAAAGGGGCATATCTCTTAGCACACAAGGAACTGGAAGGGCTGCAACCTATCAAATTAAAGCTCTTTGAGTTAGCTTTCCAACGCACTTTGTTTCACCTTATTCCGCGTTAGGATGAGGGAGTTATGACCATTTTCGTAAAACCTGTCAGTGCAGAATTCCAATTCCAGTGAGCGAATTTTCTAGGCGGGTTGGAGTCATTTTTTATAAAAAGGGGATATGTCCCATATTTAGTCATTTTCTAAACTCCAAAAAACACTCTCTAAGCCCTCTCCAAAAATTCCACCAAGATCTTCAACCAAATTCAAACATCTCAAGCTCTAATTCCGGATTCAAGACTCAATCTCAAGCTTCGATTCTCCATTCCAATCTTCATCAAGGATTCTCCAAAGTTGAGGTATGTGGGTTTGAATGTGGAAATCTTCCTTTCCACAAGTCCAACCATTTATCCTCTATTTCTACTTCAAGTTTATGGGTCCTCATGATCAATTATGAATTCTTGAATTACGGAATTACTACTACACACCCTATTATGGTCCTTTTTGCATAGTATCATGAAATGGAATTTTTATGTGATGTTTATGGTTTACATGCTTCCATGATCAAATTATGAAGGTTGATATATATATGTATGTTGTTGGTGGGCTGATTTATATGGATTTTGGAATTGGTTGGACTTAGTATTCTTGAAATACATGATTTCATTTTCATGAACAATTGCCCACCTTGTGTTTGATAAAATGCCCATTTATAGAATTCTTAGGGAAAGGGAAGCCGTCCAAGCGTACGTCCTAGAGACGGTATGTTATGTAATTACTGAAATGTTGATTGAATGGACCACATGTATATGATTTTCTCTAAATAAGGTGTTGTGAGTCGACCTATGCCTAGTACGGGGGGGGGTAGGGCCCGTTTATATACCATATTCGAGGGGTTTGTACCTTGGTTGGCTAGCTACGGGGTAGTAGGGCCCGTATAACTATCGAGGGGTTGCGCTACTTGGTCCCTAGCACGGGGGTGGTGGGTAGGCCCGTGTAACCATATCGAGGGTTGGTCCCTAGCACGGGGGGTGGTAGGCCCGTGTAACCATATCGAGGGGTTTGTACCTTGGTCCCTAGCACGGGGGTGGTAGGCCCGTGTAACCATATTGAGGGGTTTGTACCTCTTTCGCCTCTCCAAGGGTGTGGTAGGCCTTGGAAATACTATATTGATGGTCACTCGCCACACATGTACTACGTTCCACTAAATATGATTTTTATGTAAGCATCATTATACATATCATTTCATTAATATGCTATCTATTGGGTATGATTACGCATTTTTTCTATGATGTCCATCTAATGTAGCATTGCATTGCATCCCATATACTTAGTACATTCAAATGTACTAACGCATACTCTATGCCTACATGATGTCACCCTGTAGGGACCGGAGCACCGCTTGACCATCCTCCTCCGCGTGGCTAGTACGATTTTCTATAGTGGTTATTGGTGAGTCCTCCATTTCGGGGACGTTGCTCATGATCTTTTGTTATGTATAAAACTTTTCCTTTTTAGTTATGTTTTGACTATGAGGGTGAGCCCGGTAGTTTGTCTTGGCCCCCGCTAAGTACTCATTTTTAGAGGTGGTGTTGGACAAGTTGTGTTTTATGCTTGAGCTTGACTCATCTATGGTATTTATGTATCATTTCTTTTTTTCTTCTTGCTCCCTTAGTCCCGATTTCCCCTTGACTGATGGTCTTATCGCCTTATCGTCAATTTTAATTGCTTGCCGCGAACCAAGGATGTGCTAATGAACGCTGATTGGGCTTGTTTGGGGTTCCTTCGGGTTCCCCATTCGCCGGTCACACTAGGCCCTAGGCTTGGTCGTAGACAAACTTGGTATCAGAGCACGAGGTTGAATGATCCTTGGAGGACCAACACACCGCGTTGATTAGAGTCCGATTCATGGTTGTGTTGTGCACCACAACTATGAGTAGGAGGCTATGAGACGTTTTAGGAAATGTTTCCTTTCTCCATGTTCTAAGTTGTGCTGTAGAGTTGAATTTAGTTCTTCCCTAACGGTTGTTCTTTGTTATGCTGGATCATGCCTAATACAAGAGGAAGACGAGCCCGACTTGTTGCGTGAGTCATATAAGGTGTCTACTCCTATTGGTGCATATATTGTTGCTAGGAAGGTCTATAGAAATTGTCCTATTTACATCTTGCATAAAAATATTGCCTTGTGATCTTGTTGAATTGAACATGGTCGATTTTGATGTTGTTCTTGGGATGGATTGGTTGCATGCATACTATGCTTCTATTGATTGCAGAAACCCGTCAGTCGGTCAAGTTCCAATTCCCAAGTGAAACCCATTCGTTGAGTGGGAAAGCCAAATGTGGTAGCAAGGGTAGATTCACTCTGCATTTAAAGCCCGTAAGTTGATCTCTAAGGGTGTCTCTATCAGCCTCGTGAGGTTAGATGTGTGGAGCCAAAAACCCTTCTTATAGAGTCCGGTTCCGTCGTAAATGAATTCCTTGATGTCTTCTAATGACCTTCCCGATGTTCCTCCCGAAAGGGAAATAGATTTTGGCATAGACCTCCTCCCCGATACTCAAACCATTTCTATTCCCCCTTACCGTATGGCCCCGGCGGAGTTAAAGGAGTTGAAAGAACAATTGAGGGACTTGTTGGAGAAGGGTTTTATTAGGCCTAGCCAATCACCATGGGGTGCACCGGTGTTGTTTGTGAAGAAGAAAGATGGGTCCCTTAGGATGTGTATGGATTATCGGCAGCTCAATAGGGTCACCGTCAAGAATAAATATCCTCTTCCTAGGATTGATGACTGGTTCGACCAATTGCAAGGGGCTAGCCACTTCTCTAAGATTGACCTTCGGTCCGGGTATCATCAAGTGAAGGTGAGGGAGGGTGACATTCCCAAGAAAGCCTTCCGGACTAGGTATGGACATTATGAATTTGTGGTCATGTCCTTTGGGTTGACCAATGCACCGGCTACCTTCATGGACCTAATGAATAGGGTCTTTAAACCCTACCTTGATTCCTTTGTTGTGGTCTTCATTGAGGATATTTTAATCTTAAGCCCCAATACACAAGCCCTAAGCATATCCTCAAGTGTTTGGATAGTCCTTTCGGCTTGTCCATCCGTTTGCGGGTGAAAGGTCGTAGTAAGCTTAACTCTCGTACCTAGACCCCTTTGAAAAGACTTCCAAAAGTGTGAAGTAAATTGAGTACCACGGTCCGATATGATGGATAGAGGAATCCCATGCAACCTTACCAACCTTACCAGCTGGTCAATTGACTATGAGGGCTCAAGACAAAGTTGAGTTGTTCGATGTGTATAAAGCGTTCAAATTGCCGGCCGTTTACGAAGAGTTATCACCCATAACAGTAATAGATGAGGCTGCAGAAGCTCATCACATTGCACCTAGAGACCCTTTGGAGCGAGTGTTGATTGGGCCATGATATCTATGGTGATGCTGAAGCACAGGAAATGGTGCAGTTTTTAGAGGTGTCCAGCTTGGGCATTTCAAGAGATAACAGGGAGCCTTTAAATAGGGTATTAGGCCCACCATTGAAGGCATTACCATCTCATAAGAGGTATGCATTTTTGGGGGATGTTGAAACTTTACATGTAATTCTTTCTGAAGATTTGTCTGAATTGCAGGTTGAAGCAGCATTGCAAGTTCTGAGGAGAAGGAAGGCAGCAATTGGTTGGCAGATGTCTGACATTCAGGGGATCAGTCCGGCATTGTGCATGCACAAGATATACATAGAGGAAGGCCACAAGTCTAGTGCACAACATCAGTGCCGACTGAACCCAGTAATGAAGGACGTGGTGAGAAAAGAAGTAATCAAGTGGCTCGATGCAGGGATAGTGTACCCAATATCAGTCAGCAAGTGGGTAAGCCCAGTGCAGTGTGTGCCCAAAAAAGGGGGCATGACTATGGTAACTAATGAGAAGAACGAGCTGATTCCCACAAGGACGGTTACTGGATGGCGTATTTGCATGGATTATCGCAAGCTGAATGAGGCTGACAGAAAAGATCATTACCCAGTCCCCTTTATTGATCAGATGCTTGATAGGCTTGCCGGGCAGGAGTATTATTGTTTTTCGGATGGCTACTCAGGTTATAACCAAATTGTAATCGCACCAGAGGACCAGGAGAAGACAACATTCACTTGTCCTTATGGCACGTATGCCCTTTGGATTGTGTAATGCACCAGCCACATTTCAGAGATGCATGATGGCAATCTTTCACGATATGGTGGAGGATTTTGTGGAGGCGTTCATGGATGACTTCTCTGTATTCGGTGAATCTTTTGAGATGTGTTTAGATAATCTTGATAAGGTCCTTGCTCGGTGTGAGGAGACAAATCTGGTGTTAAACTAGGAGAAGTGTCATTTCTTAGTTCGGGAAGGCATTGTGCTGGGGCACAAAGTCTCAAGAAGAGGTTTGGAAGTTGATAGAGCCAAAATAGAGGTAATTGAAAAGTTACCACCTCCGATCTCAGTGAAAGGAGTTAGAGGTTTTCTTGGGCATGCTGGGTTTTATAGAAGATTCATCAAGGATTTCTCTAAGATTGCGAGACCTATGTCCAGTTTATTAGAGAAGGAGGTGAAATTTGTTTTTGATGAGAGCTGTTTGAAGGCCTTTGATGTGTTGAAAAAGAAGTTGATAGAAGCACCTATTATGGTTGCTCCTACGTGGGAGCTACCTTTTGAGCTTATATGTGATGCTAGTGACATAGCGGTTGGAGTAGTGTTGGGTCAAAGAAAGGAGAAGGTATTCCATTCTATTTACTGTGTCAGCAAGACTTTGGATGCTGCTCAATCCAATTACACAGTCACAGAGAAAGAGATGTTGGCACTGCTGTTTGGTTTTGACAAGTTTCGATCTTATCTAGTAGGTACCAAAGTAATTGTATATAATGGCCATGCTGCAATCATGTATTTTTTTTCAACAAGAAAGACGCCAAACCAAGGTTGATTAGGTGGGTCCTGCTACTTCAGGAATTTGACTTGGAGATCAAGGATAAGAAGGGCACTGAAAATCAAATCGATGATCACTTGTCAAAATTGGAGGATTCATCGCATGTGAATAGAGGAAGGCAAATCCATGAAGAGTTTCCTGATGAGCAATTGTTAGCCTTATACATTGCTCAATTGCCATGGTATGCAGATATTGTGAATTTTCTGGTAAGCGGTTTGTTTCCATCAGGTGCATCCACAAATCAAAAGCGAAAGCTGAGCCATGATGCAAGATTTTACATCTGGATGAATTGTTTTTACTCAAACAAGGACCGGATCAAGTGGTGTGAAGATGTGTAGAAGAAAGTGAAGCAAGGCAAGTGTTGGAAAGCTGTCACTCGTCACCATATGGAGGGCACCATGGAGGAGAGTGTACGACACATAAGGTATTACAGTCTGGTTTCTTTTGGCCAACTTTATTTAAAGATGCTGCACTATTTGTGAAGGGATGTGATCAGTGTCAAAGGACAAGAACTATTTCTAGAAGGCATGAGTTGCTTTTGAACAACATTCTGGAGGTGGAGATCTTCGATGTATGGGGCATTGACTTTATGGGCCCTTTTTCGGCATCCAGAGGAAACTAATACATCTTAGTAGCTGTAGACTATGTGTCCAAGTGGGTGGAGGTAGTTGCCTTACCCACCAATGATGCAAAAGTTGTGGTGAAGTTCGTAAAAAAACACATCTTCACCCGATTTGGAACTCCTAGAGATATAATAAGCGATAGTGGGAAGTACTTTATAAACTATTTAGTACGAAATTTGTTAGCAAAGTATGGGGTACGCCATAAGGTAGCGACAACTTATCATCCTCAGATTAATGGTCAGGTGGAGGTGTCAAATCGAGAGGTCAAGCAGATCTTACAAAAGACCATGAATGCACAACAAAAGGATTGGGCCAACAAGTTAGATGATGCATTGTAGGCATACAGAACAGCATACAAGACACCAATAGGGACTTCTCCCTATCGAATGGTGTATGGCAAAGCGTGCCATCTTCTTGCAGAATTGGAACACCAAGCCTATTGGGCTATCAAGAAATTGAATCTGGATTCTGAGTAGGCGGGAAAGAGAAAAATGGATCGACTGCATGAGCTTGAGGAATTCAGGCTACATGCATATGAAAATTCCAAGTTGTACAAAGAAAAGACGAAAAAGTGGCATGATAAGTATATTGTACAACGTACTTTTGAGCCGGGCCAGTTAGTATTGTTATTTAACATGAGATTGAAGTTATTCCTAGACAAACTTCGCTCAAAGTGGAGCGGACCATTTGAAGTGGTAAGAATGACTCAACATGATGCTGTAGAGCTAAGGAATAAAGACAAGAGCTCCACATTTCTTGTGAATGGGTAGCGAGTTAAGCACTACTTCAAAAATGATGTGGATCGGGAGCAAGAGACGTTCGAGTTGAATGACGACTGAGTCATGAGCTAGGTCGGGCCGCGACGGTAAACCAGGCGCTACACGGGAGGCAACCCGTGCCCACATGTATTAGATAGGATTTTTGTTTCATTTCTTAGAACCTAGTTCTTTATTTAATGTAATAGTTATGACAAAGAGAAAACCCAAAAAGATGAGTCGTGCCACGACAAAAAAAAAGGCGTTGGATGGGAGGCAACCCATCAAGATTGTGTAAATGGGGGTTGTTGATGAAATGTGCAGGGAACAGGCCTCCGTAATGGGGCCGCGTCACGGAGCAGGCCACAAAAATGAGAATTCAATGGGAATTTATTTCCCAATGTTTACAGAAGAGTCCGTATTGTGCACGCGTTGCGGAGACAGGTGAGTAATTTGATTTTGACGAGAGTTGATATTCTCGACAAAAACAAAGGAGAATTGTAACAAGGTCGCGTCGCGGAAAGGGGCCTGATTTTGGATGTCATTGGAATTAAAAAAATTTTGTGCAAAACAGAAGACTCCGTACTGGAACCGCGTCACGGAGGAGGTAAGTGAAGTTTAATTTTCATTTAAAAGTTGGGTTTTACCCTACTGCTTTCTAAATTACCCGACCCAATCCCCCTTTTACCCTTAAATTAATTCTAATTCCGCCATTCTTCTCCCCTAACCCCCGATTTCACCCCATTCTTCTCCCCTTGCAATTTTTTCATGCTCAATCCATAACGCGGAGTCGAATTTGGCATCTTTCTTCTTCAATTCTCCTCATCCTGTGCGTCACATCTATGTTCTCTCTATAGATATTCTTTTGATTTGTGAATAGCTGGTGTAGTAGGTGGCTTGTGGTAGTTTTGGAAATTGTGTGTTTACTTGGAGTACACTTGTGTGTGATTATCTTTGTGGGTGTTTCGAATTCTTGAGTAGGAACATTATGTCGAATGAGACTGTGTGCACCACAGTTGGTGTTGGCTAATTATACAAGTGTGGGATTTTTATTGTATGAGTCTTTTGTCATATGGTGAAGTTTGTTATCTCTGCGAATGCACATGTGGGTAAAGAGTTGGGGGTTGCGAAGTTCTGTTATGCATAGTGGGGTTGTACGAGGAATGCTCTATTAAGTGACTGATAGGTTGAGTACACTCTTGTGTGGCATAAATAGCGTTATGGAAGGATGACTACCTAATGGTTTATTGTGGGTAATGCACACGAACAAGTGTGGGCTGGTCCGTTACCACCAATGATTATTTTGTTTTAATGAGTGTTGGGGCTGATTAAACGTGTGTGGTGTTTGTGTGTGCAGGTCCCTATGTCTAGTACTCAGCGCCCCGGGAAAGAAGTGGCTTCCTCTGGCTAGTGGCTTCCTCTAGCCAGAGGAAGCGAGTTCGTAGTGGAAAAAATGTGCCTTCCGCACCGGCTGTCCCGCGTGGGCAAAAGCGTCGATTTGGGCTAAGAGCAATGGCCAAAGAGGGCAAGATTTGGTGGAAGAAGCACACGGAAGCACACTATTTTTCCGTTGTGTGCATTGACAGGGACAGTTTAGCTAGAGACTTTCCCTGGATTATGAGGCGTCTTTAGGAACTCCACATGGAGTTTATCTTTACCGAGCCTCAGGAGTGCAACTTGCATGTGGTTCGTGAGTTTTATGCCAACTATGCACCTAAGTCAAGGTCACAGTTTGTGAAGGTACGAGGAGTTGATGTACCTCTCACTCCGGCAGCACTGAATGAGCTATTAGGTACTGCATCTGGTCTTGATCCCTTTGTCCTCGCGGGATTGAACTTTTGGCCTCTATATTGAGCTGTCCGACACACTCTTTGTGGACCCCAATCTATGGAAAGGTGGACTAAACACAGTACTAAGAGGTTTCATCAGTCCTTGCCATATGCGCATATGATTAGGGAGGCCCGAGTGTGGTTGAAAATTGTGATGAACTGTTTGATTCCTGGGCTGCACTACTCAGACATCACACGGGATAGAGTGTGCTTGTTATATGCGCTGATGACAAATACTGAAATAAATATTGGCACAGTCTTGAAGTCCGCTATGAGAAAGGCCCGGGTGCACAAAGGGCGCACGTATGCCTTTGGGGGTCTTGTCACTCCTTTGTGTCATTCTTCAGGTGTTTCTGAGGAAAGTTTGGATAACGTGGCACCATTATTTCTGGCTCCAGTGGACGTGACAAGGACAAAAGGGCCCGATAATGAATTTGGCGCTACTCTTACCATGTCGGAGAGGCACCGACGAGATGAGTTGATCATGGCCCGCATGTATGGGCTAGAGATGTTGCGGCATATGAATGGATGTCGGGCTTCTACTGCAGCATAGCTTGACGAGGTGGAGGCAAAGTATCCTCTTAATGAGCACACCAAAGCGCTACTGGGCATATGACCTGTTTTCTGTGAGCCCGTGCAGGATGATGTGCCCACAGTTGAAGACAGGTTGCTTACCGGCTCTGATGTTGATACCGACTCCGATACGGAGGATGTTGACTCCTTGCACACTATTGAGGAGGTCGAGGGTTGTGAAACCATGGAGGATTGATCAGGGAGTGATTCACCTTACCTCTGTTTGCATTATTTTGATGTTTTGAAGCAATGGGGACAGTGCTTAATTCTAAGTGTGGGGTGGGGTGTAAAATCTCTCTGATGTATATAGTAGTATGAACTCTAGTACTTTGTTTGCTTTAGGTTATTTTTTTATTTTGGGTTCCTTGGTGGGTTGTTTTCGGTTCTTTGGCCAAGGATAGTCCCGTTGAATTGTACAAAACACAAAAAGATTTTTCGTTTTAGGTTTGAGTCAGTCATCATAGTTGAGTCGTATTGCCCTATGATAGATGGATGACGACTGTCTTTAGAGTAATTTTTGTCATGGAGTCGTAGGGTCGTGTTTGTGCTGAAGCTATAGATCTAAAAGGGAAATTTTGTATGAAAGAATGTGAACAAAAATATATAGATGCCTATGAATTCTTGTATTTGATTCTAAATGTGCAACTTACTCTTAATTTTGACTTTGACTTGAACTGTGTGCGGTGCTCGATGGTAAAGCCTATTTGAATTGAACTTGTGCTACGTGGGGCGAGATATTTTTTGCATTCCATGTATTGTTTCTCATACTAGAACTTGCCCTGCATGTTATTGAAGCAAAATCAAAGTGTTGCTTTGTTTAGGAAATGATAATAGGCCTTTTTTGATATGTTCAGAAATTACAGCCTTATCAGATACATTAGCACTAGTAGCCCTTTTGAGCCTTTAGCCTTTTTATTGGAAGCCGCATCTGTAACTGAACATCTTTTTATTGAAACCCTAAGTTGTTTGCACCCTGCTTGCCTAAGCACTATAGCATGGACTAAGTGGAATCGGTATGCTTAGTAGTCAAAAGACGATTGAAGTGGACAATTTAACCAACAAGAGTGCAAGGTGATGAAAAATCCCTCTTCGAAAGAATGTGAAAAATAAGTAAATTATTAGTTAAAATTGCAAAGTAAGAATTCTTGAGATGATGAGAATTACTAGTGAAAGAATTGTTGAAGAGAGGGCTGAAAATAATGAGAAGAAAATAATGATTGATGAAAGCTAGAATTGCAGAGTGCTTAGGGAAGTGTGAGTCACTACTATACTATTTTCCTACATGTCCCCTAGCCTACATTACAACCCGTGAAAGTCCTACTTGATCCTTTGCAAAGCATGCTTAATTAGTAGAGATGTACATAATGGGCAAGCCTATGGTTCTTTGAGCATACATGTGGATTTTCTTTGTGAGCGTGAGAAATGATTCTTCATGATAAGTCCATATGTGATATTAAATTCTTGTGTTTGAGTGATTTGGTGGACTACTTTCCTAGTGTGAGGAGCACTTGTTTGATGAAAAATAGGTAACATCTGAGAGACAGCATGGAGGTACAATGTTTTAGTTGCTAAAAGTTGTTGAGTCAAATCTTGAAGTCATGTGGTGTCTATATAATGGCCAAGTCCAAGTATGAATTGGAACATGCGTGTTTTCGCATGACAAAGGATCCTGAAAAGTAAGTAGCAGAAGCACAAATATTAGGTAGTGAGTCTAGGTCCAAGTTTAAAATAGTAAAGTGTTTGAGGACGAACAAAGCTTTAAGTGTGGGGTGGTGATCTTAGGCGTATTTGTATGCTCAGGAACTAAATAATATCCACGCTTTGTTGGTATCAAGTCGTGTTAATTCGTTTGAACTAACCAAGATGATTAGGATGTGCAGGTGATGAAAAATGAGGGAAAATGGCTTACAAGCGGCAGCACGTAAAGCAAGAGCGGGTCCAAGCGTAAGAGCACACAGATGGAATGTAAAGATAGCACTAGAAAGTAAAAATAGAAAAGGAACCCAGCTCTGACGTGGAGAGGGAATTAATTATTCGAACGATTGATTAAGTTGAGATAGAGGAGTACGTATCTTCTCCGCGTCGCAGAGAGGAAACATTGCACTGAAGCTGAAATGGACAAGCGCCTCCGCGTCGTGCACCTATGTTCAAACTTTTAGCTGACTTTTCCTAATTATAAATAGGGTCAAATTTTGTTATTTTATGATTATTCTTTTTCTGTTTTGGAGAAACGACGACTTGGGAGCTATTTCACCAGTTCTTAGGGCTTATTCCTAAACTTTCTTTAATTCGATTTCTCTTATGTTTACTAAATATTTTATGATTGAGAATCGTAGCATGAGTAGCTAAATTCCCTAGTTCTAGGGCTGCGGCTGCAGGATGATTGTATTTTATTGATGTTAATGGATTGAAATCTTGTTATCATTTGAATCTTTATTTTGTTCTTGCTTTAGTAATTCGTTGACTGGCCACCATTGAAATAAATACATTGTCTAAATTAAACTAGGGAGAGGAATAAGAGGATAGAACGTGGAACAAAAGGAGCATGACCTTCTCTAGAATTAGGGTTGATTTATATCTAGGATAGGGATGTACCTAGAGACCTTGCTTGGTTAATAGACAGGATGAAAACGTAATGCCCGGTATTTGGTTCAGTCTATCCCTGCTCAATGATGTAGTTAGGCTACCAATTACTATAGGTGATTAGAGGTCGGGAGACCATGATCATACATTTAACCCTGTAATCATTGATTCGATAACCGATTGATGTCCACTCAAAGAAGATAAAATATATGAATCCGTAGGTAGGCTGCAGCCTTGGAATTTCCCAAGTCATTGTTCGAAATCCAAATTTAAATTGAGTCGTAGTAATTTGTTTTCTTAGTTAGATATTTAATAATTTAGAATAATACATCACCATTCCGGAAGACACTTGCTTAAATGAAAGTAATTGGAGAAAATTAAAGACATCATAATTTTAAGTCTCTAAGGGTACAACATCCGATTCTTAAAAGAGCTACTTTATTATTTGTACGACCACGTACACTTGTGTGTGTGTTTGGGCCGCAACAACAATCACAAACATATCAAGATATTGCTTGAAGACCCTATTCATCAAATTCATGAAAGTCGTTAGGGCATTAGTCAAACCAAACGACATTATCAAGAACTCAAAATGACCATACTGAGTTTGAAAAGTCATCTTCGGAATGTCACTATCCTTTACCTTCAACTGGTAATAACCCGATCAAAGGTCAATCTTAGAGAAGTAGCTCGTTCCTTGGAGTTTATCAAATAAATTATCCATTCTCGAGATAGAAGTAACCTTGTTCAATTGCCAGTGATCAATATACATGCGGAGTGAACCATCCTTCTTACGGACGAACAAAATTGGAGCACCCTATGGAGAGATACTCGATCAGATGAAACCCTTATCCAACAAGTTTTTCAATTGTTCCTTCAATTCCTTAAGTTCCGTCAGAGCCATTCGGTAAGGAGGAATAGAGATAGGTTATGTATCTAGGAGAAGGTCAATACCGAAGTCTATTTTCCTTTCTAGAGGAACACCAGGTAGATCAATGGGAAATACTTCTAAAAACTCATTTACAAAGAGAACTGACCTAAGAGTAGGGGTTTCAAATTTCGTATCCCTAACCTGAACAAGATGATATATTCAACCCTTAGAAATCATTTTTCTAGCTTTTAGACTAGAAACAAATTGACCCTTAGGCTTAGAATTTCCTCATTTCCATTCTAAGACAGGTTCATTCAAAAACTGAAACTTAACCACACGGATTCTACAATCCACAGAAGCATAACATGAATGAAGTCAGTCCATACCGAGGATAACATCAAAACCCACCATACCAAGCTCTACAAGATCAACATGAGTGACTCTATGGGATAAGGAGATGGGACAATTCCTATAGACTTGTTCAGCCTCAATAGAATCACCGATAGGAGTAGAGACAGAAAAAAGTTCTAACAACACATCCGGAAAAACATCAAATCTCATAGCCACAAATGGCGTCACAAAAGACAAGGTAGCACTGGGATTAATCAAAGCATAAACATCAAGATAAAAGGCTTTCAACATACCTGTAACAACATCGGGAGAACCTTCTCGATCATGATGAGTTTGAAGTGCATAAAATTGATTTTTCTTTGGAGCACTCGAACCTGAACCACTAGGCGGAGCTTGTCTACCATCTTTACCCTCATCTCCTCTAGATGGACAATCCATTATCTTATGACCACTCTTTCCACAACAAAAGAAACCATCCGTACTGGCCAAGCACTTACCATCATGCTTCTTTCCACACCTAGTACAAGTAGACAAAGAAGATCCACCACCCTTTCCTCCTAGAGGCTTAGGGTTAGACACCTTATCCTTGTTGAATTTCAGACCTGAAACATTTGAGGAACCTTGACCAGAGAATCTTTGTCGGAATTTAGAACGACCATGTCCATCAGACCTCGAATGTGAAAAGTCACTATCACCAGTCTTTGGTCTCTTGGACTTCTTAGACCTTTGCTTAAGCTTCTCCTCTCATCAAATGGGAAATATCCATTTCCTTAATAAACATGGCGGTTCGGCATTCTTTAACCACCATTTTGGACACACTCGAAAGAAACTTACTTATCCTTGCCCTAGAATCGGCAACCATAGAGGGGCACATTTGGACAGTTGTGTGAATTTCAAAGAATACTCCTTCGCACTCATGTTTCCTTGATGAAAGTTAATGAACTCAATCACCTTTGCTTCTCTCATCTCAAGAGGAAAGAACCTATCAAGGAAGGCTACCTTAAACTTCTCCCAATCAATAGGACCCGCATCAAGAGCCCTCTCTTCCTTCCATTGAGCATACCAAATTTGAGCAACACCCTTGAGTTGGTAAGCGGCCAATTTCGCTTTTTCAACTGAAGTCACTCCCATTATCATCATAATCTTGTACATTTCATCAAGAAACTCTTGAGGATCTTCCTCAACCTTGGAACCATGAAACTCCACGAGATTCATTCTAGTGAAATCCCTCACTCTAGTTGCCGCCGTACCCACATTTAGGTTCACAAAAACCACAACCTCCCTATTTGGCTTGAGTTGTCATGGCTTGAGCCAAAACTTGAAAAGTGGCTCGAAACTCCGCATTAGTCACTTGTTCGGCTAGAACTTGAGGAGTTTCTTGTTCCACATTCTCACCCGCATTCCTTCTAACATATGCTCTTCGAGGGGCCATGTCCTAAAAAGCATCGAATAAGGATTAGGATAGAGACATATAGAGTTGAACTCTATTGCACGATTTTAGAATAATGAAAGAAGTGGAGTTTCCTAAACGTCTTATAGCTTCCTATTAATAAATGTGGCTCGTTTCACACTCATGAATAAGACTCTATTCGACGCAGCTTGTCAGACATCCTAGGACCTTTCTAAACCTTGTGCTCTAAATACCAAGTTTATCACGATCCAAAGTATACTCTAGGTGTAACATGACGTATAGGACCCCGAGAGGCCCTACACAAGCCTCTTGACATACATCATACAAGATAATAGAAAATAGATTAAAAGATAACTTCGTATTATAAAAAGTTGGACATACAATCAGAAGTCTAATCATAAGTCTTGACAAGCCAATCTAAAGCAATATAGAAGTGGTTGGGACGTAACCTATACACCACGTACAATAAAGGTGATATGTTCCTTGGATCATGAGGACTTACCAAGTCTTCAAATCCTTAGCGAAATTGACTAGCCACGAGTGGGAGGAGAAGGAGTGTCGGACCCTACATTACTGAAATACTGTAGGTACAAGTATGCATTAGTACATGAAATGTACTAAGTATGAGGCAATATGTATAACAACATGAAAACATGATAGGGAGGACTTTAACCTAACATGCAATGACCAAGCTAAATAGTAAAAAGACAGTTGAAATCATAAGTCATAAAACATGGTCAATGCAAGCTACAACAATATAAGATTGAAAACAAACAATTAAATCACTGATTACATTAGTGCATGGAATAGAAACAAAGTTTGACTCCGAAATGGCTGCAATGACTCGGGTTCCATGGAGTACTCTCAAAAGTGTTGGTGATCAGTCAGAGTATGTTAACTATGTCGTACAATACCACCTTCAAATAGAAGTTCTTGTGATGATTTCTTCAAAACTTGTAAATTTTTCCTGCAACTATGTGAATGGCATAAATTTGATCCTTACCAGTAGCATTACAGTGCTCAGAAGCCTTCTATCTCCTATTTACTTCCAATTCTTCCTGGATAAGGTGAATATAGTTATTATTTTCAAATAATTCTTTTTAATTAAAAAATATAAGGCCTTATCTGTGTTAATATCTTGATCTTTGCATCATTTCTCAAATATTGAACTCATGTTTTCATCATTATGCAGGTTGCTTCATCTCTTGGTCCACGGTTCTATCACAACATATTCAAATGCAAACAGATATCAGAGACTGGAGCACAACAAGTACGAATAATCTTGATTTACTGTGACTTCAGTTTTACCATTTTTCTCATCAACATAAATCTTGACTGGGTGAGCCAAGCTGGCTCTCTTACTATTGGAGCAGCTTGAGTTCACTAGTGCACGACTTACTAAGAGTTGTGGTGTCAAATCCATGTAGCTTATCAAATGGTGATCATCTTAATGTAGTTTTAATTTAACTGGCACAACATCATTACAAATACTTTTGGATACACAAGCGGTAAAGACTATTTTGCTGGAAATTCCTTCTTTGGGAAAACAAGTAAGATTACAAGCATTTTAGAAGTGTGGAAACTTCTTTCTCTTTCCTTTTTGGTTTCGTCAGTTTTTAAAATTTTATACTAACATTTTGTCCCTATCACTGTCACATTCTATTTAACATTTCCATTTCTATACTTTGGGGCAACCACATATTTGCATTTCATTCCTGAAGTAATTTGTAGATTTGATGAAATAAAGTGGCTCATAGCTGCAACTGAATATGATTGATTCTTGAAAGCAAAATAGGCAAAGATGACTATTGCTCATTTGAAATATTTAGTCTACTGATTAATATGAAACTATACTGTTACAGAAAAAGCAGTTATAATATCTCTAAATCCTTCGCAAGAAGTCTTCTCTATTGTCACTGGTATTTTGTACACTGAGTTCGTCTTCTTGTAGTTATTGGCTCCAGTAAAAGCTTCTTGCTAAGTTTCTTGATGCCCTTTTTACAATAGTTTAAAACAAGATCATTGGCTTAAACGTTTTTTAAATCCTCCATGGAGAGAAATCTATCTATGAATCCGCCTAGATTATTCTTTATCCAAATAGATATGTTCCTATGAGCGACTACGCCAATCTTTATATGTTGCAAGGCAATCAAATCTATTTTCTTATTTGCTATTAGGTCTATTGGCTGCGCGAAATGTACCCTATTTATTCTCAGTGATGAATGATACTGATATTTGTGGACAATATTCTAAAAATATTTTTATTTATTACCTTGATATAGCATATTTAAAAAATATTTATCATCTATAGCCACTGTATTATGTACTAAAAGTTAATTATATATGCAATATATATGTATTATAAATATATTAAAATGTGTTATATTTGTTTTGATTAAAAAAATTACACTATGTATTAAAAATGAACTATGTATGTAATATAGATGTATGACATACACTATATATAAAAGTAAGTTTTGCATGTAATATAGATGTATTATAAGTGTCTTAAAATGAATTACACTTGTTTTGGTAAAAGATCTACACTATGAATTAAAAGTGAATTATACATATATTAAAATTATATAACTATAAATGGTAAATATTTAGAATATATTAACACTATATAGCTATAATGATAAATATTTTCTAAATATGGTATATTTAAGTAAGTTTCCAACAGAAGAAAGAAGAAAGAGAGGAGAATTGAAACAGCTTTATGGAGGAACCATCAAACAGAATTTGATATGTGAGTTTTGTGCGTTGCAGCAATCAGATTGAATATCACGGAAGTATTATTCTCAAATGGAAAACAAAAATATGTATTCCCTCTATTTCAAAATAAGTGAATTGTTGAGGCAATGCACACCTATTAAGAAAAAAAGTTTAGAACATAAATTAAACAACTTTTTTCACTTTAACTTTTTTGTTATTCTCAAATTATTCTTGAAAATATAAATAATTCAAAGTAAAATCATAAATATAAACAATTAACTCTCTTGAAATTATCACCTAGAAAATGTAAATGAGGGTAAAAATGGAAGAAATTTTCAACAACTCTCTTGAACTTTGAACAATCACTTATTTTGAACTATGAAAAAAGGATTTGGCTCCATTTCTCTTCTCTCCATTTTCCCCAAGTTCCTACTTGGATTAGTGACACATGACATAAGTTAAATTAAAAGGCTAAGATTTAACTGTCCAAAGTAAATCTCTAATCATGATTTAGTTAATAAATATATTAACTATTTGATTTTAAAAATTATTGCAATTTCACAATCTTAGCAACATATTATCTTGTCTATAAGTATAGGAAAAATAATTCACTTCCTAATTTTTTTACGCATGTTTTTTTAGAAAAAATAATCTTTTTATTGCATCTGGGAGGAAACAGGGAGAAAGAGGTGAAATAAAATAGGAGAAATAATAGGTAAAATTTAATTGACTAAGCCAATGGCCTACTCATGATTTAGATAATTATATATATTTGCTTCTAAAATTTATAATAATTCCACAAGCATAGCTAAATATTACTTTGTATATATATATACATATACGGGGCTCCCAGGCCGGGACGTCTAGTGCAATGCTTGGCCTCCTGCGCTGGAAGCGAGACCCGAAGGGTGAGCTTATGGCGGTTAGCTTCTAGCAATAACTAATAGGCATTTTGGCAGCGATTAACTCTCTCTCTAACTAGATTTTTTTTTTAGAGAAGTGCGAAAGGATTGCAGGATAGATTCAAGGTATGCTAGTTGATTGAAAAAGAAAGTCAACTTTCAAGATTCAAGATTAGGTTAGTCTTCAATCATCCGGTAGGAAACCCCCCCGTAAAGGAGACATGTCTAGTCAAATAGGATTGTAATAAGAAATTTGATCATTCATTACTTATGCTATGCCTTTCTTTTTCGTATACATACTAGTCTCTGAAACGTGCGTTGCACGTTTGTCCCATATAATTATTATAAAACGTCTTAGATTTAATTTTTTTTGAGTTATTATATAGGAAATACTAAAATTGACAATATTAATTTTTGCATTTATATTTTATTCATTAAATAAAACTCATAACAATGAAATGGTGCATTTTCCATCGAACAAGAAATTTATGAATCTATTTAAGATAATATAGTCTCTAATGATATAAATATGTTGATATAACTTATCCTGAAAAATCTCTCATTACGCGCTTTGCGTGTATATCCCATATTAATACGTACACAAAAATCTCATAAATAATATTATTAATAAAATTACACTTTATCTGTTCATACTGTCAAATTTTATTCTAGGAAAATATGTCTTGCAAAGAAGAAGAGAGAAATGTTTGCTATAAAATGATAATCTATAAAAGTGACAAAAGAAGAATGATAACTTTGACTTCATACATATATACATATATTCCAAAAGTTAATAATAATGATTAATAAATCACAACATTACATTGAATTGATCAGAATTGCAGAAGAAACATAAAAAGAAAGAAATCTCATAATGGAGAAAGAAAATGATTTGAGGAACTAAAGACATCCAAAGAAAGTCTTCAAGTGATTTTCTCCCCTATATTCTATTTACTCCCCTCCCCCCCACCCCCGCATCTTTCTTCAATATTCTAACATGTGATGACGTTTTCCCCTTCTTCCATCTCTATCTCATAGATATAGTGTTTGAATCAACAGAGAACATTTTATCTGTATGAATCGATATTGCCCCTAATAATTCTAAGAAGATATATATTTTTCCTCTTCCCTTGATAGTTGCTAAGATTAAAAAGGGAACAAAAAAAGTAACTAAATAAAAAGAGAAAAATGATAAGATAAAAAATAAAAAAAGGCTTCTTAATCGGAGAGACATACTCGAGAGAAAAAAGATCAAATGTAATTTGTAAATTTAGTTGCTCTTCTAGGTGACTTTAAATAAGGGACCTAAGGGAAGATGAAAATAATCAAATTATTAAAGATTTTTTAGTCAAAAATTTAAAAGATCCATTAATTTTCTACTTAATTGTTGTGATTCTTGGTCTTCATCAATTCCTCACAAACAAAAGATCATGAATGAAGTAATTTTAAATTGAAGAAGTAACGTATCAGATTCTGCTAGAAAGAAGAGTTTATTACGCTCAATCAAAATTATGACTTTATGAGTATTTTTACATTTTGTGCAATATTATTAAGGTAGAACGTATAATTGATTATTATTTTTGAAAAAGGAATAAAATGGTAATTCAACTTTTGACTTGAGGTGTTTCCACTTTTAATAATATACATACATACATACATACATACATATATATATATATATACATACATATATATATATATATATATTAATTGATAACTACGATCAATCTTTAAATTAATTTTGAGTTACTGAAATGGAGGGAAAAGGTTAAAAAAATTGTAAAAAAAAGAGTCTAGCATTGATACAGGGATAAAATGTTATCGTATAGATTATAAAATTGTTTAAAAGGTTGATAAAAATTGCTAGTAAAAAGAAGAAATTAATTATCTAAACTATGGTTAGAGTCTTGATTTAGTTGATTAAATCTTACCCATTAATTTTTAACTTATGACATGTGTCTTCAATCCAAGCAAGAACTGAGGGAAAATGGAGGAGAAAATGGCCAAAATCCCCCCCAACCTATATCCGAATTTCCAACTACACACTTTAACTTTACGGGAGTCCTATCACCCCCCTGGAGTGTTTAAAACTGAAATTATTACCTCCCTGAGTGCTTAGCTGGCAAAGTGAGTGTATTTCACTCTCTTTGAGAGAGTGAGCACAAAAAACAAATATTAAAACTTTATTTTTAATATCTCTTTTTATAAATATATGTATTTTTATTTTTTTTCCTATTTATTGTGCTTCTTCTCCATAGCAACAAAAACTAAATTCCTCCACCATTCACCATCTCTAAGCCGTCATTACCACTACCATTTTCACCGGATTCACCATTGTTGATTTCACACAAGCTTTTAAATTCTAATGTAAAAAACTCCATCTCTAAGTCGTCATTACCACTGCCATCTTCACCGGATTCACCATTGTTGATTTTACACAAGCTTTTAAACTCTCATGATCAATTAAATATAAAATGACATGTATTTGTATCACCCAAAAAAAGGATTTGGATCAGATTTGAAAAAAAAAAATCAAATTGGGTTTACATCAATTCCTCTCTCCGCTGCTCAACTAGTCGGGGAAATGCCACACCATCAACCAGCATTGTCGCCGCCTCCGGCGAAACCCAAACCACCAGCAAAAACCCTTTCTCCCTCCCACCTCTCCTCTCATCTCTCTCTCGTTCCGAGACATCCACCATGAAGATCTACCTATGTTCTCACATCAAGGTCGACGACAACAACAACAAAACCTTGCGGCTCCACTGCTCCGACCAGCAAGCTCCGGTGAAGCAAGCAAAATCTCGACGAAGCAGCGATATGCACAAATATTTTTAGTTTGTTTTTCAGTTCTCCAACGAGGAAAGCTCGAATATGCTTGACAAACTCCGCTATCACTATTCCTCTTTGTTCCTCACAATTCAATTTCAATGGACTTTGGTATTTAAAATAATGGTCAAGTTACCTTAGAAATTTGAAGAAATTGGGAGAAAACTTTAAGGATTTAAAGGAATTGGGAGAGTATAGGAGAAAGGGGAAAGAAATTATAAAAAAAAATTGAAAAAAATGATAAATTAATCAAATTTCCGCGTGGCAAACGCGTGAAATTCACAGGTCAACATAGATGTGGTTGTGACTTTTTAAGGGTGTAATTATTTCATTTTTAAACAGTTCAGGGGGTGATAGGACTCCCGTAAAGTTAAAGTGTATAGTTGGAATTCCGAATATAAATTAAGGGGGCTTTTGACCATTTTCTCAAAATGGAGAGAAGAGGAATGGAGAGGAGCCCCATCCTAAAGAAACAATTTGATAAATATGGAGAACAACTTGAAACACAATAGGTTTTTTTGTTAGGTTACTTTAAAGATGTTGTCATAGTACATGCATTACAATTCTTCTTTCTTTGTTATTTAAGAGTTGATAAGAATTATGTCATACTATTCGGATGAATATATTTTTTGAAATTTGATTGAATATAAATGAATTTATTTAAGATTGTTTTACACTCATAATCCAAAGTAGATGTTTTTAAAAAATTAAACCAACAAAAATTATATGAAGGCCATATATTGAACCATGTGAAGTGCCACGTATGATATGTATTAATTCCTTTTTGGCCATAGATTTTAAAGTTAACACTTGAAATTTAAAATTTTAAGTCATTAAAATTGTAATTTTTAGAACTTGAAGTTTTGTTTGGATTTGTATTTTTCTTGAAAAAAATAAACTTTTGTGAGTGAAAGTGAAATTTCTCCAAAAAAAGAAAACTAGGCCTGGAACTTTAAAATCCTTTGAAGACAAATTTAAAAAATCTAATTTAAAATCTCTGGTCAAACACTATTCACGTGTTTTTCTTAGATAAAATTGTTGTTAATTTCTTCATTCAATATTTTAGGGCGCCTTTTTAGGTATGCCTCTTTTTCCTCGGAAGTCACACATCACATAATAATTTTGTCCAATAAAAATCTTCACTCGACAACTGTTCATCCTTTGCTCAACTGTAGTCATGGTTAATCTTTTCTCAAGTTAAGCATGACTATTGTTGAGCAAGGAATGACCAATTGTTGAGGAAAGATTTTACTAGACAAAATTATTATGTGATGTGTGACGTACGAGGCAAAAAAGGCAGATCTAAGAAGTTTTCCTAAAATATTGAATGAAGAAATTAATAAGAATTCATTTAAGAAAAACACGGGACTAGGGTTTGATTAAAGATTTTGCATCAATTTTTTTAAAAAAATTTGTCTTAAATTTTTAAAAAAGTTCCAGGCTATTTTATTGAGAAATAATATATAGTTATGAATTTAATAGAATATGTTCGGAAGAAGACATAATAGATGTTTAGCTCTAGCTACCAAAAAGCTTCACCAAAAAACAAACAGACAGTTGGATCGGAGGCTACCATTGGAGCTCAAGAAAGGTTGAAGAGAGAGAGCTACCACCTCAGCTTCATCAGGACAGACAAAAAATAAGAAGAAAATCAGTGTTACAAAAAGAGAGGATTTGAATGCTAGGAAAGGATGAAGAAGGGTTTTACCACACCATGCACAAAGAACTCTAATCTTTGTTCTTTAGTCCCTTGGGGTTAAACTCTGACCACCTACAAAGAAGCAACAACAATTAAGGGATAGCAAAAAGAAAACAAGGCAGCAAAGAGAAGGAATTGAGATACCGAGTAGCAGTGAAAATGATAGAAAGAACGTCCACCATTGCAAGAGGGGCTCGGGCTTGAAGATAACTCAAAGAAGGAGCCAGAATAGCTAGGTATTCCTCGGACAACACACCAGCATTCCAGGGAGAGGGAGGCGGAGAGCAAAGAGTACTGAGTATTTACCTAATAGAGATAGATATAGGATCAGTTTAGGAAACCTAGAAGCTTTTAAATTGGGCCTTGGGCCTTTGTACGTTTGGGTTCCATTTTTTATTCAATAAAGGATCTTCGGACCAAAAATCTTGATTTAATTTTTTTAAAAAAAAATTACACTTTTGCTCACAAATATTTTAATTTATTTCAATTAAATTGAATGTCAAAACACAATTCATGTTTCAAAAATTATGATTCTAAATGTCAACAATTTAGATTTGAAGTTTCAACTTTAAAATCTATGACCAAACTGGACTAATATACATGTTTCATGACACTTCGCATAGTGCTATATATGGCCTTCAGATAGTTTTTTTTTGGTTTGATTTTCTAAACACATCTACTTTGGATTATAAGTATGTAACAATCTTAAATGAATCTATTTATATTCATACAATTTCAGAAAATATATTCATCTGAATTGTATGACATAATTCTTATCAATTCCACATATTCAATTGCTAATTTTTTTTCCTCTGACCGCTTATCCTCCACTTCTAGATCTTTGATTGCTTCTATAGATTACATCTCTGTACCCAAAAAAGTGAAGGAGGCTTTGAGTGATTCTGGATGATCTAATGCAATGCTTGAGAAAATACACGCCTTTGAGGAAAGCCACATGTATGATTTGGTGGATTTGCCCGAAGGGAGGAAATCAGTGGAATGTAAGCCGGTCTTTACTGTTAAAGTTAATCCTGATGGTTCCGTGGAAAGACTTAATGCAAGACTTGTGGCTAAAGGGTATGCTCAGACTTATGGGGTGAATTATTTAGACACCTTCTCTCCGGTTGCCAAACTCACTTTGTCCACTTGTTTATTTTTCTAGCTACTTCTGAGAATTGGCCTTTACATTAATTGGATATCAAGAATGCACTCCTTCATGGTGATCTTCAAGAGGAAGTGTACATGGAGCAACCATCTAGTTTTGTTACTCAGGGGGAGTATGGTAAGGTCTGTCATTTGAAAAAGTCTTTGAATGGCTTGAAACAGATCCCCCGAGCCTGGTTTGAAAAGTTTAGTCAAGTGGTTCAAGAGTTTGGTTTGAAAATGAGTAAATGTGATCACTCGGTCTTCTATCAAGAATCAACAACTGGCATTGTCCTCCTTTTTGTATATGTTGATGACATTGTCATCACAGGGAGTGATTGTGCACGGATTTCATCCCTCAAGTCTTTCCTGCATACTAGATTTCATACGAAGGACTTGGGTCAATTAAAATAATTTCTAGGAGTAGAAGTAAATCGAAGCAAGAATGAAATTATTCTATCTCAGAGAAAGTATATTCTTGACCTACTTGCAGAAACTGGAAAGTTAGCAGCCAAACCCAACAATACCCTAATGATTCCCAATGTGCATCTTACAAAAGATAATGGTAATCCTTTTTATGATCCATAGAGATATAGGAGGATAGTTGGGAATTAAACTACCTCATTGTGACTTGTCCGAATGTTGCATTTGTCGCAAGTATTGTTAGTCAATTTATGTCCACGCCTACGGTCAAACATTGGACAACTTTGGAACAAATTTTATGTTACTTGAAAGGAGATCCTAAACTCGACTTATTGTACAATAATCATGGATATACTCGTGTTGAGTGTTTCATAGATGCTGATTGGGATGGATCCAAAATTGATAGAAGATATACTACAGGCTATTGTATCTTCATTAGAGGAAACTTAATATCATGGAGGAGCAAGAAGCAAAATGTTGCATCTCGATCCAGTGCTGCATCCGAGTACAGATCTATGCCACAGTCTACATGTGAGATTATGTGGATACATCATCTTTTAACTCAAATTGGATTGAAACATCATACACCAACAAAACTTTGGTGTGATAATCAAGCTGCTCTTCATATTACCTCAAATCCGATGTATCATGAAAGAACTAAATATATTGAGGTTGATTGTCATTTCATTCGGGAGAAGATTTAGGAAAACTTGATTTCCACTGGCTATGTGAAGACTAGAGAGCAACTAGCTGATTTGTTCACAAAGGTGATGAAGGAGCTCGAATTAACTATCCATGTAACAAGCTGGGCATGATCAATATCTATGCTCCGGGAGTGTTACGGATATTATAGATTGTAAATATATTCTCTTATCTTATATAACTAGCTAAGTCATAGAAGAGATGTGTAGGACATTTACTTACCTTTGATAGAATCTCTAGTGATTGTATATATACATGTAATTCCGAACATAGTGAAATACAAGTTCTTCCATTCCCATATTTCAAATAACAATACCAAAGCCTTTTCCACTTTTAATGCAAAAATTTCTAAGATGTGCTTCCAGGAAGTTCATGATTTATTAGTCAATTCACCTTCTCTAACAAACCTAAACACATGCAAAGGATCATTTGCAAGGCCATTTGATCTAATTTCTTACTTGCTATTAGGTTTAGTGGTTGCACGAAAGGTACTTTATTCATTCCCAGTAATGAATGATATTGATATTTCTCGACAATATTCTAAACCTTGTAATGATCTCGATCAAACAATAGAAATAAGGGCTATTTTTAAAAATAATTTTATAATGATATAAGTGAATGGAAAATTACAGAAAGAACAATAAAATGCAGAGAAATGGAAAACTAATTAACTAGCTGAAGCTCCATTGATGAGAATTTCCTATGAAGAGAATAGAATAGAGGAAGAAATATAGCTGAAGAAAGAGAGGAGAATTGAAACGATTTTAGGGAGGAGGTCCCTGAATCAAACGGAATTTGACGTGTGAGTTTTGAGCGCTACAACAATCAGATTGAATATCATGGAAGTATTATTCTCAAATGGAAAACGAAAATATGCAGCATTTAGCATGACAATCAAACATGATTGTCTAAAATTTTGGCATAATATATAAACGTGCCATTTAAGTTGGCCTCATCTAACATCTATGTCTTCTAACTTTTGTTGTGCATAAGTAGACACTTAAGCTTGTATAAAATTGAACAAATAGATACATTCATCCTATGTGGCGTCCTACATTGCAATTTTGTGTCATACATGTATTATGCCACGTAGGACGTGTGTGTCTACTTGTTCAATTCTATGCTAGTTTAGGTGGCTACTTGTGCACATCCAAAGTTGGATGGCGTAGATGCCAACTAAAATCAAGTTAAAAGGCATATTTATGTATTGCATCTTCTATTTTTCCTTTTCTATAATTACACTTTTGAGGAACTATAGTGAATATATGAATGGCAGAGACACCAATCTATCTAATGGAATGAAAGGACCATGCCAAATTGACATTTTATACCTCAATATCTTCAAGAGCTTCAAATAACCCAACCAAACACTTGACCTCCTTATAACCATTGGTCAATTTTGACTACTCCACAATCATGTAGGGCAACATAAAACTTTTCTCCAATTGAAGAATTCTTGAAATAGTTTCAATAAGACTGTTGTAAACTTCCATTGCAACAAATCTTCAGCTATAAAAAGTCATTATAATCTATATTACTTTTTAAAAATATAAAAATCTTTAAAATGTTGAATGAACCATTTGCCCATTATTAAAAGATTTTACAATAGACAAAATTATTATTTGCTATTTTTCTCAAACTATTATATAGTTATTTTTATAATAGATAAATAAAGGAGTCTCAAAATATATGGAGTCCTAAAATATAGGGTAAGATGTAACTTTTTCCTGTGCAAGTGAAAATTGACTATAATATAGGAAACTTTTTCTTAGTGTATGTGAAAGTAATAAATTAATTAAGGAGTGCTAAAATATTTGAAGTCCTAAAATAACATAGCTATTTTACTATGTATGCTTGATAAGCAAGATCTATAGTTCAATTTATACCATTAAATTGAAGAGAAAAAAACTAAAATTGTTATAAAATCAAACAATAAGATTAATAATATAAGCAAGAAAGTAGATAGAAAATGAAGAGAGAGACAAGAGAGGAGAGTTTTCTTATTCTTCTAAATATCCTCAAGTGTGTCTACAATATGACTTCTCATCCTCTATTTATAGTATTACATAGAGGTAGACAATAAGTTTGTCATAAACATGAAATTAAGGGTAAGATCATGGAGGAGGTGGAAGACATTGCATTAAGGATTTTTGAGATCACGGGAAAATGGAACATAATGACGAAAAATAGTGGGAATATGAGGAGTTTATATTTAGTGGACATCCACATAAAATATATATTTCATAACACTTCTCCTTAGATGTTCATAAATGGCATACCTCATTAAAATAAGTCATGATGTAAACGTATGCATTATTAATTATTTCTTACAAATCAACTTCTAATGGTTGCAAACATTAGAACCTATCCTAGATTTTACTCATTTAAGTAAAAGGGTACAAAATCAAGGAAAAGAATTAACGACAAGGATTCAAGACTTTTAAACCTTGTCTAATGGTTGATTTTGTAGCAAGGTTAACCAACGTAAAGCAATTGCCAAGAGTTGTATTGCTATCACTTGTAATTTGAAAGAATAAAATGATACTCATTAAGTTAGGTTGAAAAATGATTGAGTTTAACATTAGTTTTGATAAGCTTACTTATCTAGCAGTAGAAGGATTTATACTATGAACTTATGATTAGATTGGTGGCCTTTAATTGTTGCCTTTCCAACTATTTGATGATGATTATGTCATTTTCATTGGGATTTACTTAGCACCGAGAGGACTTTAATTTGAGATGGAGGCTCTCCCGTTAATAGAGGTTGGGTCTCTAGTAGCAATCTCCTTGTCCCAAACCACGTGCCCCCTTAGGATTATCTTAAATGACCAAGCTAGTGGATTCACTTTAGCAATAAAGAATGATACAGAGTTTTATCTTGGCAAGTAGGATATCTCTTTTTAGTGTGAGGGTTGCACTAGATTTCATGTTATAGCCCACATGGTCTTATTATCGGTTAACGATAAATATCTCACAAATGAACTATGTTTTCTTCAAAGGTCTTTTCAAAGCTTTTTCTATGGTTTTAAAGTATGCATAGACCTTGTTCATGATTTATGATTTCTATTTAAAGGCTTTTATTTCGTTTTACTCAGTCATTGTAATGACCCTGAAGGTCAATTTTGGTAATTTTGTAAAATGACCATTTTTCCACTCCCGTGAGTTGCCCTGAGTCACATTTGAAATGTTTCCGAAGTTGGTTTTGTGAAAGTTTGAGTTAAAATGAAGTTTTTGAAAATTTTTGACTTTTAAAGGTTTAAGTTGTCAATTTGTGGTTTTAGAGGTCATTCAGAGTTTTGAGACTTGGATAAGAATTCTGTAGATTCCATCAGTTCCAAAATGTGGATTTTGGCCTAGGAGAGTTGGCGGGGTCAGTTTTGGGGCTGTTTCGTGGATTTAAGGTCCTAAGTTGGAAAATTGTGGGAATTTGATCATATGGTTGACTTTGGTCAACATTCGGAGATCCGATGCTCGGATGTCGATTCCGACAACTCCGTTGGATTCAGGGGATGATTTTAGGACCAGGGGTGGCCTTGGTTGAATTTTTACAAGTCCCCGAGCTTGTTTTGAGTTGTTGAGCCTTGAGTTAGTTTTGAGGTGTTTTATTGGGTTCCGGGTCAAGGAGACCTTGATTCCAAATTCTGATGGTTCCATTGAGTCCGGAACGTCGAATTTTGTAGGGTTGCATAGCTGGTTTGTGTGCACGGGATTCCGAATGAATCCTGAGGGCCCAATCAGAGACTTGTGAGATTGTTGTTTTGCTGTTATCCAGTGCCAGCTATTTTGACCTCCGCGTTGGCGGAGGGTTGTTGCCCACGTTCGCGGAGGGCAAGGTTGGTGGGATCCGTGTTCGCGGATAGGTTTCGCGTTCGCAGAGTGTCTGAGTGTTGTTCTCCGCATTCGCGGAAGGACTCCCGCATTCACGGAGTGTTAGTTTCCCTAGGCTTGAGTAGGTCTCCGCGTTCGCGGAGGGTGTTCCACGTTCACGAAGTATGGCATTGGTTGTCTCCGCATTCGCGGAGTAAGTGGTCTGTGTTCACGGAGGTCATATTTGACCTGAACAGTGTAAAATTAGGATTTTGGCCATTTTCATCATTTTGGAGCTCTCTTGGGCGATTTTTGAAGAGAAGTTTATTGGGAATCAGTGTGAGTAAGTAATTTTAACCCTTGGCCTTGATTACCCAATGTTTGTATCATGATTTTGAATTGGAATTTGGGATTTTTAAGTGTGTTTTTGGTGGTTTTGAAAGAACTCCGAAAATTTGATAAAATGGGAATGGAGGGCTGTTTTGGGCCTCCTTTTCAAATGGATTTTTCACCATTGAGTTCCTATGGTATTGAGGATGAGTTTTATGAAAGGAATTTCGGATTCTAGTTCCGTTTTTGAAATCGGAGTTTGGGGTTGTTTCATCTTTTCCTTCCAAATTTGTGTTTTTGGCCTTGATACACCCGAATTGTGATTGGGTTTTTATATTTGAATAGATTGTGTTGCTTTGGATTGCTTACGGAAGGGAAAAGTTTCGATTGTTGATTGATTCCGATTTGATTAAGGCAAGTGAACTCTTAAAATCTTGTAAATCTTTTAGAATTTCGACTTCCTTACTTGATTGCGTTGGGGAGTAATGGGATTGAGGTATTGGGTGAGTTCTTGCATGAATCAATCTAATAATAACCGGCGGGGTTAATAAAATGGCTTGTGTGCTATGTGAAAGGTCAATGTGTGATTGGGCCATGGACTTGATTTTGTTGAAAGATGGATGTGTTGCCATGATAGTCTCGATGTGATTATAGTTGTGTTGAACATGTCTTTTGCTCATTTTTGATTATGGGACTAGACTTGAGACTTTTGCTTATCGATTGACCCTACTTGTGATGAAAGAGGTAGAGAAATGGAGACTAGGCAATTGACATCATTGATATATTGAGAATATTGAGATTTTGACTGTTCTTGTTGATATATTGATGATAGTGTGACGTGATTTGCATTGATATGAATTGCGTTGTGATTGTGAACACTATCCTTCTCTCATTATTTGTTTGAACATGCATGTATGCACTGGTTCTGAGACACTATGATGAGACTCTTTGATGATATATGGTCCATGTGAGGCCAGTTATGATTTATGCCAATGGGAAATAGTTTCGGCGAGTGATGATTATGCCGATGTTTCTGCTGGCGGTGTGTGATGCCGAGGTTTTTGCCGGCGATGTGTGATGCCGAGGTTTCTACCAGCGATGTGTGAGCCGAGGTCTCTTCCAGCGATATGAGGTGCCGAGGTCTTTTTCGGCGGATACATGGTCCATATGTGGCCCCCATGGGTTCCGGTCTGAGATTCAGCGGATGTGTATCATAGGACAGACATGCATTCTTGACATGGCATTGCATTGCATTGTATTGTCTGATCCTTGCTATCATGGTGCTATGTTGTGCCTCATGATTCTGAGATGACTTGTTGATATTTGAGTTGAACTTCCTTGTTGATTTGTCAGTGGGCTGCTATTGAACTGTTGTGGAACTGTATTTGATCTGTTACTGAATTGTTGAGGATTTATTGTTGATTTGTATCATTTGAGCTATGACTTGGAAATTTGTTAGGTTGGGCTGAGTTTTTGTGCAGGTTGTAGTTATTGGAGGTTCGATTGGAAGTCGGGGTTTCGTGATTCTTTTAGCTTTGCTTCATTTTATTTGTTGATTTGCTGAGTACCGTGTTGTTTGGTACTCACCCTTGCTTCTACACTTGTGTAGGACCCGAGCCAGGACCGTGATCTAGCTTCTCTTCCCTTCTCTGAGGCTCGCTAAGGATACTTGAGATGTAGCTGTTGATACCGGCAACCCCTCTCTCGGCCTTTTTACTTATGTCTTGTTCTATTTGAGATATAGACTTTGAGACTTGTACCTTCTTTTCAATTCTGTAATAGAGACTTGTACATGTGACAACTAGTCTTGGGTTTGGTTTAATAGATGAAGTCTTCCGCTTTTAGTTATTTGTTTGTTTTGTGTTATTTTTCTTCCACTTGTTGGATTTTAGGCTGACTTGTCCTGGTGGGAAAGGACAAGTGCCATCACACTCGGTTTTGGGTCCTGACAGTCATGCATATCACGTTTAAGTTCACTATATTATCATGTTTATGTTTTATTGCATTTCTCCATACTTAGTACATTCACCGTACTAATGCATATTTGTGCCTATATTATCTTATAATATAGGGTCTGACGCTCCTCCTCCTGAACGTGATTAATATCGGGATTGCTCCGCAACTGTTTGTTTGGATTGGTGAGTCCTCATGGTTTGAGGACAAGGCCATTGATGCTTTATTGCTTTTATCATTTTTTTAGTTTCAGACTTGTATGTGGTGTATGGGTTACGTTGATAACGGCATGGGTAGCAAATATCATATGATAGCTTTAGAGGAGCTTGATGGACACCAAATAAAGACATAAAATGTGTTAAAGGTCCATCAAAGTGAAGAGAAGGAAGAAAGTGGCCATGTGTGCAAATGGTCATCTCATGAATTCAAGAATTCACAAAGGAAGACAACCAAACAAGGCCCTTATCTCACTAAGGGTAAAATTGTCAAAGAAGTGTCTTCTTTATTTCCTTAGTATAAATAGTAGTTTTATTATTTTGGAAGACTTAGATTATGAATATTATGATGAATTGAATATTATGATGAATTGAATATTTGAAAGCTTTGAAGCTTGTAGTTTCTAGGTGTAGCTAGCATTAGTGTAGTTCATAGTTGGTAATTGTAGTTGAGTGATTAGGGTGGATTCCCGATATTGCTTGTGTTAACTTTTTCTTGCTTAATCGATCATCGAGTTACCCTCTTTGTGCATTCAATTTGGTTTTCTCATTTTTGATTGAGTTTGGATTATTGTTGTTTGATCGGATTCAATTGAGAGGTGAAGGCATAAAGTCCTTTGTTGCTCATAAATTCGATTATATTTCGATAATTCCACATATGTTTTCTTTTTTATTTCAATTGTCCTTTTCATCCTTATCATTTGGTATCAACAGCCTAGGTTTAGATTTGTTCTTACAATTCTAGTCTTGGTTTGCAAAAAAAAAAAAAATCAAAAATCTTCCCAAAATTTTGAAAAAAATATTTTGATTCGTGTTATTATTGTTGTTTTTGACACTAGATTATTGTTCCCTAGTGTGTTTTCAGTCTATGTTCAAAATTTTAAGTGATTTGGAGTTGGGAAGGAGAATCCACCATTAAAGGAGCTTGAAGCTTTGAAGAAAACAAATTCAAGTGGGTTTTGTTGATTGAAGTTGAATTCAAGCTCAAAAGGTATTGGGTTTTGTTCTCTAATTCAGAGGGAAGATAATCTTGAAATTTGAGGTGATTTGGTAAAGTTTTGAAGTGGGGTTTATTTTTGGTGTTCTTCATGAGTCTTGAAGAAGAAGAATGAAGAAAGTACTTTTGATTCAATATTTTCAAGTCAAAAGTGAGTCAAGGTGTTTATTAGTCCATTGGTGGAAATTTGAAAAAAAAAATTAAATTAAATTCCACATGGACATGCCACGTCAGCAGTCCACAGTCAAAGTCAACCGTTGACTGCCGAGTCAGCAACCATGCGTGCGCCAACACAACAGCAATCAGTGCCACCTCTTCCAGACGCGTGGAGCCCAACTTCAGAGACTCCAATGTGCAGATTTTTGGCTTAAGAGGCCAAAAATATTCTAAGTATGGAACGTTTTTTGGACCTAAAAAATTTTCTAAGTATCCAAACGTCTTGATTTCTTTTCTAAACTATTTTCCTTTCGATTTCTCAGCTATTTAACAATTAATTAACATCTTTAATTACTTGTTAACTAGTTTTAATCATCTATTATCCAAATTAAATTCTTTCAAGTGATGAACTTCTTTGAGGCCTCAAATTTTTTCTAAGTGTCCGAACTCACTTTTTTCTTCTTCCACACTCATTTTTTTCTATTTCTCAACTATTTATCAATTAATTAACATCTTTAATTACTTGTTAACTAGTTTTAAATCATCAAATCATTTCTTTGATCCTTCAAATTAAGTAACAACAAGCAATTCTTCTACTTTTGTTACTTAGTTTGTTTTGAGTCCGAATCTTTTCATGCTTCTTTCTTCTACTTTTCTCATTAATTCATTGATAACCTTCTTGATTCAAGTCCATTAGTTTTTTTTTGGGTCGTTCTTCTTTCAAGAGTCACAAGAATCCACTCCACCACAAAGAATTAGTGATCTTGTGAATTGATTAGGCAAAGGTAGTTCTCTATCAACTTTGGGAAGACACTTTAGGAAGGTGAGTGTGAGATCAAACACGAGAGGTGTGAGGAATTTTGTCACTAACCTTGTTTGCTAAGTTTTGTAGGTACCAAAGGTGATTACAAGGAAGAATGTCATCCGTAACTTCCGAATATTGTGGAGATGGCATTAGTGAATACGCTTGTTGCATTATGAGCTACGAGCATGGTGAAAATGAGTTTTGTAAGGGAAATGATGGTCCTTATGAGCATGGTAATGGGTCTCTTGAGAATGATGGCGATTCCTATGAGAGCTATGATGGTCCATGGGATAATGAACAACATAGTGGTGAAAACTACTACTTCGGAGACGATTATGAGATGAATGGAGCTTATGACTCATGTGATGATGTTGAAGGGGTAGAAGGATCTTATAGAGTCTACCATTGTGAAGATGATGGTTCTCATGCTTTGCAACATGGTTATGATGGTGATGTGAGGTACAAATCTTTCTCTCATAGGTCTTATGAATCCTTTGAGCGGAATCTAGATAGAAATGGAAGTTGTGAGGTTGAATTTCCTTCCTCGTTTTGTGCTACCTCCTATTCTAAGAAAGAAGACAGATGTTTGGGTGAGACCATTTCAAAGTCGTCGTGTGGACCATAGAAGAAGTACATTCCCTACTTCTCGAAACATGATAACTTATTCTTCTCATCCTAGTTCCAATGTTTCTTGTTCTCCATATGGTGATGAGGTTGGAGGTAGAGTGGGAGGTACACTAAGCCATGAAGTCGTAGAGTTAAGAGAATCCTTTACCACATTGAGGGAAGATTCTGATGATTTCTTGCGGATGTTTGAAAAGGTCAAGCCTATGGTACAAAAGAGGCAAGTTATTCATCATGAAGATAAACCTAAGGAGTTACCTTTGGAAGCAAAAAAAGATACTCCTTACAAGGATGACACTAAGGAGTTAAACATGGAAGTCAAAACACCCACTCCTTGTGCACCAAAATGGAAGTTAAACTTGAAAGGGTCTTCTAACCCTTCGCAAGGAATCCTAGGCACTTGTCCTAACTCCCATAAAATTGAGAGACAAAAGATTGAGAGGAGTAAGGGTGTGAAAAGTGACAACTATAGAGTGGAAAAAGGAGAGGTTGTGTGGAGTGATGTGAGAGGGTTGTCACATTCTTCTCCTAACTCATGTAACTTTTGTTTCTCTAGTTGTTTGAAAACTTGTGCATGTATCCTTGGAAGCAAGCCTAGTGAGGCACATCAAAATGTTGAAAGCTTCCACAAGGAGCAAATGTGCTCAAATGTTGATAACGAAGGTGAAGACACTTCAGGTTGTGAGCTACAAGGTAAAAATGCTAATTCTTGCACTTCGTTAAGCTTGGAAATTCATTGTTTGACTAGCAGCCAATTGAGTATAAGTGATAGCTTGATTTCATGTGAGCTTAATGATTCTTTGCCACATAGTGATAATGCATTTGTTGAGAGTGTTCATACACTAGTTGATCCTATTGATGACCGAATAGATTCTTCTTGTAAGATCAATTTCTGTCCACCTAGTGTTGACACTTGTGCCTTGAGTGATATTACATTGTCATGTAGTTCTTTGTCATGTTTTGATGATGTGCATGTTGAGAATGTGGATACACTAGTTGATCCTATTGATGACCGAATTGATTCTTCTAGTAAAATCAATTTGTGTCCACCTAGTGTTGATACATGTGCTTTGAATGATAGTTCATTATCAAGTGATATTGGTATTGATCAACTTTTGTATAATAATCTCTTGTTTGATGATGACATGACTCTTGAGAGTGTGCATAGTGGAATACGTTATAATGTTGTGAGTATAGCAACTCTTGAAGGCTATCAATTTTTTGAGAATCCACTATGGTGTGATGACACACTTTCCAAAGATGAAAACCTCTTTTGTGAAGATGATAATACGTTTATAGAGAGGATAGTGTTAAGAAGAATGGTGATGCTTATGTGTTAATTGCTACTTCTTCCTTGTGCGTTCCAGTTCTTCGTATGAGTTATGATGCTTTAGTATATAAAGTGGAGGCTAAACTTGGGAGCACCTTGATTGAAGTTCATTTATGTGACACCTTTCTCTGCTACTTGTTTGCATATGATGATGCTTGCGCTTTTGAGTGGAGTATGATATTGGAAGATAAGGGTGACAACCGGGCAAAAAAGAATGTGCTTGATCCATGTTCATGGATTTCCTTTCCATTTGACCCCGGTAATGAGTTGAATTGTGGCACTTGTTTAGTGATGCTTGGCCAAGATGACAAGCACAATTTGGAGGAACTTGTTGGCACCTTTCCCTATGATGGAAAGTCCTTCTTGAGGGTTTACAATCCACTTGAGGGGCTTACATTGTGTATGGGGAAGGGTAGTTTTCTAACCCCCTTTCTTTACTACCTCTTTGCATATGATCTTGTTGATTGCACATCTTATGGGGGTAGGAGTTATTAGTCAAGAGAAGGTGAGGTTTATCCTAAATTCATCATGTTGTCTTTGTGTGTTCCATCTTATGATGTAATGAGTTCTAGGATCCTTGAACCTAGTTGTGATCTTGCATATAGGAACACCTTAGATGACCCCAATGTGCATGACACCTTTCTCTACTATCTCTTTGCTTATGACGAGCCTCGTATTTATCTTAAATGTGTATTGCATTTGGGTCGGGATTTCATTGAGGTATATACTTGTTTGTATGACCCGATTATGTGGACCTTCTATCATTTTGAACCCAGTGAATTTTTCGGAGTATGTAAACTTGTAGTAGTGCCATCTGTTAGGTGGTATTATCCTTTTGATGTGTGGAATAGTCAATTTCCTTGTGCTCCGTGTATGGGCTTAATAGTCATGATAATTGAGGATACTTGGTTGTTCCTTGAGATTGAGTCTCCTTGGTATAATGCTTTTTGTGCTAACAATTGTACTAACCCTCATTCTATGAGGACCTCTTGGTTGCTTGTCCTTCTTATGTTCTTGCAAGGTTTGGATTCGAGGATGAATCCTTTTCAAGAAGGGGAGGATAATAACGGCATGGGTAGAAAAGATCATATGATAGCTTTAGAGGAGCTTGATGGACACCAAATAAAGACATAAATGTGTTAAAGGTCCATCAAAGTGAAGAGAAGGAAGAAAGTGGCCATGTGTGCAAATGGTCATCTCGTGAATTCAAGAATTCACAAAAAAAGATAACCAAACAAGGCCCTTATCTCATTAAGGGTAAAATTGTCAAAGAAGTGTCTTCTTTATTTTCTTAGTATAAATAGTAGTTTTGTTATTTTGGAAGACTTAGATTATGAATATTATGATGAATTGAATATTTGAAAGCTTTGAAGCTTGTAGTTTCTAGGTGTAGCTAGCATTAGTGTAGTTCATAGTTGGTAATTGTAGTTGAGTGATTAGGGTGGATTCCTGATATTGCTTGTGTTAACTTCTTCTTGCTTAATCGATCATCGAATTACCCTCTTTGTGCATTCAATTTGGTTTTCTCATTTTTGATTGAGTTTGGGTTATTGTTGTTTGATCGGATTCAATTGAGAGGTGAAGGCATAAAGTCCTTTGTTGCTCATAAATTCGATTATATTTCGATAATTCCACATATGTTTTCTTATTTATTTCAATTGTCCTTTTCATTCTTATCATACGTCCCTAGCACTCCTATGATGTTAGAAAGGTTGTGTCAGATAGAGTTTAGATTTCCACATTTATGCTTCAGTCTTGTACTCATTTCAGATTTCTCTAAATGATCTAGACTTTTGTTTTGAGACTTCATTCGATTATGTTGTACTTGATTGTAAAATATCTTTCTTTATGCCATGCTTATGTCAAGTGGCTTGTTTAAGGGCACTTCGGGTCCTATTTGCCATGTCACACCTAGGGGTACTTTGGGTCGTGACAGAAAAAGAGTGAGATCAAGTTATTAACCATATGAAAACACATATGGACTTGCTGACTAGACATCTCTTAGTTGGTGGAATAAAAAAAATGAATGTAGTGGGATCACATGGAGCGGCCAAACGACATGGTGAGATAGAATTTGATGCTAAAGAGAAGGCTAAGTATTTGACTAACAAGGAGTCTTCGGACCAGTGGTCAGGGAAATCAAGGCCGGAATTATCATAAGGATAATTATTAAGACATGTTTAGTTATCGTGAGCAAGGAAACTTGAACAAAAAAGATGGCTTCAAAATGATCAAAGTGGAGTCTATGTTCCTGGGTAATGGTGATAGAGCAGGTAGTGGAGCAAGAAGTTCTAGAGTGGAAGATATGTTAGCCAAAGTTTTGAAACGAGTAGAATCTACCGCCGACTCAGGTTTTAAAGAGATGAAGGGTGATCTCTCGAATATGAATAATAATTTTGTAGATTTTCACTCTACTACAGCTTTCTGCTGCCATGAATCAAAGAAAGAATAGCACTTTGCTAAGTGATACTGTGCAAAACTCAAGAAAGGATAACCAGTGTATGACTGTCACAACTAGAAGTGGCAAAGTACTACTAGAATGAGTTCCTGTGAGTAATGAGAAGGGAGAAGATGTCAAATCCAAATCAAGAGTTATGGTAGAAGATGAGGATGAGCATGACTTTTTGGTTGAATTTGTAGAGCCAAAATTTTTTGATGTTCCACTAGGTGAGGCAAAAAAAGATACATATACGAATGGACAAGGAACAAAGGTGTAAGGCCTTTAACTCCAATTCTTAAGACATCCATATATGTTCCCTCAAAGAGTGAAGAATAAAGTGGATGATGGGAAGTTCCTAAAGGTCATCTCCATGTTGAAACAACGGTCAGTGATTATTCTATTAGTTGAGGCCCTTGAGCAGATGCCGGGTTATGACAAGTTCATTAAGGACTTGCTTACAAAAAAGAGGACTTTCAGCTTCGAGCCTGTAGATAATCTACATCACTACAGTGTTATTTCTACGAGGTCATTTGTTTAGAAGAAAGAAGACCCTAGAGCATTCTTTATTCCATGCAAAATTGGAGAATTCAACTTTGCTAAGGCGTTGTGTGACTTGGGTGCCTACATCAATCTGATGCCACTTGCTATTTATAGACATTTGGGATTATGAGCCCCTAAACCATTGACTATGTAGCTACTGATGGTTGTCCGCGTAGTCAAAAGACCTATGGGTATTCAGTGTGATGTATTGATAAGAGTGGAAAGTTTCATCTTTCTAGTTGATTTTCTAGTTCTTGATAGTGACGTAGATTTTGAGGTTCCCATAATTTTGGAAAGCCACTTTTGACAATAGGTAAGGTACTGGTTGATATGGAAAGTGACGAGTTAAAGTTTTGACTAAATCATGAGGAGGTGATTTTCAATATGTGCAGTCTATGAAGCAGCCGAAAGATATAAGCATAGTCTCAAATATAGATGTTGCTGATGAAGAAGTGATTAATATGCCTATGGATGAAAGACGTACAGTTGAAACTTTGGCTGATGTTATGATGAACTTTGATGGTAAGGGTATTGAAGAGTATAAGGAAACTGTGAATGATTTGAGAGGAATGGGGTCATATTCTTATGCTCCAAAAATGCTAGATCTGGATTTGAAAAATAGACCAACTTCTTCGGCTAAGCCTTCAATAGAAGAACTACTAGTGCTGGAACTGAAAGTGTTGCCTAGTCACCTCCGATATGTGTTCTTGGGTGAGAATAATAGGTTGCCAGTTATAGTGGCTGCTGATCTAGTTGAAAGGTGGACTATTGCAGATACTAGTATTAGGATCCTACCAGGAATTTGCTCACATAAGATTCATTTAGAAGAAGAATACAGCCCAAGTATAGAGCATCAACAAAGATTGAACCCACCTATGCAAGAGGTGGTGAAGAAGGAGATTATTAATGGCTAGATACAGAAGTGGTGTACCTAATATCATATAGTAGTTGGGTAAGTCCATTACAGTGTGTCCCTAAGAAGGGGAAGTGGGTATGACAGTAATATTCAATGAGAAGAGTGAGTTAATTCCTCTTGACCTTGGCACAGTCTGGCGGGTATCCATGGACTACAGAAACTGAATAGGTTTCCAATACCTTTCATGGATCAGATGTTGGACAGGCTAGAAGGTAGAGGTTGGTTTAGCTTTTTGGATGGTTACTCTGGTTACAATCAAATTTCTATTGCACTTGAAGATCATAATATGATGACTTTTACATGTCCTTATGACACCTTTGCGTTCAAGCGCATGCCATTTGAATTGTGTATTGCACCAACTACTTTCCAGAGGTGCATGATGTCTATTTTTTCTAACATGGTAGAAGATACATTGGAGGTGTTTATGGATAAATTATATGTGGTTGGTGACACATTTCATGACTATTTAGCTAATCTTAGCAGGGCTCTACAAAGATATGAAGAGGCAAGTCTTGTGATAAATTGGGAAAAGTTCCACTTCATGGTGAAGGAGGACATTATGTTAGGACACAAGATATATGAACAGGACCTTGAGTTGATAGAGCCAAGATTGAAGTGATTGAGAAATTACCCCCACCAATATTGATGAAGGGAATCAGAAGTTTCTTAGGACATGCTAGATTTTATCGGAGGTTCATCAAAGACTTCTTTGAAATTGCACACCCATTGTGAAAGTTGTTGGAAAAGTAAGAAAAATTTATGTTTGATGAGGCTTGCTTGAAGGCATTTGAGTGTCTTAAGGAAAGGTTGGTGGCTACACTAATCATTATTGGTCCAGATTGGTTTGACCTATTTGAAGTGATGTGTGATGTGTGATGCAAGTGGTGTAGCACTTGGTATAGTGTTGGGGCAAAAGTGTAACAAGATTTTTCATCCCACTTACTATGCTAGTAAGGCGTTGAATGGGGCACATAAGAACTACACAGTGAAGCAGGAGTTGTTAGCTGTTGTGTATGCCTTTGAGAAGTTTGGGGAGTATCTGCAAGGTACAAAAGTAATAGTTCACACTGACCATGCAACAACAATAACATACCTAGTGAAATCCCACAAGTGAGGTCTAGGAGAGGGTAGAATGTACGCAAACCTTACCACTACCTCATAGAAAAAGAGAGGTTATTTCTGAAAGATTCTAGGCTCAAGTGCAACAAATCCCAGTATAAAGAAGAAGACAATGAAGAGAAAATCGAAGCAGGAAACAGTGCAAAAGTAGACAAAATAGCAATAAAATCATGTGGTAATCTAAATTCCATAAATACCTTACTATGGTATATTATTATTAACAAATAATAATAAACCATAATATAAAACAAGAACTATAATTACAACTACCTACTACTCTTATACCCTAATATGAGTCTTCCACACCCTTCTATCTAGGGTCATGTCTTTGGTAACCTGAAGCTGCATCATATCCTATCTTATCACCTCTCCCCAACATTAAGATATCTCGTGGCAAAGAAGGATGCCAAGACAAGGTTTGGTTGATCATATGGGTTCTTTTGCACAAGAATTTGACTTTGAATTCATAGATAGAAAAGGGTGTGAAAATCAGGTAGCAAATCACCTGTCTAGATTAGAGGATGAAGGAAGAGTTTCTGAAGATTTAGTCATTAATGATTCATAATTCCTAGATGAGTAGGTATTAGCCATTTCTATTGACCTTGTTCCTAGTTTGCTAACTTTGATAACTATCTTGTCAGTGATTTGATGTTGGAATACTTGAATTTTCATCAAAGAAAGCATTTCTCCATGATGTGAGTAACTATTTTTGTGATGAGACGTATTTGTTTTGGTTGTGTGATGATAATCTAATAATAAGATGTGTGCTCAAAGTCGAAATGTTGAGAATTTTGGAGGCCTATTATTCGTCCCCGGTTGGGAGGCATCATGGTGGAGTTCGTACTGCCCAAAAGGTGCTTCAATGTGGTTATCAGTGACCCATGATTCATCAAGATGGACATGATTTTGTGAAGGGATATGATAAATGCCAATGGTAGAGAGCTATATTGCGACAACATGAGGTGCCCATGGTGGAGTTTGTACTCTATGATGACTTATGATTGGATGTAGTTTAATTGTGCCTTTCCAAGTATTTTGATTATGAATATGATTATGTCTTTTTCGTTGGGATATACTTAGTACCGAGAGGACTTTGAGATGGAGGCTCTCCCGTTAGTAGAGGCCGGGTCTCTAGAAGCAATCTCATTGTCCCAAACTACGTGCCCCCATAAGATTGTCTTAAATGACTTAGCTAGTGGATCCACAATAGCAATTATGAAAGAATGTTATGGAGTCTACCTTGGCAATTATAATTCCCTTTTCGATGTGAGGTTACATTGGATTTCGTGTTATAGCTCAGATGGTCTTATTATCATTAAAGGTAAATATCCCACAAATGGACTATGTTTTACTCAAAGGTTTTATGAAAGCTTTCCTTATGTTTTAAAAATGCATTGACCTTGTTTATGATCCATGGATTTCTTAAAGGCTTTTTATTATGTTTTAGCTTGGTCATGCATATCATGTTTAAAGTCCTCATATGATCATGCTTATGTTTTTATGCATTTCCCCATACTTAGTACATTTAATGTACTAATGCATACTTGTGCTTATATTGTTTCATAATATAGGGTCTGACGCTTCTCCTCCCATACGTGCCTCAACTTGTGTTGCTTGGATTGGTGAGTCCTCATGCTCCGAGGACGAAGTCATTGATGCTTTTATTGCTTTTGATGTCTTTTAGTTTCAGACTTGTACGTGGTGTATGGGTTACATTCCAACCACTCTTATGATGTTAGAAAGGCTATGTCAGACACAGTTTAGTATTCCGCACTAATGTTTAAATTTCTTATATGATTTGAGACTTTTAATGCCTATTCTCCCTTGTTAAATTTCTTTTACTTCATGCTTATGTCAATTGGCTTGTTTAGGGTATCTTGGGATCCTATTCGCCATATCACATCTAGGGTATACTTAGGGTCGTGACACTAAGTGATCCTAAAGCTGAACACTAAGCTTTTTAAGCTCTGTAGGGGGCATACGGTAAGGCGAAATAAAGATAGGATGAGTGATCGTCTCAAGGTCAATAGAAAAATCAATATCACGCTCAGGAGGAAGGCTAGGTAGATTGGTAGGAAAGACATCCGCGAATTCACAAACAATAGGAACTGAATCAAATGCAGAGCCCTCCCTACTAACATCACGCACATAAGCCAAATAGACTAAGCACCCGCTGGATAAACAACCCAGTTGGCGTGTGACTAAAAGAGCCCTTCCACACTACCAAAGGGATACCAGGTATGTCTAAGGTAATGGTCTTGACAAAGAAATCCAAAGACCACATGGTAGGGAGATAACCAATCCATGCCCATAATAACATTAAAATCACGAATATCCAAAACAAAAAGGTTAGCCTGAGTGTCAAACCCCCAAATAGTCACCAAGCATGATCTATACACCTGATCCACTACTAAAGACTCACCCACATTGGTTGAAACACGTATCAGTGCTGATAGAGTCTAAGAAGGTAAACCCTACCTGGAAGCATAATAAACAGAGACATAAGAATATGTAGAACTAGGATCAAATAAAGCTAAAGGCGGGCTGATGGCATATAAGAATCGTACATGTGATGACAACGTCTGATGCCTTAGCCTCTGCCCTTGCTGGAGCTGCATAAAGGTGGCCCTATATGACTCTGAGCTGAGAATCTAATCTACCTCCCATCCTACCTACCCGAGACCCTCCTCAAATCCCCTAGTGACTACCTCTGCGACCCTAACCTTGAGCACCGCCTCTAGCCGGAGGTGTTGCTATTGAAACTGGTTAAGCAATCTGTGGAGAAGGCTCAATCATCCCTCACCGGGGACACTCTCTAGCCCACTGGTCAAGCTCTCCATAATCAAAACATCCTTGAGAATATCGGCCTTCAGAAGAACGACCACCATTGCCCGAAGAACCCGAATGCGAGCCTCTCAAAGCCTGACTTGTACTAGAACAACCTTAACTAGATTGACCACCCTCTGTGATTTGGAGCCACCTGAACAGGCCAACTAGATTGACCCTAAGGTAGGTAGCGCTGGCAAGGTCTACCATAAGAGTCATTTCCCCCAGATTGGGAGCCTCTATAACTACCCTGGTGAAGAGCCCTATTATCTCTTCCCCTTTGGGCCTTACAACGGTGCTCCTACGTAGTACGGACGTGATTAATCAAATCAAAGAAAGACTTACCCGTTGAAGCCATAGACTCAGTATCAATGCGCAAGTGCAACCTCAAACCACAGACGAAGCAATGAACCCTCTCATGCTCAGTAGGTAGAAGCATGGACTCATGGAATCTAGCCTCATACTCTAACACGGTCATTGAGCCCTACTTGAGTCTAGTAAACTGATCCCTGAGTCGATCTCTAACACTCCTCATTACAAACATGGCCAAAAAGGCCTCTAGAACTCGGTCCAAGTCAATAGAGGGTATCTAGCCGATCTATACTCCATAAAGGTCCTCCACCACTGCCTGGCTGGTACGCCAAGCTGATAAGCGGTAAAGTCTACTCCTCGAGAATCTATTAATTTCAAGGTGTATAGCCTCTCCTTACAAGTTGTCAGAAACTCGTGGCATCCTTGCCTATAGCTCCAAAAAATCTCAGAGGAGTCAATCTCAAGAAAACTCTGAGCATTTGCTGCTTCTCTAACAACATAACTCCAAGTGCGATAACTGCTGAGCAGCGACGGGTGCTAGTGACACCTCAACCTGGGGAGTCGTTGTTGTCGGCTAAACATGTGGTGCTAGCATAGTTGGAGTTGGGGCTTGTGACATGCCCCCAAGTACGGCCAATAGCTAAGTAATAACCACCTGCAACTCTGGTGCAATAATTGGCCCAGGTGGTGGATGGGCTAGTCTTGGCCCCATCGGTTGCTGACAAATAGAAGCTGGCTGAGGCTCTGCTTGCTGGCCCGGGTGGTGGATGAGCTGCCATGACATGTGGTGTAAGTCATTCTGTGAAAGATTGAAAAAGTAAGATTTTAGAAACAGTATAAGAAAACCAAACGCATGGTAAGGTATCAAAAGAAAGAATCTTCCTAAAGATGCCATATAGCCTCTCGATGATAGGATGCAAATTTCTTTGTATCAATCTGTAAGACTTTACTAGACTTTAGCTTTTGTACCAACATCACCAACAAACGTGGAGCTCTAATATCAACTTGTCACGATCCAAAGACTCAAGTTATGATGATACCTACCAAAAGCCTACAAGTTAGGGCTGCTTATCGGACAGATAAGTTTTCTTAACTATTTGACCCATCGAATATTAGTTTTTAAATGTACTAATCCACTAGCCAACCAATAAGATATCGGATGATTCAGTAACATATTGACAATTATCGAACAGTTATCGAGAGGTGTATCGGATTGACGAGAATAAGATTTAATACACTATACAAATCATATCATTATCTATAAGATCTTAATAGAGCTCACATATAGTCTTGTCATTTATTTAAGTAGAGTGTCACCTAGCTGAAAGAGATTGTACATATAGTAAACAAGACATTAAAAATCTCAATATTCATCCAAGCAACAAAAAAAATCAAGTTATGCCATCTAAACAACTAAATTAGATCAGTAGTCACTGATCAGTACTTTAAAAAGAAACTCAGTTCTTTTGCAATATAATTCAGTAGCATATTTGTTGTTCTGCCTTGAAATTAAACAATCTAAAGTCTCAACTTAAAAAGATGTATCCTTGAGAATAACTTGCACGTAGGAAGAGCTTCTAGTTGCACACTTGATAGCTGATGTATCCATGATTCTGTTGGTTGATTTTTCCATTTCAAACATCTACAATAACAAATTGAATATTACAACAACAAAAAATTAATACTTGTCACTCATTTTTTATATCGATCAACAATTCAATAAATTTAATGACACACAAAACCTCGAAACTAATATTTTAAAAGAATACCTACTATCTACTGTCTAGCATCACAACTTCTCTAAAATTGTGATAAACATGCCGCAGGTTTGTAGTTTGTATTGTGCATTGTTTGTCCACAAAACAATGTATCTCATGGAGTTCTTTTGTGATAAATTGGTGTACCTTGATTTTATGCATGAAATTTTTATTAAACAGGTGCATGATAGGAAAATTAGTTAAGAAAGGACAATGTAGGAGGGGAAATAATAAATGAATTTTTTTTATCACAAGCAGTAAGTAAAACTTTCTTTTGATCTAATAGTGCAGAGGCTCTGCCTTTCCTTTTCTAGTTTTTTTTTTTAATCCAACTATGGGCAATTAGCCCATTTTATTAGATGAGAAAATCAAACAACAAAGAGGGCCCAAAGCCCGAGTCCAAAAAGAAATAAAACATCTAAGACTAAAGAACAACTAAAAACAAATTAGGAAAGCAAAAGGAGGAGCTGGGTAGTGGCGATCGTCTTCTCCAACGAGCTATTCGTGATCGTCTTCTCCAAAGTGTCGGTAGCCGGGACAATCCAACTGTAGCTTAGCTGCGACCAACGCTCTTGAGCTTGAGGGGCTTCCCTGCGGACATTAAAACTCTCACAATGCCATGGGGCCAACTCGATGAAGACATCTTCACCTCAAAGGAGGGGCCGGCCAAACTTCAATGAACAATTCCTGATCAGAAAGCAAACAACTCCGTCTAGTTCATACCCGGAATGATAAACCTCTGCGGGATGAGCTCAAAGAGCTGATACCACCGCAGTAGATCTAGCTTTCAGGTATGAACTCGACCATGGGAAACTGAAAAAATCAATAGGAACGAGGTATGTGTAGCTGATTCCAATTTAACTTGAATGTCGTTATCTTTTCCTGCAGCATGTGTGAATCCTTAGACATTCTGGTTGTATCTATGAGTTCACCTTCTTGAATGCAGTATGCCTTTTCTTGCAGCCTATGTGAATCCATTAGACGTTATGTTTGTTGCATCTGTAACAAATGTCTCCGCTTTATTCATTTACATTGTATGGTGCCCTATTTTGATATTTGCGGATTCTCAGACTCGGGCATTTGTTTTTTTCCAATTGTACAATAGCTTTAGTTGTTTGTGGAATGTCTTGTACGCTCTGAAACTGATCAATGCATGTACCTGCACAAGTAAAGGCATAGTTAGTGAAAAAATCTGCCAACTTATTCCCTTCTCTGTATGTATGAGCTATTTCCACTTGCTCATTGTTCATCATCTTTTGAATAGCCCTCACATTCCTATAAATCAGCCATGGTACCTCCCATATACCATTTAGTATCTTCATAGTTGTTAATGAATCAGATTCCATGATTATTGGTGTCAATCCATTAGCTAGACAATACTCCAAACCACTCTCAATAGCTTTGATTTCAGCCTCAATAGCTACACAATCTTTCAGCATTCTGGCTTCAGCATAAATAAAATCTCCATCTGAGTTTCTGATGCAGAATGCTGCTGAGGCAGGCCCAGGGTTGCCCCTACTAGCCCCATCAGTATTACACTTGAAACAATTACTAGATGGTGCCTTCCATATCACTGTTTTGCTGCAAATTAAAGGCTTATACTCCTCTAGATATTTAACCATTTCTGGCCATGTGTTAGGAACACCATTCATCCATGGGAACTTAGTCTTAACAAACCAACTCACTTGTCTTGTGATTCCCAGAATCATTGCTCTGATGGTCATATTACTTCTATGTCTGATCAGAATTCTCCTTTTCCACATATGCCAAATGATGAAAGAAGGTATAACTTTAAATAATGATTTAAGTTTAATAACACACTCTGCTTTCCACCAAACCTCTATAACTTGTTTGAGCTGTACAAAAGGCCCTTGAATCCCAGCAGCCTCTGCAAAGTACCTCCAAACACTATTAGAGTCAGTGCAATTGATAAACAAATGATCAAAAAACTCCTGCACATTATTATTACAACAACAACAATGTACAGAGTCTGTGATTCTCATTCTGATCAACACTTCTCCAATGGGGATTCTCTTATGCCAAATTCTCCACATCAAGAATGAGACTTTAAATGGCACCCCTTTTCTCCAAATGTTCATGATTTCATTATTAGCTTCTTTTCTTTGTCTCACTAGCTCCCAAGCACTATTTACTGTAAACTTCTCAGACCCTGTGAGCATCCACCAGGGTTTGTCCTTCCTATCCATGATCTGTATATTTCCAAAAACGTCATATATCTGTTGAACAACCTCAACATTGAAGCTTTCATTCAGAAGGCCTTCATTCCACCCATTGAAGTTTTCATTCAGCAGGCCTTCATTCCACCCATTCTCTATTCTCAGTTGTTTCACCTCTTCTAATTGTCCTTGATTGTGATTAACAGGCAGAAGAAAGTGTAGTGCTCCTAGTTGGGTCCAATTGTCAAACCAGACACTAGCATGCCCTCCTCTAGGTTCCCACCAAATTTCTTGATCAAAGAAATCCCTTGCCTGCAGCAGAAGCTTCCAAACCTGAGACCCTCCACTCCATTCAACCTCTTGTGGTCTATGCCTTTTACAATACTTATTCCACATAAAATTGGACCACAAAGTATTAGTGGTTCTAAAATTCCACCATAACTTGGCAAATAAAGCCTTAGAGACATCAAATAAAGATTTGAAACCTAGGCCCCCTTCCTCCTTTGGCATACATACATCAATCCAGGAGGCCCGGCTCTGCCTTCCTCTTTAAAATTCCATAGAAATTTTGCAAAAATTCTATGAATATCATGAACAACCCATTTAGGAGGACAAATAGCAGATAGAAGATAAATAGGAATACTCTGAAGCACATGATTGATCAACACAACTTTACCCCCAAATGATAGCACTTTACCCTTCCATACCTGTAGTTTGTGTTGTATTTTCTTTATGAGTTCTGCAAAGTGAATCTTCTTCTTCTTAGCATGTCCAACGGGACATCCTAAATACATCAATGGGAATTGACCTCTCAAAAAACCAGTAGTACTTTCCACCTCATGAACAACAGTATGAGCAGTCTTAGAATACATATAGCAGAAACTCTTCTCCTTATTAATCATTTGTCCAGATTGTTCTTCATATTGATTAATAACTTCCATGATAAGCTGAAGAGACTTCTTATCTGCTTAAGCAAATATAATTGTATCATCTGCATATGCAAGATGATTCAATTGATCACTCCATTTAGGCAACCCATAGCTTTTAAATTCATGTTTATGGAATAAGTGATTCAAAGCCCTTGAAAGAACTTCAGTAGACAATATGAACATGGCAGGGGATAGTGGATCTCCTTGTTTCACTCCCCTGGTAGAATGAAAGAATCCATGTGCTTGTCCATTAACTAATATAGAGTACCAGTTATTAGCTACAATTCTCCAAATCATGTACTGAAATTTATTATCAAAACCCATCTTGGCCAAAACCTTAATCAAAAATCTCCAGTCCACTCTATCATAGGCCTTGGCCATGTCTAATTTGATCACTACATTATCAGGTTTTCCTCTCTTGCTAATATCAGTGATTATTTCCTGAGCTAAGAGAACATTCTCTGTGATGCTCCTTCCCTTAACAAATCCAGATTGATTAGAAGAAATCAATTTGGGGAGAAAATCTTCCAGTTTGTCATGAATGATCATGGAAATAATTTTGTTAATAAAGTTACTCAGGCAAATTGGCCTTAGGTCAGAGAAAGTTTGAACCACATCTTTCTTAGGTAAAAGGACCAAGTTAGTGTGAGTAATGGATTTGGGTAGAGTAGAGCCCTAGAAAAAAGCCTGCACCACCTTAATAAGGTCTGATCCTACTATATCCCAGCAAGCTTGGTAAAAGTAGCCAGTAAATCCATCTGGCCCACAAGAGCTATCAGGATTTAATTCAAATGTGACTCTTCTAACTTCATCTTCACTTGGTACAGCATTCAAAGCAACATTATCAATTTCTGACATCTGAGGGTCAATGTACTGCAGCAGAGTCAGGTCTTCTGAGGTTTCACCTTCTGAAAATTGCTCCTTATAGAGTTTAATAGCCTCCTCTGCAATATCAACATCACATTCTGCCCATGAACCATCCTCCTTCAAAATTCTTTTGAAAGATAGCTTCTTTCTCCTCCCATTGACTAAACAGTGAAAAAACTTAGTGTTTCTATCCCCTTCTTTAAACCACTGTATACTTGCCTTTTGTCTCCAAAATTCTTCTTCATAGTGAAGATAGAGTTTCAATTTTGCATGTGCCTTTTGTAATACTGCTCTGTTGCTAGCCGTAGGGGCTTGCTCAAACAATTCCTCCTTTACTCGTACCACTTCTTCCTTGATTGCAAGCTGTTTAAAGACATCTCCAAATTGTTCTTTGCTCCATTTGGATAGTGCAATCTTGGTCTTCTTCTGCTTGATCTTCAATTGAACAAAAATATCTTCTACATCATCTGCTAGCCAATTCTGGCTTACAACCTCCTTAAAACTTTCATTTTCTACCTAAAATTTCAAGAATTTGAAAGGTTTATGGATAACCTGATTACCAGCACCACAGGATAAAAGTAGAGGAGCATGATCTGATCCTGTTCTAGCTAGATGTTGTAACTCCATACAACCATACAACTCTAATAATCCCTGATTAACCATCACTCTATCCAGCCTTTTGAAGATACAATCCTCATCAACCCTACCATTCCACCAAGTGAATGGACTTCCAGAGAAATTAACATCAAGTAACTCACAAGAATTTATACAAAACGCAAAGTCCTCATATTCCTGTGGGTAGACAGGTAGACCACCAATCTTCTCCTCCTGCCCCATAATAACATTGAAATCACCACCTACCATCCAAGGCAATGAAAAATTAAGACTCAGGGAATAAAGGATCATCCCAAAGCCTCAATCTCTCCTCAGCAGAACATTTAGCATAAACAACAGTAGCCAAAATTTGATTCCCACTTTCCAATGTAAGCTGTACTGTTAATTGTTGATCAGAATCAGAGATAACCCCCACATAAATATGCTCATTAACAAAAATCCAAATCTGCCCATTTGAAATGTAATTCAGATATTGCATTTTCAGCCTATTTTTATATCTTTGTATTTGTCTTGTGTCTTGAAATGGTTCCATCAAAGCAATTAAAGCAAATTTATGATGTCTGTGCAACATTTGTACTCTATGAAAGGCATGTTGTGTGGCAACAGACCTAATATTCCAAAATAAGGCTTTATATGTCATTTAGATGTAGCTTTAACCCCCCTTTTTGCCTGGGTCCTTGTTGGTTGTATATTGCTGGTAGTATCCCCTTTTGTTTTACCTTTCCTACTGTATACACCTCTGGGGGATAAGCCAACAGCTTTTCTGATCAGCTCTACACTATTCTCATTATCCTCCTCTTTATCTTCTACCATATCTGCTTTTAGTGTATCAGCTGCTGCAGGCACACTTTGATCTATTTGATGAGAGACCAAATCATGCAACCTTTGCATGGGTACTGTTCTCTGTACCTCTGACTGCATGATGTGCTGGCAAAGGAGGAACTATAAAGAATAATCAAAAGTACAATACAAGCTTTATTAATTTTCATAGCAAAATGCATCCAAGTTATTTAAATGGTAAGCCAAATGAAAATATATCAAGAAGCTTTGCTTAAAATCTGACATATGACCAAAAAAAAAATAAAAATAAATCTATTATTATAATTGGAAAGACAAGCTTTATGTATAGCTTCATGAGGCAGAACTCTAATCAACACAACAATTAACTTACAACTTTCATTGCTTAAACTAACTTTGTGAAAGTCATTTTGTAGGTACAATTGTACTACACGTCAACTACTGTAGGGTCTTTTCCTGTGTTCCTAAATCTAAAAAGAACAATAATATACCGTATATATAAGCCATTTATAACAACAATATACAATAAATATAATAAAATTACTATTACCTTTTCAATTTGCTCGAGATTATCAAGATCTTCCTCAACACTTACAGATTGTTTTAATTTTTTACTTCGTAGCCAATCTTGAAGACAATACTAAAACTTGCACCAATTTAGGAGTCAATGAACTCATAAATGAATCGAGAAGACGTCCGCCAGTACTAAACGTAGATTCAGACGCAACACTTGAAACTGGAACAACTAATACATCACAAGCCATCTCAGCAAGAATTGAAAATCTAGCTGCATTCATTTTCCACCAAAGCAGAATGTTAAATACTTTGGTGTCATCCTCAGTTTCTTCACATAAATATTTATCTAATTCCGTTCTAGCATCCACACCTCCACACAGTTTTATATTGCTTTATATCATGCATAAGTGAATCTAAAAGTCTTGTACCTTATATACTTACTTGACTGCCTGAAAGCCTGGAAGTAGAAGTGTCTAATGAAGAGCAAGGTAAAGATACAACAAGCACATTACCTTTTGAGCTGGATTTGACATACTCACTAAATAATGAAGTCATGTACTTCTTTACTTCTGTTTGTATATATGGACCTTTGGTTTCTCCAAACATCTTAATAAGTGCATGGCCAACTGATTCAAGCTTATAACAAGGATCCAAAACACATGAAAAAAAAACTATCTTATTCATTTTTGTCGGATCATCCCAATATTTATCAAATTTTTCTTTCTTCTTCTTTGCCATATCACTTATATCAATATCCCAATTGATTCAAATAAACAGCAACCGCACAAATTTCAAGAAAATGAATATTTGATGTAACATAAAAGTGGTCCAAATATTTTCAAAGTAAGAAAAAAAAATTTCAAGGAATCTCGTAATTATTTTCACGTGCACCCAATCACTACTCAATGGTTCACCAGTAGGGATTCCAACTTCAACATAAGAATTCTCAATATAATGTCTCAAGCCAATTTCACAAGAAGCATAATTTGCAAATGCATTCTCAAATTCAACAGCTCTATTCAACATTAGGTAGGTGGATTCCACCTAGTTAGAACATCTAAACATAAAAAAAAATTGCAATTGAGTTATTCATCATCACAACTTTCTTGAAACCTTTATAACCTCGCAGGAGACTGCCTAACATATCTCACTGCATGTCTAACACATTCAATAGACATAGAAGTTTCTTTTAAACCATCCTGGACGACAAGATTCATAATGTGAGTCATACACCTCACATGAAGGTGATTACCGTTCATCAAATTAGTTCCCATTTTTGTCAATTGCTTAGACAATTCTTTAACTGTCATGTCATTTGAGCTTGCATTATCAACGGTGACAGTGAAGATCTTTTTTATCCCCCACTCACGTAAGCACCTACTTATACCATTTGCCATATATTCTCCTTTATGACTAATAATAGGACAAAAATTAAGTATTTTCTTACGCATATTCCATTCACTATCAATCCAATGAGCACTGATACACATGTAACTAATTTTTTTGTATAAAAGTCCATGTGTTAGTGGTAATACATATTCTCTGTTTTGTTTTCAGAAAATACCTCCTTAATTAGAAGGGATCCAAAAATGAGGTAGCGCCACTTCCATAAATTCTCTAAAACCTTCTTTCTCAACTAAGCTAAACGGAAGCTCATCAACTATTATCATACGACATAAAGCCTTCCTACAGTCTTCTTGATTAAATTACCCCCTCCTCTACCTGCACCTCCTTCCGAAAAATAAAAATAATAAAACAATTAGCTCTGTTTTCCACCTAAGCTTCCCTACCTGAGGCAAAACAGCACCTGAAAATGAGTCTGTTTTCCTCATTCCTGTTCTGCTTCGACATATAAGTAGGTAACGACATTCTAGAAACGCTAACGTGTATTTTTGCATAATACAATCTTTTAACAAACCTGAGCATTCATGAGATATAAAAAATGAAGGCAACACTCTCCTCCTACCCACTGTTTTGGACGTTGGAAGCACAATTAAAAATGAAAAAACCACACAATTCTAGTACAATCCACAAGCACAGTAACTTAAATTATACACAGAAGTTAGCAGAAGAGAGTTTATAGTCTGTTTGTCACACAAGAAGATTTTCCCTTAGCTAATTAATTGTTTAACAAACAAGATTATAACATCTAGTGCACTAAGAGTAGATGGTAGTGACTGAGCCAGACTTTGTATCTGCCATCTAGCATGACATAACTAGACTATTTAGAGCTTGCAGTTACAGATATATCTAATGAAGTACGTGCATAACCTCTATATGCTTTGATACCATGTTTAATAATGTGACCATCTATTTTAAAAGTTTAAGCGATTTTGCAGGATACTTTTGTTTACTTATGCCTTCAACACATCCTTAGCTTTTTTAGACATTTCCTTTCTTATAGATAAATGTTGGTATACACACAAAAGAAAGCAGTTTAACTAAAGAAACTAGGATATAGAATCTGACACATCCCTTGCTGGACACAAGAATACACAAGCATAGTCAAAATATCAAGTGGTGAAAAGTACCTTTGCTCTGGGGTGCTCGTTTGTTGTACCATCCATCTTGGCAATAACAAGGGAGTCAACGCCTCTTAAATGTTTGCCAAGCTTGTTGTATGGGGTTCTAGTGATTGACAATGACCACAGTCCCCAAGCCAAGGAGCATAACTGTTTTGAATCACAAATCAAAATCATCAATTAGACATCCAGAACAACCTCTAAAAATTTGGATGGTGTTCATCCAATTATTCACATCATTGATTAAAACATGCATTCATTTAGAACAAGATAACTATTACTTCAAGAAGAACATCTTTTGATTAATCCAAAACAATTTCGTCAAAGTTATTGCCAACCAGAATTTTGACATCCCCATCATTCTGCATATGATCAAAGGGTATAAGAAAACAAAACATAATCTGAAGCTTAATGTTGGCTGTTGGAGCATGTGCATTTTAATATTTAAATAACATTGGCAAATAACGGAATGATCCAAAACACTTACAGTCTCAGGAATTGGATCAGATTTGTAGAAAGGCTTTAAATTGTCTTCCAAAAATTTCTCCTCGAATGACTGCAAAACAAATGGAAACACGTATATATACATGTTAAGACAGAAAGGTAAACATTAGCTGAGAGAACTTGTGCTAATATAATGTGAATGCGAATCCAAAATTACCGCCGTAATATAATGTGAATGCGAATCCAAAATTACCGCCGTAAGACTATGAATCAACGTCCTAATCTCGGACTTTTCAAAGTGGGCAAGATTTCATTCGCTAAACCCAAAACTCCAAAACTGAATTTCATTGTGCCCAACCAATTAATGCAAAGATTTACTATTCACCAACTAAGATCTCATTGGCTAAAAACAATTTCTTTCAAGTAAATTGGCTAACTAATCCAGGCAAACACCATAATATCAAACTTTTAATTTGATGAATCGTTTTACTCTATGTAACTTTTAGAAGGAAAGGCCTATTGCTCCAATCTTCCGATTTATACCATCTAGTTACTCCCCTCCAAACCCCCACCATTTAATGATTTTTCTATTCTTTTGATAAGTCAATATTTAAGGTTTAATTTTAAAAGAAAACCTTAGGTACAAAAGGATTCATAGACACATTCCATGTAATTTAACACAAGGGGAAGTACATCCTCGTTAGACATGGTTTATTCAAAAGTTTGATTCTAAAGTTAGCAGTCAACAAACCTTAACACCATCCAAGGTTATTTCAACTTCCAGTAAAAACTTCCTCCCATCCTCATTTCCTGTATATACGAGAACCTGCACCAAATCTCAAGTTGGATTCTAGGAAGTTCATGGAAGTTCGAAAACAGAATATATGCAACGATCAGTATACTACATATATCTTACTCTTGGGGCATCACCGTTAACACCAAAGTACTCTGAAACTGGTTTTCCAACATCTTCGTTGTGGATTTCAGCAAACACACAGATAAGCTACAAGGAAAGGTTTAAGAAAAACAAATGATTTCGAGTCAGAGAACTGGCAAAAGCACACTATATAGGCAGAAAAACCTATGCTTCATAAAGAGACTGGCTTCACTAAATAAAGGCTTTTCTTTCTTCTAAGCATGTTCCCAAAGAAGTATCAGAAGTCAAAACAGGTGAGACACACCCCTGCCCCTGGAAAATCCCTTCTTCTCCTTCCTTGTATGCATGAGGCCTTTATTAACACCCATAATACTGTACATCTATAAGCAGAGATTAGATTATCACCTTTCCTTTAAAAGCTTTCACAGCTTCTTGAAATATTGGCAAGAACTTTTCTGAATCTTTCGAAGTGGCAAAAAGTATCAACTGTGAACAAGAAAGAGAACATGTAAACAGAAGAAAGAAAAAAATCACCCAAGATCAGCATGCTATTGTTAGCTCAATTGATCACTTGCTTCTTAATGGGATTTTCAAATATCTCTGAAGCACTTTCCCGAGTAAAATTGGTGACAAGAGGAAGCCTGTTCTCAAAAACAAACTCAGCTATAGCTGACTTGGTGAATTCACCGCCTGCAAGAAAGTATGACATGGTAAATACTTCTCTAATGAAATGGTTAATGCATATATCCTTTTTGATTTTGCTGGTGTTCCATTTTTATCCTTACGTAATATAAATTATATTTTTCCCTCTAGCAATGGTATTCCGCATCAGATTATATTACGAAAGTGATAACCATATCCTTCACTCCCGTTATCACAGTATTACCCATAAAATTGTAACTGCCATCCCAACTTTGTATATCACCGTATTACCTGACAAATATCACTAAATCTGGCTTCCATATATATTCTCTTTACTCTGTGGTACATCTACCAATCAATCAAATATAAGAAAGTCATATCCACCTATATAACTGGTGGTACATCTAGTAGTAAGAATATATAGCAGTTGAATATGATGAGACATCAGAAAATTCCTCCAATAAAACCTAAAGTCAAGAAATTCAGTCAATTCTGAAATTAGCTAGCAAGCTACAGCTACTTCTCTTGCCATCTATAAGAAATTGATGATTCATAAAGTACCATGCCATTTTAGCTTGAGTGAAGGGAAGTAATACTAATTAATCATCAAAATCTGAATTGCATTCAAGTCCAATGACAGCCCAAGATATTTTTTTTATCTATCTTTCAATATTAGATATTACCTATGGATCATATTAACATGCAATGTTACTGATAATATTATCAATAAAAATCATAATGGTTTCGAATTACAAAAACATTTACATCTCAATTTTGCACTATAAATTCAATTACCAATAACAAAGAAGTGCAAAAAAAAAGTTAATTGAACACGAAAATCGTCAAACTAATGTAGTTAAATACATAGACAGTCCCCTAAAGTTGTCACGTCTTTTCATTTAGACATCTCAACTAAGACTGTCATGACTCGCGTATATGCCTTCTCCTTACTTATTACTTGGAGCAAGGTCTAGAGTATAATGACCAAGCGTTCCAGTACGATACAGATTAAGCAACTTAGCAGCCACTTTACAAACATAATCATCAGAATCAGGAGGCAAATTAAAAACATCGCGAAGAACAGCAAACTCTGCTTTGATGAGCCGCGACATAGTTTCCTCATCATGTAGATTGCCAGTGAAAGATGAAACTGCTTCAAAGAGTGTTCTTCGGACTTTATTCACAATGAAATCCTGTATGAATAACAGAGATGTCATATCTAACAAGGAGTCCATACAAGTCAGAGCTAAAAACTTGACAATTTCATATTCCATTGCTTAATAGTTGTTGACCGACATGAATGTGATAAGAAGGAAAATGCAGTTTTAAAATTTTTCTGGTGCCAGTGACGACGGAGGCCATCTACGGACCGTAGGTGGAGTGACGGGCCATATATGGGAATCGTCGATGGCCCTGCCAACTTTATGAATTTTGAGTTTCTGAACCTTGACCTACGGAATAGCAAGACGGTTCGTAGTTCGGTTAACGGGCCGTAGATGGGTTCCGTAGATGCCTTCCAGACTTAGCCAAATTTTTAGTCCAAAACGAACTTTCTGAATCGATTGACGGAAGAGCAGGACGGTTCGTCAATGGATGTACAGACCATAGGTCCTGTCCGTCGATTGGCCCCGACAGTTTTATTTAAGGACTTTTTCCCTAAATGTTTATTCCTTATACTAGACGATTTTGCCCGTTAGCATTGGCCCTATTTATATTTTCTAAGCCCTAATCCCTTCATTTCCAACTCTCATCTCCCAAAATATTCCTCTCTCTAGAAGAACAAGAAGGAGAAGAAGAGAGCTAGGGTTCTCATCAAGGTCATCAATCCCCCTTTTATTTCAAGGCACTGGCATTGAGGTATGATAGTTTTCACCATTAGGAGTCTTTCCTCCAATGGGTCCTCTTTTCCTTAAGGTTTTCAAGGTTTAGTCTTACCCAAGAGGGCTAGGGTTTTGACAAATTCTTATGGGTTCTTCATTATGCTTTTCATTGTTTATGTTATGGTTGATAGTGCATGATCTAGCGTGGTAAAGTAAGCTAGTGCACGATTTAGCGTGGTTTACATGCAACTTGATGAATCCCATGAGCTTATGCTAAGTATCCCCCAATTTATGATTATGCTTATGATTGTGGGTTGATTGAGAAAAGATGAATTGCATGAACTCTTTGCGAATTGAGTTAAGGATTATGATTATCAAGCTATAAATTTCATGTAAGACTATGAATGATGAAAAAAGGATATTTTATGAAAAGATGCATGATGAATCAAAATCTATGATTTTCCTCTATTATGTGGGTTCCCTCAATTACGACTAAATTGCCTTGATTTATCACTTTCTAAGTATTAGCTTGCATTGAATTGCATGTGTTGAGGTGAAGCTTATGAGCCCGTGATTTATGAGTTAAGAGCATGATGAGCTATTTAAATATGAAGCTTATGAACTCATGTATGTTTATGAAGAAAAAACATGATAGAATCATGAAGAAAGAGGTTTATAGAATCAAGCATGTTTTATATGAAATTATGATATGTTAGTGCAAATGTTGAGTTGTGAAAGGGTTTCTCATGTAATGCTCAACTTATGAATGTGAAAGGTTTTCTCACACGTAATGATTCATAACTTGTTGAAAGGTTTGCTCAACTGAGCTTGAATCCATGATTAAGGAACTATTCTATGAAGGAACAAGAAGCGATTACCCATGTTCCCTAATGTAGACAAGAGGCGATTACCCATGTCTACTAATAATGAAATCATGAGTAATAGAAGAACAATGAGGCGATTATCCATGTTCTTAAGGAGCTATTCTAATGAATGAAGGGACAAGAGGCGATTACCCATGTACCCTATTATAGACAAAGCGGCGATTACCCAAGTCTACTAATAATGAGTTTATGACTATGTAGACAAGAGGCGATTACCCATGTCTACCTAAGATAAAATGAACTATGATAAATCCGTGGGAAGTATGCTTAGTACCGAGTGGACAAGTGGCGATTACCCATGTCCCATAACCTATGTGCCACCATAGGGTGATGGTCTATGATAGACATAAGCTAAGAAGTTCATGGTCTTACCTTGGCAAGTAGGACACCCCTTTTCGGTGTGGGGTAGACACCGGATTCCGTGTTGATAGCTCACATGGTCTTACATGTCGGTTAAGGCTATTTCCCCACAACTAATGAACAAGTGTTCTCATGATGAAGTAAAGAAAAGAAAGAGATGATTTAGCTTGCTTTGGCCTTGAGATATGCTTTATGTTTCATGTTTCTCATGTTTATCATGTTTTTAGCTTGGCCATTACATATCATGAATATATGTCATTCTAGCATGGTTTATATGCCCCTTTGTGCATTGCTATCATACTTGGTACTTGATTGTACTAACGCATACGCTTGCCTACATTGATTCTATTGATGTAGGGTTTGGCGGCTCCTCTCATCCCACTCGTGGCTAGTCAGTTCTAGTGATCGTGAAGACTTGGTGAGGCCTCCTATGTCCGAGGGCCTAACCTTGTTACTTTTTCATGTTTCCACTATTTTGGATATTGTACTGGGCTGCGTCCCAAACCTTCATTTTTATTCTATTATGTTAGATGGCTTGAGACATGAGATGTAGACTTCCGCTGTTTTTTGATTAAAGCCTTGTTATGAAAAATGCTCTTTTGAACTCTTACTTCTCTATTATCTTGTATGTTATGTATGCTAAGGGCTTGTATGAGGCCTCTCGGGGTCTGGTATGCCGTGTTACATCTAGGGGCCACCCTGGGTCGTGACAACCTGCATTTAGAATAAAGGAACCTAGAATATCTATCAGTTGGCTCACTTGTCATGGTATCTCTGTGTACAGTTTTTTTTCAATTAATGTCTGTCATTCCTTCTTTTTTTCCTTCAGTTAACAAGAGGAGCAGGAGCTGTGAGAGAATTGCGATTTGCAACTATGTTCTGATGAAAATCCAAAAAAAGTTGGTGAAAGATAATGTTTTGGAAATTCTACCTGTTAAAGCTAGACTGGAGCACACCTCTGCATCGAGAAACTCAGCCTGGAAAACACCAGGGGTGTCTAACACATAAATACTAGGATGGATGGCAATCTGATTTTGTAAAAATAGTTTCATCAAGAAATGACTACACAAAAACAAAAATCAAATAGAAAACAGGAAAGCTATAACCCGTAAGCTGGAAAACAAGCCCAGGTACTATGCGAAAAATCCCAAACCTTCTAGTTCACAACTTGCCTGGTTGAAAGAAAAAAAAAACTGTGTTTCTAAAAATAAGAAATAAATACCTTCAAGCCACTAATATTTTTTGTCTCTCCTGGATGAGAACTCACTATGGCATGCTTTAATCTTCCTTTCTCTACAAAACAAATAATGATTTCAGGATGTTTGAGTTGGATAAGTTCTATACTCTAGAGAGAGGCTTTCAGAAACACGAGAAAACAACTACAAGAACTTAACAACTAACAGTTTGTACTAAAAGTTGATGTACCCGCTGCACTGATCCTTCCAATTTGATGCAATGAGTTGGCAAGGGCAGACTTCCCAACATTAGGAATGCCGACAAGCATTAATGTAACTGTCTGATCTGCATAACCAATCTTTGGTAATTCTCGAACTCTGGCTCGCAGAAAGTTCAGTAACTGCAAGTCTGCAACATGTCAAGATTTATATCTGATGCAAATGAGCATCACATGTGAAATAAAAGGTTTTCAGATTAACTAGTGATGAACATCAAGACCTACACCTTTTTTTATCAGTAGAATATCAATGTCCACTCTACAATATTAGTCAGATTGATAAACATACTCAAATGGACCCAAGTATTTTGGGTGCACCATCAACCGAAAGGCCTTAAAGTCCTTATGAACTTAACGCAAGCTAGAGAACTTGGTGTGAGAATTTATATAATTTATGAAGGGGGGCCTTGGAGTTCATCTCCGTGTGACCTATATGTCACGGGTTTGAGCTGTGGAAGCAACCACTAAACCTTCATTAGGGTAGGTTGTCTACATCACAGCCCTTGAGGTGCGGCCCTTCCCCAGACCCCACATAAACGCGGGATGCTTTGTGCACTGGGCTGCCCTTAATGAAACTTAGCATCACTGGGGTATACTTCCTTATACTAAAACTTGGCCAACTGTCAGAGCATTGACCTCATATGTTAACATTAAAGAAGTTCAACTCTATGCATGCTTAAGTCCTCCTCTATGTACCTTTTGATCTATGTGTAATATATCTTGAGAACAACAATTTACCAACATGGCATCAAACCAACGAGTGTTGCTTACAATAGAACAATTTGCAAATTAGAACATGATCAACTGCAGAAAACTTTCAGATAATTACCTCTGTGATGTTATCCTTATTATGGGACTCCAAAAACAAGAAACTTTTGTTCCTCAAAGTATTTCTCAGCCATTCCTGCAGGAAACAAATGTAAATATCTGTACTTGTAAATAGAAGCAAGCAAAAAGGATATATGACAAAATCTGCAAAAATTTGGGACTGGAAGTAATGCCTAACAACAAAAAGCTATCATGTATGCTGCTCATTATCATATTAAGGTATGGCCAGAGAAGGGGGAATCGAGGAATCAGCTAGATGAATAATTGTCAAGAGAAGCAGCAGCCAGCTCACTAAGAAAGTGAAGAGCAACACATCACCTTTAATTGAATGTGATTTGCTAAACCTGTCTTGTTCAGAGTTATAGTGCGCCTCGAGGAAGGTGAATGATGCTTAATTAGCTCACATGCTGATGATAAAGGAATCTGAGAAAAGCCAAAGGGGAAAAATAAGAATTAAAAATTAGAGGATAGATATACAATTATATCCTCGTAAACAAAGGAACTGGAACATGATTGAACATATATCAAATTATAACTGAGTCCTTAACGAAATACTCACCATGAATGCCATCGACAATTTTGCCAATTTTTTAATTTTATACATGATGGTGGTGTTTGAGGTCTTCACAAGGTAGGGGTAAGGTTTGCATACACACCACCTCCCAGACTCCACTTGTGAGATTACACTGGGTTGTTATTCATGTGGTGGACTGGTGGTGGTGTTTGAGCTAACTTGCATAATCTTCTACTAAATACACCAAGCAGTCAGCTAAAATCCACAAGCACAGGTGTCGAGTAATCCAATCCATCAAGGATGGAATAGATGGCTCAACACGAGTGTTGTAGCTGGGATTCAAGCCTTGAGCTTTTAAGTTGCTACTAATATGCCTGAACCACTCAGTCAGCCTTTAGGAACTAGACAATTATGTCAATATATCAAGCAATAATATTACTTTTCCTTTTTTATATCTTTATGCTCATGCTATATACACTTGTTGTGTATTTATTTTCTTATATTTGTTTTGATACTTCAAATCAACATAGAAAAAGGCTCTGGATGATAACGAATAACTGGTAAAAGCACATTATCTACCAAAAAGAGGCCAAAAGAAATGATCTATCACAGAACTGGTGCATACTTCTTGATATGCTAAACTCCAACCCACAAACCACACTACACGAAGCTGAACTTCCCAATTTTCCATAATTGATACGTACAGATCATGCAGGATGGATTCATACAAGGTCAACACTTGTTGACAAGAGAACACATGTCTAAGAGAATAAATAACTTATTCAGAAACATAATATATTATTCAAAGACCACATCACAAAACAAAATGTTTTATGTAGTAATACTAGCAAGCTTGTTCAGACATTCAATCAAACAAATACCGGGCAACAATTTAAAGGAAAAGATCCATGAAGGATAGGGTTTATACATACCCGCGCATCTCTGACGTCAAGGAGAATATCAACCAATGGGAACCGTTCGGTTATGGCACGAGATGCTGCAGCCACAGAGGTGTGTACCACCATGTTGAGCCTTTGTTCCTTGCGACGTCCTTAATTGCATTGCCTATCTTTTGAACTAAACTGCCCTTTACTGTCATTCCTGAGCAAAAGAGTAAGCTGGATCGGTGCAGAGCTGGATTAGCATTTTCCCCAAAAACCCAAGTCGAAGCAATTTTTTTTCTTTTCTTAAATCATTAGACATGCATGGAAATCAACCACTATAACTACTACTAATGCTACTCTACGCGTCAGTCCCAAACAAGTTGGGGTCTTCTATATGAATCTCCACTTAATTAACCACTCATTAGCAATAATCCGAAAATATATTCTCCCCAAAATATCTACCAGCAGTGGAGGATAACTACCAGCGTTATGCTTAGTATAACGATTACGAGTTCATAACAAATTTGTACCCTTTTCTAGAACACACACTTAGGCTCAAGTAGGAGAAAAACTTGGAAAGTTTTTTTTGAGAAAGAAAACTTGGAAAGTTTTATATACTCCTGAACCTTAATAATCTTTTATGTTCGCAAAAGTGGGTCAGGTTTGGTCCAAGACTAAGTGAGAAGTACGATTCCTAATGGAAAAGACAGAAAGTTGACCTGAAGAAAGCATATGACACACTCAACTGAAGCTTCTTACAGAGAATGTTGATTTACTAGGGATTTCCTTTCAAGTTTATTTCTTGAATAATGGAGTGTGTGACAACTGTCTCTTACTCCTTGGTATTGTCTGTCCAAGTCAATTCCCAAGTAGAAGAGGTATAAGCCAGGTGAGCTCATGTCACCCTATCTGTTTGTTATTGGAGTACTTGCAAAGGGAGATGACTCAACTTGCTTTATATGGGGATTTCAACCTCCATCCTAGGTGAAGGAAACTAGGAGTAACACATATTTGCTTTGCAGATGACTTACTCTGTTCTGTAAAGCTGATCTTATTTCTACCCAGTTGTTGCAGGCCAGTTTCCAGAAGTTTTCCTCTGCTTCTGGTTTGCAAACTAGCACTGATAAGAGTTCAATATATATGGTTGGTATAAAGATGATGAGAAACAAATGATACTGCAGGAGCTGGGATATGTGGAGGGCACCCTTCCTTTTAAATATCTAGGTGTCCCACTGTCCAAAAAAACTCATTATAAGTCAATGCTTGCCTTTGGTTGAAAAGATCACTGCCAGGATTAATTGTTGGTCTGCTAGACTTCTACCTATGCTGGTAAGGTCCAATTAATTAAAGCTGTGCTATTTGGTGTCCAAACTTATTGGGCTCAAATTTTCGTACTACCCAAGAAGATAATGAAGATCTGTAGATGCTCTTTATAGATCTTTCTGGAGGACAGGTGCAGCTATTTTGTCAAAGAATTAGTCTTCGGGGTGGCCCAATGGTTTGGGCTTGGGACTTCCATGTTGGAGGTCTCAAGTTCAAAATCCCTTGCCAGCGAAAGCAAGGGGTTTGCCTTCTGGGTCGAGCTCGTCGCACCAGGCTTGCCTAGTGCGGGTTACCTCTTTTATGTGGTTTGCGAGCTATTGCATAGGAGCGGGGGTTTTACCCTATGCGCACCCAACGGGTAGCGGCTGCGGGTTTCCCTTGCCATCAAAAAAAAAAGAGTTTGCCAGCCTCAAGCTGCAGGTGGGGACTCAACATCCTGAAATTGATTATAAGGAATAAGGCTGTTGTTATGAAGCAACTCTGGGCTGTTGCACTTTAAAAGGATTGTTTGTGGATCACATGTGTCAACACTTATTATATCAATAATAGACCTGTAGAATCAGCTGTTATACCCAAGTCTGCTGCTTAGGTTGTGAGGAAAATATTGAAAACTAGAGACCTGCTGAAAATTAGGATTTGTGGTTCCTTCAGACTGCATTTTTTTTAACAGCGACAGAAACATTTGATCGTCTTTTCTTGGACTGTTGAGCTATAAAGACTGTTTGGAATAGGCTGCTAGTATGGCTAGGTTGCCCTAGAACTATTGGTGCCTAGACTGCTGAATTCAACTGGCCTTGCCAGATGGTTAAGAGGAAGAATCGCAGCTGCTCAATTGCTGCATACTGTTTTTCTATATCTATCATCTGGAAGGAGCGTAACAGCTTGAGGTTCCAACAAGGAAGACTTGAAGCTGACAAGATTTGTAGAGTGATTGCTATTTATGTTCATATCAGAGGAGGCAGAATTGGGCTGTGGAAGACTGCTTTACTTAGTCTTAATTCTTTTCCATAGCCTCTGTACAGGATATCTCTTTGTTTTACAATGCTTTCACTTACACCTTGTTTGGATGGTTGTTACCCGTTGTATTGTATTGTACCATTAGTTTAAATATCATGTTTATTTTGATTGTTATTTAAATTTTATTGTATTGTATCGTTTAAATCCATCATTAGGTAACAAAGAAAGTCCCACTTTGTGTAACGACAAATTTAAACTAACAATACAATACAACGGTAACAACCATCCAAACAAGGGGTAAGTTGTTGTGATTGTGTTGTTACCTTAATATGTTCTTCTCATTTTATCTTTACTTATTATTTAATAATCCTATTTTATCCTTTACCATACCTTTTGATAGTCGCTCTACCTCATACCCTACTTTTCTTGTAGGTTTATCATTCAAATTATTGATGTGTGACATTACGTAATGATTGAGAATATACAATCTATCCAAACGTTGTATTCATTAAAACAACACACTACAATACAGTACAACACAATACAATACAATACATTATGAAACAATTGGTGACAACCATCCAAACAAAGTGTTAATAGGTACTTCTTGTATTCTTTTTGTACATTAGCAGCATGTTGCTACAGGATCAGCCCTGCTTAGTTCTGTGTTGTGTACTTTTTCATTAAATGAAATACCTTAGTTGCCAAAAAAAAATTTACCAAAAAAGTATATTTATTTTCCCAGCAAATGATGAATTTGCAGTAAATTGTTTCTTCAACAATGGTTGTTAAATAATTAAATTGCAATTGTGTTGGGGATTTTAATGTATAAATGGAAAATTTTTAAAGAATTTATTACTACTAATTTATGTATCCAAAATTTAAAGAATTTTGGAGATTAACCTTTCAAACTTTTATACTAACGAATTAGTAGTAGAATTGATTCTTGAGAGCTATCACAACAACATTTGAGAGAAGACACGAACATATGAGCTATCATGGCGGATAAGAAACAAGTTAATTGAAGCGAATGAATAGAGTAGAATATTTTGTTTTCTAAGAAGTATTTGCCAGTAATATTACTAGAGTTAGAGTACACACCTGGAGAAGTCAAACTTTTCTCTAAGTTGTGTAATCTTAGGAATATCCCTATAGGCTGAAACATCACAAAATAGGAAATTAGAAGCATATACATCCTATTTGCAGCATTAGAATACCATGGAAGAAAGTGAGTGTTCCTTGGTTGCTCAAGCCCTTCAATGATATGTATGTATAACTTGTTTCACCAAATACAAATTACAACGAGATAACCAACATTCTTTAATAAATCACCTACTGCACACAGACAACTTAAATTCACCTCAAGAAAAGAGGGAAGAGGAAAAGAAAGAACAAGTGCAGTTTCAATTGGGTTTGTGGGAAATGTTTTGGGCCTCCTAATGCCCAAACTTCTAAAAGGAAAAACTACCTAAATGAATCATAAAATCCAAAATAATTACATGTTCACACTCAAATTCAAAATAATTCAAGAAATATTCATTCTCTCATAAATAATTACAGTTCATATCCCTCATTTATTAAGGCCGTTAATTTTTGATTAACTGATACTAAATCAGTATCATATATTGTATTAGTATCAGTAAGGCTGATAATTTTCGCTTAACTAATACTAAATCAATATCATATATTGTATTGATATCATTAAGGCTGATAATTTTCGCTTAACTGATACTAAATCAGTATATATATATACTGTAATGGTATTATTAAGGTTTCTTGAACAAGAAAGATGATACCATTACAGGATATAAATATACTCTTATAGTATTATTGACCAATGAGTAATTTCTAAACAAGAAACCTTAATGATACAATTACAGTATATATATACTGATTTAGTATCAATTAAGTGAAATTATCAGCCTTAATGATACCAATACAGTATATGATACTGATTTAGTATCAGTTAAGCAACAATTATCAGCTCTAATGATACCAATACAGTATATGATACTGATTTAGTATCAGTTAAGCGAAAGTTATCAGCCTTAATGATACCAATACAGTATATGATACTGATTTAGTATCAATTAGGCGAAATTAGTTGGGGTATATAGTGCAATTATTTAGTGGGGTATGAATATAAAGGGGTATATGTTTGTAATTATTTTACTTTTATGGAGTACTATTTGCTTAGTTTTCCCCTTCTAAAATCGCAAAGTGTGACTTCATTAAAGGAAGGAAAAATTACTTAAATAGACAATTATTTTAGTTATCAGATTCTCTAAAATTCCTTATCATTTCAAAAAAGTACAAAAATTCTTACTCTTTTCTATTCTCGAATGCATCACTTTATGTGATATATCGGGACTTACGCGATGTATCGAAACGTTGAGTGATGTATCCGAAACCAAGACACGATGTATCGGAACATTGAGTAATGTATTTGAAATCGGGATGCGATGTATCAGAACGTTTTGGAATGTATCCGGATTCCACCAATTTTAAGAGATTTTTGTAATTTGAAAAAGAGTAGGGATAAAATGTAATTAGCTTTTAATACTATGAAATTTGTGTAAAATTCTCTTAAAGGAATAAGCCTAGATCCCCTTCTTATATCTTCTCAAAAAGACCATATCTATGTTCTGACTTCTCCAAACTCATACACAGAAGCAGAGCTGGAGAATATGATGAGAATGGAGTCAAATATGTCAACGGCGAGAAAAAATTGTAGCAAAGAATTGATAAATACTGACATGCAACACACTGAGGTAAGAGACAAAGTCTGCTCAAATTCTTATACGGAGAATTAAGTTGTTCGGACTCGGATGCGGTTATTTGAAACGGGTGCAGATTCGACAGTCGAATTCAGCAAAATCTAAATTTTAAAATTCGGGAGTACGAATTCTATTATGAATACGAATGCAGAGATTTGACTAAAAATTCAACATTATAAAAACATAATTATAAAGATATTCTAAATTTGGTGCAAAACGATTAACACCACAACACACCTGTTGATATCATAAAAATCTATATATATAATAAAGCTAGATTTAGAAGAAGTGATGTGGTACCTCTCAATGACCTAGAATGCTATTTATCTTTTTTGTGATTTTTTTGGTATTTATTGAATTTTCTCCTCATTTTTATGTAATTATTCAATTACTAAAAGACTAATATTTTTGGTTATTGAAAAGTCACCGTTTAATAGCATTACTCTTCTCAAATGTAAATGTCATGTACGTGTATTAGTAATTTGAAACTGCTCAATTAATATTTCTTAATTACACCTTTCTCTCTTCCTCTTTTATTGGTTTCTTCTCTAAAAATATAACTGTTAAAAATTCTTACTCTTATTTATATGATGATAGTATACTTGTGGTTGTGATCTCATTGTTTGTACTAATATGTTTGCAGCAGTAGATGTTGTCTCTTTTGAGACCAAGTAAAAGTGAGTTTCACGAGCAGACATGTTATTACAATTGTCTTTTAGATCCAATAAATAAAACTCATATTTTTTAAGTTGCATGATTAGGAATAAGATTACGAAGTTCCTACTTATGTTGTCACAATTGTCTTTTGATATTATGTTTGGATTTTTCTTATGGAGATTGGACATTATACAATAACTCAATGTTACTTTTCTTAGTTTACATATATATTCTTTCATATTAGATTGAGTAGGAATCTTTTATTTGTTTCATTTGGACAAATTTCATTAGTAGGAAAGAGGAAAATAATAATAAAACATGTAATGAGATCAAAGAGAGCAGGGGCGGATCAATGATTAGCAGCCTAAAGTCAAATTCGAACACCTTAAATTTTATTTTTTAAAAAAATAAATTTTATTATAACCAATTCATTTATTTTTTTTAGACATTATATTTTAAATTTATCAAACTTCTAATAATTCTTTTCTTTTATATGAAAAGTTTGTATTTTCTTCAAATAATACTCAATACTTTTAAAAAAATATCTATAACCTATTATTACTTTTTTTAAAATGAGGCCCTCAAATTACGAGGCCTAAGGATATTGCCTTTTTTTCTTAGGCTTGTAGTATATAGATTCACCCCTTAAAAGAGGGAGAAAAAATGGAGGAAAAGATTAATGGAAAAAGGCTCAAATATGCCATCGAACTTTCAGAAAAGGTTCATCTATGTCATCCGTTAAAAGTTTGGCTCATTTATGCCATTGTTGTTAAAGAAAAGGCTCATTCATGCCATTTTTTAAAAATCCGATTTTGCAAAATCACTTTTTACACCCCAAACAAGGTTTAACACTTTTCAATTGAAGTTTTTGGATCAAATATATTCTTTTTGCTTATTCTTCCCTAAGAACACCAAGAACACATGAAGAACATAAATAACTCCCAAATTTTCAACATCTTCAATTCTTCATGAAATCATTTCAAATTTCAGCTACATATATCATTAATTTCTTTTTTTTAAAAACCAAAATTCTTAAATCATTTGTAGAGTTTAAAAAATTCACCCGTATTAAAAAATTATTCCAAAAAATCGAAAATCAGTCCCAAAATTTCAAAAAAATTTTTTGATTCATCTTTTTGTAGTTGTTTTGACATTAGATCTTTGTTCCCTAGTGTTTTTTGAGTCTATGTTCAAATTTTCAAATGATTTGAAGTTGTGGAGAAAATTCCACCATTAAAGAATGTTGAAGTTTTGAAACTTTGAAGAAATTTCAAGTGGATCTTGTTGAGGTAGGTTGAATTCGCGCTCAAAAGATATTGAGTTTTGGTATCTACCTCGGAGGGAAACTACTCTTGAAATTTGAGGTAATTTCGTGAAGAATTAAAGATTTTTGAAATTTGGGAATTATTAATGTTCTTCATGTGATCTTGGTGTTCTTAGGGAAAAACAAGCAAAAAGAGTATATTTGATCCAAAAACTTCAATTGAAAAGTGTTAAACCTTGTTTAGTGTGTAAAAAGTGGTTTTGAAAAATCGGAGTTAAAAAAATGGCATGGATGAGCCTTTTCTTTAACAGCAATGGCATAAATGAGCCAAACTTTTAACGGATGACATAAATGAGCCTTTTCTGAAAGTTCGATAGCATATTTGAGCCTTTTCCCAAAATTAAAAAGTAGAGGTGTAAAGGAGAAATCATCTTTTTGTAATATTTTCTTCTTTTTTGTCCAAAAAAGTTAAAATTTTGGTTATTCTCTCTTCGTACATTTATTATATATATATATATATATATATATATATATATATATATAACAGATATCTTCATAATATCTCTCAAAATTCAATGAGATACATTGAAATTGTAGCCATCGAAATAGTAACAAAAATGTGATTAAACAGTTGCACGCGACAATTGCAACTTATTTCTTCAATTTTGTGATTAGTTTCTTTAATTTTTATTATATGTTTCCTTAGAAATTTTAGAAGAAAAAAAATACTACTATACCTATCGGTCACTGAAATCACTATGGGGTCTATGTTGGTTTATATATAGGTGATATAAATAACATGGTGTTTGACATTTCTATGACCTACAATAGTATGTATATAAAACGGTGTAAATAATGGCTTTTACCAACCGTTTATTTTTCTTTTTGATTGTTAAACGTATACAACCTTCCCTATTTCATTTAACAAAGAACAAAGAACTTCTAATAATTGTTTGAGTTATTTTATAGTAATGCTTAAAATTTTAAAAAAATTTAACGGAAAATCCAAAAAAAAATAAAAAAATTTGTTGGTATTATTCTTCTCTTCTCGATTCTATCTCCCTTCTTACTTTGTTTTCACATCTCACCGTATTAGGAATAAATATGATTTGCTATATAAAGTTAAAAATATTATTTTGTGGATGGCATTCTTGATTAGAATTACTAACATAGAGAAGAATAATCACTGGCATAAAATAGATGTACTTATGACATTACCACCTATAGTATATTACAAGTAGACGACTGCATAATGGAGAGACATTTATATAATATGATTTTTCATTTATGATGTTGTACATTGTTAGAATGTTACAATAGTATGCATTTTCACGTATTAGCTTTTGATTCTATTTTTCTTTTTTATTAATTGGGTTCATTTGATAGTTTGTGTTATTCTAGGTGAAAACTAATTAATAATTATATTTACTTTGTGAGAAGAATTAAGAGAAAAGTTTGATTCTTATTTCTAGACATTCATACTGTATCAATTGACGTCAAATTGTTTTAATCATTTTGTCTAGTTTGTTGTCTACAATAAGAAAGTATGTTGATAAAGGAATTGTATTATTTTTCCCCTCGTATCTGAAGTGATAATATTCCAAATGCTTGTATGGCTTGAAATTTCATTTTAAGCTCTTGTGAATAATTATCACCCCATTTAGTACTAGTATATTAAATTTGTATGATAAATTTTCAAAAGAAACGGAGAACAAGAAATGAAAACAAGAAAACGAAGAAGAAAAATTATAAAAGAAAGGAAAAAGGGAAGGTAAATAAAGGTAAAAAAATCACGCACAAAAAAACTTATACAATTTGATTCTATTGATTTGAGCCAAATGAAATTAATGTTATATTCTTGGGGGGTTTCATATTATTTTGTTTATTTATTTATGTTTTTTTTAAGAATTTAATCAAGAAGAAAATTATGAAAGCATTAAATCTTTACTCTTTAACGAAGGAAAAAAATTAGAGTTAGATACTTATATAGACACTAGTTTTTCATGTAAATATGCACTGTTATGTATAATAATTTCAACATAATCAAAGTATTTTTTGAGTAAATATTTATATATAAAAGAATTAAGTACATGTTTTTGTGATAGATTGATATGAATTATCGTATAATGACTTGTTTTTCAAGGTCGGTATCATCTGAATCTTGAAAGATGAAAAATAATTTCTTTGTCCGATGCATATTATTTTTACTTATTTTGTTTTAATGAGTACAAAAATGTAATAAAACATATCTTATCTAGTATTTTTTTTTATAAATGATCTTCCTGGTCTATCTTCCTAACGACAGAATAAATTCACACATATCACATATCAGCATACCAAAAATCTAGAGAGAATTTAAATTAAAAATAACTCATACTTCCCATGTCATAACTTATGTGAACTTTTTTTAAAAAAAATTGAAAATTAATTTGACTAATTTCTAAAGAAAAACTGTATTAGATCAACTCAATATTTTCATCTTAAATTAAGATATCCAAAGCTACAGAAAAAAAATATCATAAATTACAATTTTTCTCATACATATATGATTAAAAATATACTTTAGAATATATATCAAATTTAAATAGTTTAAATCTTGACGAACTAAAAACCCACATAAGTTGAGAAGAGGATATCTTTGACCTCACCATCTTTAACCTTGTCCATGACCTTAGACCTTACTATATTTGTAATAAAATTTAAGTATTTGCCTTTCCAATACAAAATCTCTGCATTATATTAAAGGAAAAAAAACTAAAAGAGACAATAACAATTGGTGATATGAATGTTGTACGAATATATAATGTTGTGAGCTGTACTATAACTAATTTTAACATATAATAAATATTGTGTCAAATGTATGTCTAATATTCATTCCATTTCAAAAAGAATGTCCTAGTTTGACTTTCAAAGAAGAAAAGGGGTCTTCTTTTTTTTTTTTGTTGAAATAGACTAAGAAAATAAGTAGGTCATTTTTTTTAAACGGAGAAAGTATTATCAAAGATTGAGGTTGAACAAAATAATTATGATAGTAAAATATGAATGGAAGTACATCTGCTTGTCCAAACCAAAAGAAGGTCAATTTGATCTACTTCTCCTAAAGAGGAAAAATAAGTGACATTCAGGATGTATTATTTAATATGAAGGACAATTCCTTTTTTATGAAAATAAGTGTATTTCTTACTTATTTTCTTGTGTTCAACAAGCAAGTAAATCTATTATTCTAAAATATTTTTATATATCTATGAAAAGAATATGGGAGGTGATGGTGGGGTGACGGGGGATTGGGTTTGTGGGAAATTTGGAATATATAGGACTTTAGGGGGTTGGTGAAGATAAGGTTTGTTGGAGGTGAGGAGGACACAATGAATTTGGAATGCTACTTGTAGAACTTGTTTTACTTACTTCAATTAGGCAAGTCATTTTCATTATATTTAAGGAACAAGGAAATTTTTTATCAAACAAACATGAAAAAAATCAGAAAACATTTTCGAGAAAATGTTTTCTACCATACCAAAACACACCCTTACTAATTACTATAATCTCACTATCTATAACCATTTTGCATCACTTTGTTATCAAGCAAATGTATATAAAAAAAGCAAGTGATAATTAGTAATAAACCATATAACCAATATTCATTAATGAAGTAGTTACTAAAATTTAATTCATTTGTATATAAATGACACAATTCCTTATAAAACTTGTCAACTTTCTCTAACGCTTTCATTGCAACATATTTGTGCTTTTTCTCTAGTCCCTCAAATTACTTAAGGTACTTCGTTATTTTTGTGCTTCAACATCTTTAATGTACATTCATGACTCTTTTTCCCTATCACATAGTATTGTATTTGTTTATGTAGAGTACTATAGTAAGTGATCATTTTGAGTACAAAACAAAAAAATATAATGTTAAATACAAAAAGCTAAACTTTATAATTTCAACTTTTCAGAGAAAAAGTTTTATGAGATTCACTCATTTCTTCAATAAAGCATATAATGCAAGTAGTGTTTAGATTTTGCACCTGAATTCATTCGACAATGCCCTTGATGATTTTTAAATTTGTAAATGTTTGTATTATCTGATCCGTTACGACTCACGTGATTCAGTTTTCATTCCTTAAAATGGAGTTCAATGCGATTATGTTATTATTTTCAATGTCTTTAGTAGGCCGACCGATTAGTGATTGATAGTCCATAAATTGCACAGTTTGACTTTGTCCCATACTAAAAGTGCAGAATTTGACCTAATGGTTTCATGCCACTTCAATCTCCTTTTCTTGATCAAACACTGTATATTTTTTCCATTGTTCCATATCTTGCTCTACACTTCACCCATATTTTAAAAAAATAGTTTCAAACTCAATTAACATTTCAAAAAGGAAAAGTGTAGTGAGCAAATTAGTATGCATTTGGGTTAGTTACCGATTGAAGAAATAAAAAGTGTAGAAAGCAAATTAGTACTTGGTTTGGGGTTTGTTTGTAGTCGTTTTATTTTTAAGGCAGCCCTTCATATGATGTAGCGTTTGTTTTTCTAGTATAAGTAGTTGGCAAGAGGAACGTTACATTATGGGTCTCTTCCTTCTGTGGTACCTCAAATTTCATTGAACTTCGAACTTATTCAACTGTTGCAAAGCACATGTGACATTTTTTAAGAGAAGAAGAGTAGAAAACTTAAAAAATTATATTGTAAAAATGAGAGGAAAACCCTCTATTTATAGTTAACAAATGGTAGTATGAATATGTACTAATTGTGCCTTATCGGAAAAGTCATAACGCTTTGAAAAAGTCACTACTCATCGGAAAGGTCACAACACTTTGAAAAAGTCATAACTCTTCGTAAAAGTCACAACTCATCGAAAAAGTCACAATCCTTAGGAAAAGTCACAACACTTTGGAAAAGTCACAGCTCATCGGAAAATCACAACTCTTCAAATAAGTCACGACTCATTGAAAAAGTCACAACTCATCGAAAAAGTCACAACCCTTCAATGTGAAAATATATCTACTTTTAATATAATATAATAAAATAAATAAACTAAATTGAGTTTCTTTAGTTAGGGGTATCATATTAATTTAACATTCAAGTTTGGGAATTTAGTATAGATAGATATAGATAGATATAGATATAGATATAGATAGATATGTCATTTGTAAAAAAGTAACCCATGCTTTTAATATAGAGACTCATAAAAAGACTATCTTTCTTGAGATTTCGGCTTTTTACTAAGGACAAAAAAGTAAACTTAGCTATATATCGATTAAAGAAAAATGAAAATAGAGAGGAATATGTATAGTACAGTGTTAATAGTACATGTATTAGAAGATTAACAAAAATAATTAATCTAATTATTTTTTTTCATGCATTTTAATATTTGAGTATTATAATCTTTAATAAAGTGTAATTAGATTTCTCAATACTATCGCGAAGCGCAATCAAGTTTACTAGTATGTGAATAATATTTAAATTTTAAATTTAATCAAATATCTCTCCTATCTTTGTAAGAAGGTCATATCGTGAATATACTATTGTTTTTTATGACCACACAAAGTGCAAAGTTTACTGATTTGATATAAATAACAAAGTGTACCAAAAATATCATGAAATCTGCAATATGCTAGCCAAATTGGTGCAGAACTTGCAGCGATAAACACCACAACAAAGTAAAGGAGGAAAGAACAAAAGGCATGTCAATTTGCAAACTGCAACAACCTCATTCGAGAAACATCGCGTCCGTGTTCCGATACACCATAACATTATTTTCAGCCAACCAAAAAAGAAAAGGGAAGAAGTAAAAATATTAAACCATCAAAAGAGAGCCTTTTTTGGTGTGTCTTTCTACTTTCTATTCTCCACCTAAATTTTCAATGCTGATGTTGTGATCACGTTCCACTTCCATTCTTCATCATATGCTTTGAATTCTTTTCTAAAGCCAAACTTCACTAATATGCTAGAACCTACAAATCTCACAGTTCATCCTTAGCGTCGTTAGTGATGCTCTCGTGGCTTGAAATGACATCAGACTCTGTAATTTTGTGTGTTGAGTGTAGCTTTTGAATCTTGAATGGGGTAGATGCATGCTTTTTCAGGAATTTGTAAAAGGCAACCACTGTACGATCTGTGTCAACAGTAATCTGTAGAACGGGATGATCATTTAAAGATGCATCAGCTATCGTTTCTGAGAAGCAAAATGGAAGGAAGCATAGCAATATAATTTTGGTAAAAAATTTATGTTACACTCACCGGATCAAAGCTCTTGTTGCCAGCTGGGAAGAACAGAAGTGTTGGGAATCCGTCAGACTGCAATTTAACAATGAATCATTAATCCCAATGTTTGAACAAGAACAATTACCCCTGTCTCCCTGCACCTCCTTCCGAAAAATAAAAATAATAAAATTAGCTCTGTTTTCCACCTAAGCTTCCCTACCTGAGGCGAAACAGCACACTGAAAATGAGTCTATTTTCCTCATTCCTGTTCTACTTCAACATATAAGTAGGTAACGACATTCTAAAAACTCTTAAGTATTTTCGCATAATACAATCTCTTTTAACAAACCTGAGCATTCATGAGAAATAAAAAATGAAGGGAACACTCTCCTCCTACCCACTGTTTTGGACGTTGGAAGCACAATTAAAAACGAGACAAGCACACAATTCTAGTACAATGCACAAGGCACAGTAAATTGAATTAGACACAGAAGTTAGCAGAAGAGAGTATATAGTCTCGGTGTCACACAATAAGATTTTCCCTTAGCTAATTAATTGTTTAACAAACAAAGAGTATAATTGTGACTGAATTTATAGCTGCACTAAGAGTAGATGGTAGTGACTGAGCCAGACTTTGTATCTGCCATCTAGCATGACATAACTAGACTATTTAGAGCTTGTAGTTACAGATATATCTAATGAAGTACTTGCATGACCTCTATATGCTTTGATACCGTGTTTAATAATGTGACCATCTATTTTTAAAAGTTTAAGCGGTTTTGCATGATATTTTTATTTACTTAGGCCTTCAACAAATCCTTAGCTTTTTTGGACATTTCCTTTCTTATACATAAATGTTGGTATACACACAAAAGAATGCAATATAACTTACAGGTATTCCACAAACATATCTAATTAACTAAAGAAGCTAGGATATAGAATCTGACACATCCCTTGCTGGACATTAGAATGCACAAACATAGTCAAAAGATCAAGTGGCGAAAAGTACCTTCGCTCTGGGGTGCTCGTTTGTTGTACCATCCATCTTGGCAATAACAAGGGAGTCAACACCTCTTAAATGCTTGCCAAGCTTGTTGTATATGGGTTCTAGTGATTGACAATGCCCACACCAAGGAGCATATAACTGTTTTGAATCACAAATCAAAATCATCAATTAGACATCCAGAACAACCTCTAAAATTTTGGATGGTGTTCATCCAATTATTTGCATCACTGATTAAGGCATGCATTCATTTAGAACAAGATAACTCGTACCTCAAGAAGAACATCTTTTGATTCATCCAAAACAATTTCGTCAAAGTTATTGCCAACCACAATTTTGACATCCCCATCATTCTGCATATGATCAAAGGGTATAAGAAAACAAAACATAATCTGAAGCTTAATGTTGGCTGTTGGAGCATGTGCATTTTAATATTTAAGTAACATTGGCAAATAATGGAACGACCCAAAAGACTTACAGTCTCAGGAATTGGATCAGATTTGTAGAAGGGCTTTAAATTGTCTTCCAAAAATTTCTCCCCGAATGACTGCAAAACAAAAGGAAACAAGTATATATACATGTTATGACAGAAAGGTAAACATTAGCTGAGAGAACCTGTGCTAATATACTGTGAATGCGAATCCAAAATTAGCACTGTAAGATTATGAATCAACATCCTAATCTCGGACTTTTCAAAATAGGCAAGATTTCATTCGCTAAACCCAAAACTCCAACACTGAATTCCATTGTGCCCCGCCAATTAATTCAAAGACTTACCATTCACCAACTAAGATCTCGTTGGCTAAAAACAAATTCTTTCAAGGAAATTGGCCAACTCATCCAGGCCAACATCATAATATCAAACTTTTAATTTGATGAATTGTTTTACTCGAGGTAACTTTTAGAAGGAAAGGCCTATTGCTCCAATCTTCCGATTTATACAATCTAGTTACTCCCCTCCAAACGCCCCACCATTTAATGATTTTTCTTTTCTTTTGATAAGTCATATTTAAGGTTTAATTTTAAAAGAAAACCTTATGTATAAAAGGATTCATAGACACATTCCATGTAATTTAACACAAGGGAAAGTACATCAAGACATCGTTACACATGGTTTATTCAAAAGTTCAATTCTAAAGTTAGCAGTCAACAAACCTTGACACCATCCAAGGTTATTTCACCTTCCAGTAAAAACTTCCTTCCATCCTCATTTCCTGTATATGCGAGAACCTGCACCAAATCTCAAGTTGGATTCTAGGAAGTTCATGGAAGTTCGGAAACAGAATATATGCAAGGATCAGTATACTACAAATATCTTACTCTTGGGGCATCACCGCTAACACCAAAGTACTCTGAAACTGGCTTTCCAACATCTTCGTTGTCGATTTCAACAAACACACAGATAAGCTACAAGGAAAGGTTCAAAAAAAAAAAAACAAATGATTTCGAGTCGGAGAATTGGCAAAAGCACACTATGCAGGCAGAAAAACCTATGCTTCATAAAGAAACTCGCTTCACTAAATAAAGGCTTTTCTTTCTTCTAAGCATGTTCCCAAAGAAGTATCAGAAGTCAAAACAGGTGAGACGCACCCCTCCCCCTGGAAAATCCCTTCTTCTCCTTCCTTGTATGCATGAGGCCTTTATTAACACCCATAATACTGTATATCTATAAGCAGAGATAGGATTATCACCTTTCCTTTAAAAGCTTTCACAGCTTCTTGAAATATTGGCAAGAACTTTTCTGAATCTTTCGAAGTGGCAAAAAGTATCAACTGTGAACAAGAAAGAAAACATGTAAACAGAAGAAAGAAAAAATCACCCAAGATCAGCATGCTATTGTTAGCTCAATTGATCACCTGCTTCTTAATGGGGTTTTCAAATATCTCTGAGGCACTTTCCCGAGTAAAATTGGTGACAAGAGGAAGCTTGTTCTCAAAAACAAACTTAGCTATTGCTGACTTGGTGAATTCACCGCCTGCAAGAAAGTATGGCATGGTAAATACTTCTCTAATGAAATGGTTAATGCATATATAATTGCATTAACCTAACTAACCAAAATGGTTGATATTCTCAGCTTCCTTCTTAATTATGACAAGAGCTGGACGTTTGGCTTGAGAATCAATATTGAAGAGTTTTGCCACATCTGGACTGGCAGTCTGATAGAAGTTGACATCATCTTCTAGTGCAGCAGCTGCAGCAAGCTCTTCACTTATATCACCCTGCGAACATGTAAAATGATTTTAAACAAAATTATAATGCAACACATTCTGGAAAACAAGAATTCAACAGCCATATATCCCTTTCGATTTTGCTGATGTTCCATTTTTATCCTTACGTAATATAAATTATATTTTTCCCTCTAGTTATGGTATTCCTCATCAGATTATATCACGGAAGTGATAACCATATCCTTCACTCCCATTATCACAGTATTACCCATAAAATTGTAACTGCCATCCCAACTTTGTATATCACCGTATTACCTGACAAATATCACTAAATTTGGCTTCCATATATATACGTTTTACTCTGTGGTATAAATCTTCTTTTTGTCCCTTTAGCCAGGTTTTGAATCCCCAACCAATCAAATTTAAGAAATTCATATCCACCTACAAAACTGGTGGTACATCTAGTAGTAAGAATATATAGCAGTTAAATATGATGAGAAATCAGAAAATTCCTCCAATAAAACCTAAAGTCGAGAAATTCAGTCATTTCTGAAATTAGCTAGCAAGCTACAGCTACTTCTCTTGCCATCTATAAGAAATTGATGATTCATGTAGTACCATAGTGTTCCATTGACAAAATCTAAAGCCATTTTAGCTTGAGCAAACGGAAGTAATACTAATTAATCACCATAATATGAATTGCATTCAAGTCCAATGACAGCCCAATAACGAAAAGAAAACCAAGAAAACCATTAGCTTGGATAGAGGAATTACCACCAAATCATTCAAATAACCCATCACTACTTTTTTCTCATCTTTCAAGATTTGTTCTGCCTCCTCTACAGTCGTTATATTGGATAGAACAGGCCCGATCTTCTTTTTTATCCATGAAATAATAGCATCCCTGCAATGAAAAATAAATGAAAATCTACTTTGGAATATGAAAAAGTAAAAAGGATATGAAGATAGGAACACTCACGGTATAGAAGGAAAGAGTTCAACTTTTGTATGTTTTAAACATTACTTACACAATCAGGTGACTTAAAAGTAACTACAACATGCTACATCGAGTTAAATTACATGTACATTAAATCCAAGAGGAAATGAGTAAATTGTATAGGGCAAAAAATTTCTCTTCAAGATTCTAAGAAAAACGTGTTATGAGATTAATCAACATGTTGATCATACAGAAAATTAATAGGTTTCAAATGAGTTCAGGACCTCCAGCCAACAGCATATCACCAATAATTACGATGAATTTACAGATAAAACTAGGGTTTAAGATCCAGTCTCACAAGAAATTGCACTGCTTCAAACATTTTCAAAACTAAAAACCACTGGTAAGAGAACCAAATCTAGAATAAGAAAATGCCAACTCAGGAAGCAAGATGAAAAATTCAAACACACAAAGTCAACCAAGTGAGGAAAAAAACTTACTTATTCCTTTCACCATTATAGGTCTTGTGAACACCATCAATGAGGAAGAAAACAGTAGGATACCCTTCCACATCATACTTTTGAGCCAGTTCAGCTTCCTCAGTAGCATCAACTTTAGCAAGCATCACACTCTCTCCTTTCAGCTCAGTCGCGGCAGCAGCATACTCCGGTGCAAGTGCCTGACAATGACCACACCACGGCGCGTAGAACTCAATCATAACATACTTATTCTTCGCAATAAATTCACTAAAATTCCCTTCCTTCAGTACAGCCACATCCTTCTCATCCACTGCCGGCGTCTCGTACGAGTCTTCTCCGTGATCGGAAGAATCGTCCTCGAGATCTTCGTAGTTCTCGAAATCGTGGTGGTCACCATATGGATTGGAATCTGAATGAGCATCAGAATCCTCTTCTTCGAGGAAACTGAGATCCTCTTCTTCTTCTTCAACGACAGAAGACAAAGCAGTTCTGAAGAAGATGAGATTGAGTAGAAAAATGGAGAGTATTAGATATTTCTTCATCGCCATTGCTGAAGCAAGTTGAAACTGAAGCAGCAAAGTCTTCAGTTGTATACTTATAGGAATACTTCAAAAGAATAACTTTTATCCCAATTTATACTATTTACGATTTACTTTCCTTACTATTCACTTTCCATTTTAGTCCGTCCCAAAAAAATTTCTATATTAAATAATAATTTAATTTAAAAAATGTTTATTTTCAAAAATCTTTCTTTTCTTTTTAAATTTCGTGTCAAATTAATCTAACTCATATAAAATGAAACAAAGAAAATATTACCGAGACAAATTTTGATCTTTTCACGCAATTTGAGATATACACTGTGCTAAAGTCATTGTACGTTGCACCAGAATTACTGATTACATTTTAGACATAATAAATAAATGTGTCTTTTAATTTAGCCTCATTTCACATTTATGTCTTTCAACTTTGAATATATACAAGTAGACACTTAAACTTATATAAAATTGAACAAGTAGACACATGATCCTACGTGGCATAATAATAAAGGACATCACGTTGGACATAAATTGCAACGTAGAATGTCACATAGGACATGTATGTCTATTTATTCAACTTTATATAAGTTTAAGTATCTATTTGTGTACATTCAAAATTTGAGAACATAACTGTTATCTGAAACCAAATTAAATAGCGTATTTATATATTAGGTATACATTTTATTACAGGAAAATAGATCTTTGTGCTGATGGGATCACATTTGGTATGTCCACGTGTCACAATATGATTGGTTTTTGTGAAAGAATGGGCTAATTAGAATATGACATGTAGGAAAAATGAGGTGGTGAATTACACGTGTTGACGTTTGACTTTTTGGTGAGATGCGATCGGGAATGTGTATTAGTGTGTAGTGGAAGTAAACTATTGACACTAGAGGAATAAAATAAGAATATTGTCAAATTTAAGAGTGTTCAAACAAATTGAATCAAAATAGAAGGAAAAAGAAATCATACTTTTATTGTTTGATTTGGTTTTAATTTTAAGTTTTATGGTATATATTAATTTTTTACATTCTTGGTTTTTAATTTAGGTGTTTATTATTATAAATAATTCATTTTTTTTTGTTTTTTACTTTCTAGTTTGATTTGTACTTTTTATTTTGATAGGTCTAAGAATTCATCTCATGTTAAAAATCATTTATCTTTTGTTCTTTAATTATTGATCGTTGTTTAATTCAACTATCAATAAAATATTTTGATAAATCACATTTCTTTAATATTTTGCACAAAAAATAGTTCATTGGAAGAAGTTTTATTAAATTCTTTGGAAATGACTTAATTCTTGAATAATGCATATTTTTATTATTATGTCAGCGAGTTATTGAATAATTAGATTCATCAGTCAATTAATCAAGAAGTAAGTGCGAAAAAGTAATCAACACAGAGATTTTTTCTTCGAGAAATCCTCGCTGTCAAGAGTCAAAAATCACGTTTTATCTTAATAGGATTTTCCTTTAATTTTCACTCAAACATGATCAAATTTTATGATCACAAATTAAAGGGGCTAACTCCAACACCGTTCACCTTTTCTTTTTTAGACTCTATCTTAATCTTAAAGTCTTACAATTCGGGAAAGAAATACCTAATAGAAATTCGCTATGAATGGAAAAGGCTTAAATTTAAGCTCAAAGAATCAAACTAGACAACTAAGAATTTATAACAATAATATAATACTTTTACGAGCAGATTCTTTTTCACATTTTCAGTTGATTCTTTCTCACGAAGACAGTTTATATATTTTCTCTTTTTATGTACTTGTTATCCAATTTTCTTGTCTTCAGAAATATTAGTGTGATTCTTTATATATAAACAGAAATAGTTGTCTTTTTATTTTTCACATCCAAAAAAAAGTTCAAGAATCTATTTCAAGTTTAACTTGATTTTCTAATCACACATTGATCTCACTTGTTTTTATTCTCTTTTCAAAGTTCTTTCCATGAGTGAAAAAATGACAATATTTTCATCTTGATTTTTGTTCATTGATTCATGTGATTAGCCATAATTTCAATTTTTTCAAGAATTTTTTCATGTACTTTTTTTTAATCTTTCATGAATTTTAAATCTGCTTGCGTCTGATCAACAGTCTTCTTCAGTCTACTGTAAAAGACTTAGTTCCTTCACTTTTTGTAATGTACTTCTGTAATCCAACTCTTCTAGTAAACATCAAGAATATAAAGCGGGTCAAACATCAGATAAATGCGTAGATAATAAAATAATTATATAAATCAACTACCAACACTACAAATTATAAGAATACAAGTCAACATCCCAAACAGAGTCTCAAAAAGAAATATAAAGCGGGTCAAACAAAAGTAGAACTGTAATGACCCTCGAGGTCATTTCTGTGCTTTTGCGTGCTTTTACTATTTTGCTTCTTCCCGTAGCTTACTTATAACTTTTGTTGGGGTGCTGGGTTTGGTGGCATGCTTCCCAAGGTGATCGGTTGAGTTTTGAGCGATTTTAGCCATTTTGGAGGTTAAAGTTTGGAAAAGTTGACTTTAGTCAACATTCGGAGATTCTGATGTCGGATCGAAATTCCGTCAGTTTCATCTGCTCCGGAAGGGTCACTTTGATCTAGTGTGATGATTGATTCAGGTTGTGAGGCTTCTGTTTGGAGTTGGTGCGATAAGGCGTTTTAGCTTTTGAGTTTTGCCCAAAGTTTGACTTCGGTTAACTTTCTTGGTAAACGCACTCGGAATGAAATTTCGTCAACACGGTTAGCTCTGGAATGCCCAGTTTGGTCTAGAACGACCTTTGATTTGATTTTCGAGGTAAACTGAATGACTTTGTGGCGTTTAGCATTTTGTTTGGTATTTTTTTTTGTAAGTGTTGACTTTGGTCAACATTTTGATGAGACGACCTCTGTTTGTTGTTTTGTCAATTCCATTGATTCCGGAATATCACTTTTAGCTAGGTAGCATAGTTCGTTTGCATTGATGGGGTTCTAAACAAATTTCGAACCCCCGACAGAGATTTTGATAGTTTGGAGAAGTTGTTGATGTAGTGCTGCTGGTGCAACACTAATTTTCCTCTTCTCGATCGCTGGCCTATAGCCATGTTCGCGGAGACCATACCTTCCTGACCTCCGTATTCACATGGCCCTTGTCGCGTTCGCGGAGGGTCGATATCCCTAGCCTTCACGTTTGCGGGCCTTTGGCTGCGTTCGCAAAGGGCTAACTGCCTAGCCTCCACGTCCATGGAAAATAACGATAACATTCATATAGAAATAATTAGTTCAATAAAAAATGATTTAATTAAGCATATATATATATATGTATACTGCATTTTTCTTTTGTGTGTACCCAAAATTAAAAATAAAAGAATAAAAATAATCATTTCTCATAACTCCACCCCCATCCCACCATGACAGTAATACAAATTAAATGAATATGAACATGTGAGTTCATGTCAAGTTTGAGTCCCAGATATCCTAATTAAGAATAGGAGATAAAAAAAAAAAAGAAGAGAAAATGAACAAGACATTTATATAATTGATAGAAAAAATTATATTAATAAAAAAAATAATTTTTTTAGATGGACAATTAGTTGGGGTGAGTATGGATTTGAGTTGGATCCCCATTTATGAGTTGGGTTATAATACATTAGGGGTTGATTTAAAATAGGCCAATAGGAAGATATCATGAAATTAATTATTTTTTGAATATTATTTTCAAGTGTATCGAGTCAAAATATGAATCATATGTGGTTTTATAAAAGAAATAAAATTTTAAAATGTGATTTTTATTATTTATTTGAGAAGGGTTTAAAATTGGACCAATCACATTAGGCAACATAATAAATAAATATTTAATAATTTTACTTTAAAGGAGCTATTAAAAATAAGGGCAAATATAAGCCAAAGGATTAACATTGAGGGTATTTTTGAGCCAAAAGATGGACGTCAGGGGTATTTTAGGGCCGAAAGGTGGATGGAGGGTAGTTTTGTACCAATTCAAATACTTGAGGGGCATTTTTGGCCCTTCTCCGATTAAATATTTCAGCAATTATTATTATCTCTATCACAAATTATTACTATTTTTGTTTAAGTGTACTTGATGAAATTGAAAATAATTTACTAGCTATTTCAAGAAACGCATTCGTTGATTGAATTTTGATACAACCTCCAAGAAATAACCCTTTCGTTCAACAATAATTTTAAATATGTATGCGACTATAAAAAAGAGAAGGCTAAAACTTCTTTAAAAGAAGAAGAAAAAAATAACACGTGAAACACTTGTAACCATAGACGATGTTGCTCGAAATTATATTAAAACTAGGTAAATTACCCGTGCTTCGCACGGGATTGAACTATTTTATTAAGCTTACATATGATCATTCGGTAATATGTGTATTTTCGATACATACACTACATTGTCAAGAACACTTTTATCTTAAGATAAAGCGTTCCTTCGAAATCTTAAAGTGCTATATTTTTTTAATTTTCATTTTTGTTATACAAACATTATGAGTCATAGAGAAATTTTAAGTATAAGAAATAAGCCTAAGAAAATCTCTATGGAAATAGTTGGTCAGAAGTAACGAAATTTTCTAAATTCCAAGAAGTTATAATGAACAACATCAGACGTTAAAGAAGAAACCAAAAAGCCTCGAACAACAACACTCTCAAGTAAAGTGGAACATCACGTCCATACAAGAACATAATTAACTAAATTCAAATGGAGGACCTTCGGCTCTTTTCTTTTGAACCTCCAACAATCTCTTTTTTATTAAAGTATGCCGTATCATGTATATGCTAAAAATGACCCTAAAATTGTTAGTATCATAAAGGTTTTTCCTCATTGTCTCAGAATAGTCGTTACTATTGCTTAGGTTTCATATCACCGGCTTATTTGAAATTGAACCATAGTTATTATTATAGTTATAGCATGCACTTACAAAGAATTAATGCAATGATCAACCAAGAAGTAGGTGACATCTGAATGGAATTGTTCACAACTGGATATTCTAAACCAAAATTTTGATACATAACATATTAAAATCTCACAACATAATTTTGTGAGCACTTGAACTCACAAATATCCACAAATATTAATAAAGACGGCCTTACTTTCCTAACAATCAAGAAGAAAAAGGCATGTTGCTTAACATATTTTTCAAAAAGATAGTCTGTCGGGCTGTATCCAAGTTTATAGTTCACAAATTTAATTGAAAGAAGCTAAAAGAAAGAGTTATTACTACAGCAAAAATGATCTTTAACGGCAATTAATAGCTTAATTGCCACTAAATATGTATTTTCAGAGGCAATTAGTACTCTTTATAAATGTTCCTAAAGTCTATAGCGACATTGAATCTAATGACAATTAATTAATGTCGATAAAGACTCTAGCACTCTTCGTTAATATGCATATTTATTGCCGATAAAAAATATTTTATTAAAGTGTATTTTGGGCATCTGTTAGTTTTAAAAAAACTTGATCTTTTATTATTCCCAAAAAGAAGAGAGGATGAAATATGGCAAATTAGTCAATTTGCGATAAAAGAAATGGACTAATTATCTCTACACTAATATTCTAGGAAGAGTGCAATGGCATTCAAAATGTTTGTACCTAAGATAAAATAATCAAAATAATATACTAACTGTGGCAAGCAAGAGAGCAGTTTGTTTGATTCTTTTAACAAACTTCACCATTAGTTCCGTATTAATTATCACATATTTGTTGTTGTGTGCTATCAAATATAGCACAGCCCACAAGCAATTTTCCCAAAAATTATATGAAGAAACTAGTAGAAAGGGATAAAAGAGAAGATCAATTTTCAATCATCCTTGCTGAAATTTTCCACAGAGTTAAAAAAAAGTCAACAAAATAGCAAAAAGAAATTGCAATAGTTACATGAATCATTATCTCGTACAGTAAAAGATTAAGTTTCATGAAATAGGAGGAATAAAACTTTGAGGAACGAAACACACTTCATAAAAATCTTAATTAATGTATTTGAATTCGACTCCACTGTAGCGGAAAAAATCTACAAATAATAGTGGCAGAAATAGAAGTTTTGTTTACTAAAGAACCAAATGTAATGAATTCAACCATTCCAGCAGCGTTATGAGTTGTGGACTGAGAGGTGCAAGAGTAGTAATGTCGCATTGCAATTGAAATTAATTTTCTTTATTTATTCTTTCTTCTTTTGGTGCCTTGGAATTAAGTGTTGGGTTTTAAAAGGTGTGAATGAAAAATGAAGAGTTGTGACGTTTTGTGCAAAATTGTGACTTTTATGAAAATTTGTGACTTTTACAAAAAGTTGTGACTTTTATGAAGAGTTGTGACTTTTCTAAAGAGTTGTGACTTTTATGAAAAGTTGTGACTTTTTCGTAAGGTTGTGACTTTTAAGAAGGGTAAAATAAGAACCCTGATCTGTGAGGGAACCACATAAGCGGATCGGCTGTTGTAAATAGACACAATATTTATGATGAGCGGCAAGAGCGATAAAACAATGAACGGGAGAAGCGGTTGTTGAAGACTAAAGCGACATTCATATTGCAGAGGGGAAGACAGTTTTGAAAATAAATAAATAAAAAAAGAATCCTTGCTTTTGGTGGCTCCACGTCAACGGGTTGAGGGTTCTCTTTTATATATGATATATGATTATGTGTTATTAATATATAAAAACAAAGAACTATTAAGTTGAATGCTTGATACATTAATATAATTGCATAATTAGATTCGTTAGCAGTGATAGATTTACTAAGGTCCAAAGGGTGTCACGTGACACATCTTAATAGAAAAAGTTTACTAACATGTATATTTAATTAAATATAAAAGAAAACATAGCAAATATATTTAAAAGTGACACTACATGAAACAAAGGTGCTCTTAGCTTTGTTGGTTAGACTCTTCAATTTCTCTCCATAGGTAGGGAGTTTGAATCTTTTTGGCTTTATTTTATACATTTTTTGTTCTCTATATTTTTAATACAATTTTAAAAATAGAGAATCATGGAGAAAATGTTATAATATATATATATATATAATCTTTTTAAAAAGTATAGTAGTTTACATTATTTTATTTATTGTTTCTCATTTTAATATGTGAGACTGCTGATAAATTTTTTTGCGGATGCCATTGTGCGTTAGAACATTGCTACTCAAATCACCGTATGCTATTTTTCTGCTATATTGTGCTTTGTATTGACAATACACTTTAGTTGAATAGACTCATCATTCATTAGTTTGAGCTTATTTTTTATTTTCTTATTTCAATGCAACTCGTCACACACTTATTATAATATTTTAAACATATTTGTACTAGTAATATGAAATACACATGCATACACGTGTCTAGAAACTTCTAAGTTAAAATTTATTAATAATGTCCAATAATATTAATTGTATATAACTTAAATACTAGTAAAAATAATTCTTCTACTGCATTCATGGGAAATTACTTGGACATTTTGACAATTTAGAACAAGTCACACGATGCCATGCACATTTTCTTGCATATCCTTAGGATTATGTCTTTGCCGATCTCAATATTTTTCAATAATTCATTTCTCTTTGTATGGGCATATACAATAGTAGAACTATTTTCTACAAATGGTAAAAAAAATATACTTATAAAAGTCTGTTGTATTTCTCTATTAAAAATGGATAACTTGTTTGGTGAAATAGATTGTAGATCAAAGTCAGATGCAATAGTGATGGGAATTCTAAGATGTGCAATGGACAAAGCACATGAAAAGGTGCAATCTGAAGCTGGATCAATTGAGTTTCTTCATGAGAGATCAAAGTTTTATGAATTGGCAGTAATTCTTGTAGAATCAGGCCTAGGCATTATTCAAGAAGAGACTGATATCCTTGAAAGAAACCGCGAAAAAGTCATCTCAGAGTTAACAGAAATGAGGCATTGGCTCTTGGGAAGAATTAAGGTAATGAAACTCTTAATCAATGAGAAAGATAGAGAATTAACAGAGAGGACTGAAAATGAATTAAAGCTAAAAAAAATTTTAGAATCTAAAGAAAAAGAAGTTTTTTATCTTCGTGATAAATTAGAGAACCAGAGAACAATGAGTGAGGGGTCCCTAGATTTGGAGTTACTACTCAAGAATAAAGCTAAATTAGAAGGTGAAATTAGTGACTCGAAATCAGATTCAGAACTTCTAAATGAGGAAAGATTCCAACAAGATAATTTTTATGGAACTTACAATAATATTCCTAAAATAAGTCCTATGATTGATTCATTGAAGCCTGAACAAAACAATGTGATTCAACAAATGAGTTCTGATATAGACATTTTAAATGAAACCTTAGATTTTGCATTTGGTAGAAGGGATAATGATGAGATGGTTCCTATAGAGAAGCAATGGAGGCGTATTATTGAGAAAGATACATTATCAATCTTGATAAAAGGCTTCATTCAAGATATCAAACAAAGATTTGAATTAGAGTTGAGGAACTTTCTAGGTGATCAAACTCCACTTGAATTTTCAAATGACAACTTGACAGAATTTCTTGGTGAGATAACAATTTTACGCAAGGAACTAGAGGCTTTTTGTAACAGATATGATGATAGAAACAAAACTACTAGCAATAAAGATTTATCAGGCCCTTTGACGAAAATACAACGAACATGTAGTGAGCCTTTGCCAAATGTTGATCAGGAGGACTACCAAGAAGTTAGTGAAAATAATGATATTGCTAAGTTGATTAAGAATCATGAATCTGTGATTAGAAAGCAATTAGATGATCAAAATTATATGAAAAAAGAGGTATTTAGAGGGGAGAGATCTGTATTACACAAGAAAGAGAAGGAACTTGATTTCTTGAGCATAATGATAAAAGATTTCATCACAAGATTAGATGATATAAGCTCATTGAGCCTTAAGTCAGTAGATAAGAAATATGTGAAATGTAAAGAGAACTATACTATGGAAAATGTATCCAGGTCTACTATGGGAGATAAAGTGATAACAAGTGATTGCGCTCACGAAATCATAAAAGATAGCGTGGGAGTACTAAAAGAAGAGGTGGATAATTTAAATTTGCAAGTATTAATCTTGGAAGAGATTTATTTGATAATTTATCAAGGCTTATTCAAGGACCACAATGTTGCTTATTTTGATACAATTGAAAGCACTACTACTTTATTGCTAAGCCAATTTGATATAGAATCTGATAACACAGAAGAATTTATTACAAATTTTAAAGATGGAAGTATCTTACCAGAGACAATAGGGAGCCTATTGAAAGAGATTGTATACAAGGAAGTGTTTAAGGCATGGAAGGATGAAAGAGATGATTTTTACATGGAGGTTCAGCTAAGAGAAGATTTATATAGGTTTATGATGGTTGAAGTTGTGAAAGATGTCCATACACAAATTTCAAAACATTTGAATCTTACTTATAAGAAGGTCGAAATTGATGAAATTGAGGAATTCCAGATTCAAAAAGTTGATTCTATGTTAAAATGTCCCGCGACAGAGGAAGATCTAATGGTTAAAGCAAGTTCAGATATAGAAGAATATCATGAACAAGAAATTTTGGAAGGTGAAGGGGTTGAGGAGTGCGAGACTATTGAATGGTTTTTGAATGACGACGTGAGCACTTTCAATTCTGTTAATGAAAAACTAGAGATTGCGATGAAACAACTATCTACGTGCAAAGAATTGTTGTTTGATTTGGAGCAAAGTCTTGACATTTCACCTGATGTATTAGACACAAGTAGTGATGATTGTGCATACACAAACACAAGTCATATAGTTGAAACTATAATACCATCAGAAGAGTCTATTGCACAAGCATATGACAACAAAATGACACTTATTAATCCATCTAATGTTTTGATCTTAGCCCAACTATCAGATTTTCATCAAATGATTGAAGAATTTGAGATCAATGTAGTTCAAAATTTATACATGAAATCATTGAGGTATTCAAGATTTAGTTCATTTGAACAACCTCATAATTATATAAAGGGAGTAATGATAATGTTATTACCTCTTTTCAGAATAGAGGAATTGAAACAACAATTTCACAACTTCATTGTTGAACCAATTGCCTTAATGAAGAAAAGGAAATTACTTTACAAGAAGGCTTTTTTAGCAAGATGTCATAATCTAAAATTGGCTGAAACTGAGGTACCTACATATTATTTTATTGAAAAATCAATTGGCATAGCTAAACATCTTGATTGATAACCATTAAATTGATATTTGTACAGGTGAATTTGCTAGGAAATCAAGTGGAGGAACTTTTGCATCTTCTTAAGAATATATACATTATACTGGATCAAAATTCAACTATTTTGTCTTGCCACTTTCAGGTCAACAACAATGCAAACATAACATTTTATGTTTATTATTTTTATTATTTATTTATTTATTTATTTATTTTTATTGTAGGTGTTTGACATTTTAAAGCTCATTAAAGCCGAGTTGGTTGATGAACACTACAACAAAAACACCTTTTAGCGGCAATAAATATACACCATAACAAAGAAGGCTAAAGCCTTTACATGCATTAGTTAATTGCCATTAGATCCAATGTCGCTAAAGGATTTAGGGACATTTACAAAAAGTGATAATTGCCGCTAAAATACATTTTTAGTGGCAATTAGGCTATTGCCATTAATTAATTGCCGCTAAAGAACATTTTTAGTGTAATGGAAGTTTCTTGTATTTCTTCTTCGTAGAATGTAAAGTCTTATATTTATATATTGTATATTATATTCATTTTTTTATATGTACGTAAAATGAATCTCCTAGTATGAGCTACCAATCCACAAGAAAAATGACAAATAGTGCAATTTTTAGGCTTTGGCTCATCTCCACTGAGTGTCTTCTCCATTTCCTCTGGATCCACATTAAAATAGGGACACTTGTTATCTTAAAAATTCAATGATTATTATTTATTTTACTAAATAATATAGTTTAATCATAGTTAAAAAATATTCTCTACTATTGTTACGATGATCCTTTAGGTTATTTTCGTTGTTTTCTAATATTTTTGGTGTTTAGAGATTTCCTAAAGCGAACCCAAGTTATTTATGACTTGCTGAGACTGACAGTTCGGTCACCTGGTCGTTCAATTGATTTTTATGCGAGTTTTTGTGTTTTGGAGCTTTTAATAATTAGACAACTGACTTCGGTCAAAACTTCAGGTAAACGGCTTTAGAATGCAAATTTAATAGTTCCATTAGCTTCGAAACGTCGAGTTTGGTCTAGAAGGACCTTTGGTGTGGGTCTCGAGGCTTCTAGGGTGTGAGATCCACTTTTTATTTTGACGACCTCCACAGAAAGATTTGACATCTTTGTTGGGTATGGAATGTCAAATTTCATAGGGTAGTATAGTTCAATTGCGTGCACGGGGTTCTGAATGAATCCCGAGCACCCTATGAGAGTATTTCCATCTCAAAGTTATCAGCTAGTGCAACACCTTTTGTGCTTCATGTTCGCTTGCCTAGTGCCGTGTTTGTGGAGGCCAATGATTTTGTTCTCCACATTCGCAAGCCTGATGACGCATTTGCAAAGGTTAGGTCCATTGACTCCCGCATTCACGCAAAAGGGTCTGGTTGACCCTGGGCCCATGTTTGCGGAGGCCATTTAAGTTGTGATATATGGTGATCAATCCCAAATTTAGATCACTTTCAAATTTCCAACTTAGAATTCTTGTCCTTTAGAGTTCCGATTAAGTTCATTTCTGTCGCGTTTTGTTGGGAAGTGTTGGAGCGTTGCGGGGGGTCCTTGGGGAGGCATTGTCGGTCCATTTTGGAAGCGTTGGGGAAGCATTGTGGGCCCCCATTCTCTCCAGCACCTTAACACAATCAATACACAACAATAATAGCCAAAATAAATTAGACAAAGGGGCTGCCTACAACCACAATATCAAAGATGCCACCATATGGCTCAGAAATCTATAAAAATGATTTTAGAACATGGAATTATGAAGGAAAATTGTAAGAAGAAGATTACCCCAATCAAAATATTTAAAATATTAAGCTTAAGAATCTACCCTCTTTCAGCAATAACAAATAGAACCTAAATCAATATGAAAATTATGCCACAACGATGAGCTCGCTACGTAGAGCAACTCATTAAACTTACGAGTTGAGAAACTAAACAACCAAGGAGTACTTGGAAACTTGCTTTAGAGTTTTTATGGGTTTTCATATGTTCTTAATGAAGAAGTACAAAGAAGGTGGTCTTTAATAAAGACCACCAACTTAGGAACTAGGGATACCCACTTAGAGGTGTCTACTTATGCAGCCTAAAAAAAATATGTATATCTCTCTATTCTGAAGTCACATGGACCAACGACTTAGTGCGTTCAAAACTAGACTTGTAGACCTTTTGTTTGATAAGTTATAAGCCTTCTAAATCCTTATATGTTAGGAGAAAATTGCTCAGACATTTGATCAAAAATTTTAGAGAATTCCTTAACGGCATTTACAAGAATTTTTGCCAACTTTTATTTCACAACTTTCTTGACTTCAAAACTTAACGTACGAACTTTGAGAAATTAAAATACCTAATAAAACATCCTTCCTAATATGTTAATCACTTTTAGTGTTATCTAAAAAGTATGGTTAATTCAAACATTCAAATGGGCGTGGCCTCACATACTTCCCTCCTTAGGGTCGACATTTGTCCTCGAATGATAATAATATTTGTGGCAATATAGGAAACAATACAAGAACTTATCTAACACATAAGTAACATATCTCATATACTCAAATCCGGGTCTACTCTCTGTCTACTCTTCAAATCATCTGAAATAGCAAACAAGTGGGGATATTTGGACTTCATGTCCTTCTTAGCTTCCCATGTCAGCTCCTCAACATTACGGTTCCGTCACAACACTTTCACATAATCTATATACTTATTTACCATCTTCTTCTTTGGGGATCTACTATGCCAACAAGGACTTCTTCATAAGATAGTTCCTTAAAATCTGAATATTTGTTATTGGTACTACACATATTGGTCTCTGATATACTTCCGTAACATAGAAACATGGAAAACTGGGTGTACCGCCTCTAACTCTAAGTTAACTCTATCTCATAGGCAACTCGGCCTATCCATCACAAGATGCAGTAAGGCCCAATGTACCTAGGGTCAACTTTCATTTTTTGTCAAATCTCATAACACCCTTCATAGACAAAACTTTGAGAAAGACTTAATCATCAACATCAAACTCTAAGTCTCATGCCTAACATCCGTGTTGGATTTTGGTAGCTCTAAGCTATCAACAACCATTCTCTAATCAGCTTCACTTGTTCAACGACTTGTTGCACTAAGTCTGGTCCAAACAACCTTGATTCTCCAACCTCGAACCAACTAAGAGGGGATCTACATATTCTTCAATATAAAGCCTCATATGGAGCTATACCGACGTTGGAATAATAACTATTATTATAAGAAAACACGATAAATGGTAAGTGATCATCCCAATTTCTTTTGTAATCTAATACACACACCCGTAACATATCCTCAAGTATTTGGATCGTACATTTGGCTTGGTCGTCAGTTTGAGGATGAAATGATGTACTAAGGTTGACTTACATCCCCATACCCTTATGGAAAGATTTTCATAAATGTGTTGTAAATTGTGCCCCTCTAACCCTTATGGAAAGATTTTCATAAATGTGTTGTAAATTGTGCCCCTCTAACTAAAATAATCAATATAAGGACACCATAGAATCAATCTCTCTCTATATCCCTGCATAATCTTTAGCTGAAAATGTGGTCCTGATCAGCAAGAAATGGACAGATTTTGTAAGCCTGTCGCTAATCACCCAAATATAATCAAACATCCATAACGAGCGAGGCAAGCTTATAACAAAGTCCATATTTATTGTCTCCCATTGCTATAATGGAATGGGTATCTCTTGAGTCATCCCAAAAGGTTTCTAGTGCTCAATCTTCACCTGTTGACAATTAAGACACTGTTCTATGAGCTCAGTAATATCTTTCTTCATCCCAGGCCACTAGTAAATTTATTTAATATATCATGATACATCTTCATGGGACCTGCGTGAATAGAGTAACGTGAATAGTGTCCTTTTACCATAATATGTTATCGAAGACCTGTAACATCTTGAACTTATAATCAATGTATGTATCTAAGGATTCCATCTTCTGCTATATTGAAGGCTAAAGATTCCTGCTACCGAGCCGTGCCCTTAAACTTCTCGAAGCTAGGATCCTCGTGTTGTCGTTCCTTCACCTTCACAACTAGAGATGATATGGTTATGTACTTAATTGTGACCCCATCATCAGAATCGAACAATCCAACCCCCAAGTTAGATAACTGATGAAGCTCTCAGGATATCTCCCGCTTCTTCACTCCAAAATACAACAAGCTACTTATAGATTTATGACTTAGGGCATCAGCTACTACATTTGCCTTCCATAGATAGTATAGGATGCCCACAACATAATCTTTCAGCAATTCAAGCCATTGGCATTATCGTAGATTCAACTCCTTTTGTCTGAAAATGTACCGGTGGCTTTTCTGATTTGTTGAGACATCAACATGCACGTCATACAAGTAATGCCTCCAAATTTTCAAGGCATGAGTAACTGCACCCAACTCTAAATCATGGGCAGGGTAGTTTTTCTTATGATTCTTTAGTTGTCTAGAAGCATAAGTAATTACCTTACCATGTTGCATTAGAACACAACCCAACCCGATGCTTGAAGCATCACAATACACCACATCGCCCTTTGGACCCTCTGGCAAGGTAAGAATTAGGGCTGAAGTCAATCTGTCTTTTAGCTCTTGAAAGCTTTATTCACATGTTGCGGTCTATTGAAACTTAGCTACTTTTTGAGTCTGCTTAGTTAAAGGTGCTGAAAGTGAAGAGAATCCCTCTACAAACCTCCTATAATAGACGGCTAACCTAGAAAGCTAGAAACTATGTTGGGGCCATGGGTCTATGCCAAGTCTTCACAACCTCAATCTTCTGTAAGGCAACGTGTATACTAACATATGATACAATATGGCCCAAAAAGGCCACAAAATTCAACTAGAACTCACAATTCGAGAACTTAGCATATAATTTCTGACCTCAAAGTACCTGAAGCACCGCTCAAAAATAGTCTTTATGCTCTAACTTTGATCGTGAATATACGAGAATATTATCAATGAATACAATCACAAACAGGTCTGAGAATGGCCTAAATATGCTATTCATCAGGTCCATAAATATTTCTGGGCATTTATCAATCCGAACGACATCACATGAAACTCAAAATGACCATATCTAGTCCTAAAGGCTTTCTTTGGAATATCATTTCCCGAACCCGCACTTGATAGTACCCTGAACGAAAATCAATCCTTGAGAAACATCGGACACCTTGTAGCTAGTCAAATAAGCCATCAATCCTTGGCAACATGTATTTGTTCTTTGTAGTAACCTTATTGAGATAGCGCTTGTCTATAACTATGTGCAATGAACCATCTTTCTTTTGTACAAACAATACTGGTGCACCCCATGGTGATGCACCCAACCTGATGAAGCCCTTATCTGATAAATCTTTTAGCTGCTCCTTTAATTCCTTCAATTCTATAGGTACCATTCTATACAAAGGAATTGATATTGGGTAAATATCTGGTAATATATCAATAGAAAATTTAATCTCATGTTTTGGGGGAACACTATGGAGGTCATTTGAAAAGACATCTAGAAATTCATTAGCCACCGGAGTAGATTGTAAGGTTGGCGATTCTAGGTCAACATCCTAAACCCTACCAATATGATAAATGCAGCCCTTAGCAATCAATTTCCTCGCTCGAATATATGAAATAAATGTACCTTTGACATCACTGTATTACCCTTACACTAAAATTACCTCTCCTGGAAAGTGGAATTGTAACACCTCAGATTTTGAAAGAAGAAAAGTTGTAGATTCTGGTGCCAGTGACGACGGAGGCCACCTACAGACCGTAGATGGACTGACGGACCGTAGGTGGCAACCGTAGTTGGGCCACTGAATGTTTGTAAAATGTCAAGTTTCAGAACCCCAACGGCGGTCTGCCAGGATGACCCGTTGATCTTTCAACGAGTCATAGATGGGTCTCGTAGGTCTCCTCCAGACAAGGTTAGATTCTTAAGCCATAAGTTCATACCTACGGTTACCATGTACGGTCTATCGATTGACCCACGAGCCGTACATAGGATCCGTCGTTGCAGGGTCCAAGGTTGGGTGTCACTGAATCTCTCTACGGTAGGATAGGATGGTCCGTAGGTTGACTTAAGGGCCGTAGGTCCAACCGTAGATAGGGGTCCGACAATTATTTTAAAGGGTTTTTTGGTCTTTTCCCTAGATGTTTAGTCCCTAATCTAAGTCGGTTACCCTTTAATACTAGGCACTATATAAGCCTATTAAGCCTAATTTTACCCATTCTTAATCATTCCCAAAACTCTCCTCTTTCAAATATTTCTCTCTCTAGAAGTTAGAAAAAGAAGAAGAAGGTGTTAAGCTAGGGTTCAAGATCAAGCTTTGAATTCACCCAATTGCTCAAGGGATTTTGAACCCAAGGTATGATAATGTTCATCCATGGAGCCCTTTCCTCCATGGAATCCCTAAGATCTCCAATTTTCAAGTTAGAAGTTCTTAATTGAATTAGGGGTTTTCTTCCATGTCATGGGTTCTTTCCAATGTTGGTTCAATTAATTATTTTATGAACTTTGAAGTATAAATTGAGTTGAATTTCATAAATTTAGATGAATCCCCATGAACCCATGCCAATTTCCCCCAATTTCAAAGTTATGCTTTGTTGGTGGGTTGAATTATGAAGTGATGAATTATAGGAAATCATGTATGTCTCTTATGAAGCTAATGATGAATTAAGGGTGCTTTGAGATTGAAGCATCAAAGTTTATGATATGTTGATGTTGTGGTTGAGTACTGAAAGGGTTTCTCACGTAATACTCACACTATGAATTTGAAACGAACAAGAGGCGATTACCTATGTTCTTAAGGAGCTATTCTAATGAAGGGACAAGAGGCGATCACCCATGTCTACTTATGATAATTGAACTATGACTATTCCGTGGAAATTATGCTTAGCACTGAGTGGACACGTGGAGATTCCTCATGTCCCATAAACTATGTGCCACCATAGGATGATTGTCTAGATAGACATTAGCTAGTGGATCCACGTAAGCTACGAGTTAAGTAAAGGGTCCTACCTTGGCAAGTAGAATGGCCCTATTGATATGGGGTTAGACACTGGATTCCATGTTGATAGCTCACATGGTCTTACATGTCGGTTAAGGCTACTTCCCACAAACAATGAACTAAAGTGCTTTTAAGATATTTCACAAGTGATGCAAAAATGTTTAACTTGCTTTGGCCATGATTTATGACTTATGTTTTTAACCTTTTCATGTTTTAGATTTTTCATTACATGTTATGAAAATGTCCTCTTTTAGCATGTTTTAAAGGATTTTATGCATAGCTACTATACTTGGTACTTGATTGTACTAACACATACTCTTGCCTACATTGACTTGTTAATGTAGGGATCGGCGATTCTCCGTATATTCGTGGCTAGAGCTTAGTAAAAGATTGTTGAAGACTTGGTGAGTCCTCATCCATTCGAGGACATAGCCTAGTTGTTATTTCTGATATGTTCTTTCAGTTTGGCATTGTATTGGGTTACGTCCCAAACTTTATTACTCTTTCTTATGTTAGATTGGCTTTGAGACATGAGATGTAGACTTCCACTATATTCTTAAAAGCTTTGATATGACATTGTCTTTTGAACTCTTAATTCTCTATGATCTTGTATGTATGTATGCTAAGTGGCTTTTATGGGGCCTTTAGGGTTCTTGTATGTCATGTCACGTCTAGGGGGTACCTTGGGTCGTGACAAACTTGGTATTCAGAGCCAAAGGTTTTAGAAAGATCCTAGGTTGTCTCATAAGTCACATCAAGTAGAGTCTTGTTCATGAGTGTGAAGCGCGCCACATTTATGAATGAGAGGCTATAAGATGTTTAGGAAACTCCACTTCTTTCATTATTCTTTAGTCGTGCGATAGAGGTCAACCTCATAGGTCTTTCTCTCCTAATCCCTATCCTATGCATTTCAGGATATGGCTACCCGAAGAGCTCATGCTAGAAGAAATACGGGAGAGAATGTGGAATAAGGAGCTCTTCCTCAAGCTCCTCAAGTTTCGGCCGACCCTTTGGCCGAACAAGTGACTAACGCAGAGTTTAGGGCTGTTTATCAAGTATTGGCTCAAGCCATGACGGCTCAAGTTAATAGAGATTTTGAGGCTCCCGTGAACCCAAATGTGGGTACGGTGGCATCAAGGGTGAGGAACTTCACTAGGATGAACCCTCCGAAATTCCATGGCTCTAAGGTTGAGGAAGATCCTCAAGAGTTCATTGAAGAGGTTTACAAGATTCTGATGATCATAGGAGTGACGACGGAAGAGAAAGCGGAGTTGGCCGCTTACCAATTGAAGGGTGTGGCCCAAGTGTGGTTTAACCAATGGAAAAGTGAGAGGGCTAGAGATGCGGGTCCTTTTGAATGGGAGAAATTTAAGGAAGCTTTTCTTGATCGATTCTTTCCTCTTGAGATGAGAGAGGCTAAGGTCGTCGAGTTCATTAACTTGAATCAAGGTGGTATGAGTGTCAAATAATATGCATTGAAGTTCACTAAATTGTCTCGATATGCTCCTACTATGGTTGCCGATCCTAAGGCAAGAATGAGTAAGTTTGTTTCGGGAGCATCCGAAATGGTGGTCAAGGAATGTCGTACCGCCATGCTTGTCAATGACATGGATATTTCTCGTCTCATTGTGCATGCTCAACAAATAGAGGAGGAGAAACTCAAGGAAAACTCTAGAGAGGCAAAGAGGGCTAAGACCGGTGATGGTAATTTTTCACAATCAAAGTCCGATGGAGATGATTGTTTTAAGTCTCGACAAAGGTTTTCCGGTCAATATTCCTCCAATGATCCACCTAAGTTCAACAAAGATAGGGTGCTTAACCCTAAGGCTCAAGGAGGAAACAGTGGTGAATTCTCATCGACCACTTATGCTAGGTGTGGAGGGAAGCATGAGGGCAATTGCCTAGCCGGCTCCAATGCATGCTTTGGTTGTGGAAAGGCGTGCCATAAGATAAGGGATTGTCCCTTAGTGGTTAGGAAGGAGGGAGATAAACGTCGATGGACTCAACCTCAAAATTCGTTGGGTTCAAGTGCTCAAAAGCAAAACCGATTCTATGCACTTCAAGCTCGTCATGAGCAGGAAGGTTCCCCGGATGCAAAAATTGGTAAGTTATGATCCTTTAGCTTGTGGTTATGCATTGATTAATGTTGGGTGTTTGGCTGGCTATGATAAGAATCCATGTGTGATTAGTGTGTTTAAGGTCGACTTTGAAATTCTTGTAGAAACTTCTTAAGTGTTCACTTGTATCAACGGTTTTGTGGTTGTTAAGACTTTGATTTTATGTTTGAGTTAAGGGAGATGGGTTTGGTAGGATTAGAGAGGTTTGCTCCCAAGGGTGGAGATAGTGTGTTTCTTGATTGGTAAGTGTGGGGACTAATTAAGTTGTCGGAAAGAGTTCCTTTTTATGGTTGGCTATATGAGAGTTCGGAGGCAATGTGATGTCTTAGTATCCCTATCCTTTTCCTTCTACCTTCGGGTCTAGCTTGAGGTCTTAGCCCCTCATGATTCGCTCTTTAGGAGTCTTGTGTCATGGTCATTCTCATTTTTCCTCATGCATTCATGCTCATGAAAATTTGATTTTTTTCAAAGATATACTTAGTATGATTGATTTATCTATGATTATGTGCATATGAGTATGAGTTGCATAAAGTCTTCATGAAATGATGTTTTGAACATGCTTTAGCTTGGAGTTGATGTTTCTTCCTCGGATATGTGCATTTATGTGATTGCTTTCTAGGCTAGGTTGTTAGCTCTTGTTCCTTACCCTTCCTACGATGTCTTGAATCCCATTCGAGGACGAATGTTCCCAAGGGGGAGATATTGTAACACCTCAGATTTTGAAAGAAGAAAAGTTGCAGATTCTGGCGCCAGTGACGATGGAGGCCACCTACGGACTGTAGATGGACTGACGGACTGTAGGTGTGAACCATAGTTGGGCCACTGAATGTCTGTAAAATGTCAAGTTTCAGAACCCACCCCAACGATGGTATGCCAGGACGGCCCGTCGATCTTTCAATGAGTCGTAGATGGGTCTCGTAGGTCTCTTCCAGACTTAGTTAAATTTTTAAGCCATAAGTTCATACCTACGATTGCCATGACGGATCCGTCGATTGACCCATGAGCCGTACATAGGATCCATCGTTGCAGGGTCCATGGTTGGAAGTCTCTGAATCTATCTACAGTAGGACAGGACGGTCTGTAGGTTGACTTAGGTTGACTTACGGGCCGTAGGTCCAACCGTAGATAGGGGTTCGACAATTATTTTAAAGGGTTTTTTGGTCTTTTCCCTAGATGTTTAGTCCCTAATCTAAGTCGATTACCCTTTAATCCTAGGCACTATATAAGCCTATTAAGCCTAATTTTACCCATTCTCAATCATTCCCAAAACTCTCCTCTTTCAATTATTTCTCTCTCTAGAAGTTAGAAGAAGAAGAAGAAGGTGGATCAAGCTTTGAATTCACCCAATTGCTCAAGGGCTTTTGAACCCAAGGTATGATAGTGTTCATTTATGAAGCCCTTTCCTCCATGGAATCCCTAAGATCTCCAATTTTCAAGTTAGAAGTTCTTAATTGAATTAGGGGTTTTCTTCCATGTCATGGGTTCTTTCCAATGTTGGTTCAATTAATTATTTTATGAACTTTGAAGTATAAATTGAGTTGAATTTCATAAATTTAGATGAATCCCCATGAACCCATGCCAATTTCCCCCAATTTCAAAGTTATGCTTTGTTGGTGGGTTGAATTATGAAGTGATGAATTATAGGAAATCATGTATGTCTCTTATGAAGCTAATGATGAATTAAGGGTGCTTTGAGATTGAAACATCAAAGTTTATGATATGTTGATGTTGTGGTTGAGTACTGAAAGGGTTTCTCACGTAATACTCACACTATGAATTTGAAACGAACAAGAGGCGATTACCTATGTTCTTAAGGAGCTATTCTAACGAAGGGACAAGAGGCGATCACCCATGTTCCCTAATATAGACAAGAGGCGATCACCCATGTCTATTTATGATAATTGAACTATGACTATTCCGTGGGAATTATGCTTAGTACCGAGGTGACACATGGAGATCCCTCATGTCCCATAAACTATGTGCCACCATAGGATGATTATCTAGATAGACATTAGCAAGTGGATCCACGTAAGCAACAAGTTAAGTAAAGGGTCCTACCTTGGCAAGTAGGATGGCCCTATCGGTGTGGGGTTAGACACCGGATTCCATGTTGATAGCTCACATGGTCTTAAATGTTGATTTAGGCTACTTCCCACGAACAATGAACTAAAGTGCTTTTAAGATATTTCACAAGTTATGCAAAGATGTTTAGCTTGCTTGGACCATGATTTATGACTTGTGTTTCTAACCTTTTCATGTTTTAGCTTGGTCATTGCATGTTATGAAAATGTCCCGTTTTAGCATGTTTTAAAGGATTTTGTGCATTGCTATCATACTTGGTACTTGATTGTACTAACGCATACTCTTGCCTACATTGACTTGTTAATGTAGGGACCAGGGATTCTCCATATATTCGTGGCTAGAGCTTAATAGAAGATTGTTGAAGACTTGGTGAGTCCTCATCCATTCGTGGACATAGCCTAGTTGTTATTTCTGATATGTTCTTTCAGTTTGGAATTATATAGGGTTACGTCCCAAACTTTATTACTCTTTCTTATATTAGATTGGTTTTGAGACATGAGATGTAAACTTCCGCTATATTCTTAAAAGCTTTGATATGACATTGTCTTTTGAACTCTTAATTCTCTATGATCTTGTATGTATGTATGCTAAGTGGCTTGTATGGGGCCTTTTGGGCTCTTGTATGTCATTTCATGTCTAGGGGGTACCTTGGGTCGTGACAGGAATTTAACAATATTCGCTCGACAGTCAACATTGGCATAACAAGATGTCAACCAATCCATACCCGTAATAAAGTCAAAGTACATCATATCTAGCTTTGTTAGGTTTACATAGGTCTGACAACCAACAATCTCTACTATACAACCTCAATAAACCTTTTTGGCAATAATAGAGTAGCCAACTGGGATATATACAACAAAAGGACGTCACAATGATTCTAGTGCTATGGAAATCTTCCCATCAATAAATGGAATAACATACAATAATGTGGAGTCTAGATCTATCAAGGCATAAATAGACCGAGAACAAATGGTTAGTATACATGTCACGATATCTAGGGAAAACTCTGAGCCATGTTGACCCGTCAATGCATAAGTACAATTTTGGCCACTACTAGAACTAGATGCTCTCCCTCTATCTCAATCTCTATCTGATGACGACAGTGGCCCTTTCTCTGCAGATCATACTGAAGCAGATGACCTTACTACTGATTTGACCCTCTGTCATAAATCCCATTGGTCCCTAAATAAACAATGTCTCTATACATAACCCTCCTCGCCACAAGAATAGCATGTTGTGGAGTCCTAGCGACATCTCCTGAGATGTGATCTACCACAAGTATCACAATGCAGCAGAACTGATCTAGATTGCTCTAGGCGGTGATATTATGCAAGTCTAACGTCTTCGAACTCTCCCTTTGATCTAACAGCCCAAAGATCATATATGCTACTCCTGGGACTGTTGTGGTGGAGGCCTAGTTGGCCTACAAGAATACCTTGGTCTGGGACCCCATGAAAATCTCTCTGAAAGATGGTAGGTCTTAACCCTCTCTATGGTACAGGCCTCAACATACTCTGGAGCCAACCCTCTAATAAATATGTGTATCCTAGCCTCCATCGTATCTACAATCATTGGTGCATACTTGGATAAGGAATCAAATCACAGTCCATAGTCCCTAACACACATACTACCCTGGCGAAGGCTTAAAACTGACCAACTCAGGTATCTTAGATCTCTTGAGGCAGATAGTGATCTAAATAGGCCTCAGTGAAGCAATCCCAAATGGCTAAGGGTGCATTGGCCCTTCTGGACCTCTCCCAACCCTCGTACCATAAAATTACTATTTTCAAGCCTGAATGTTGCTAACTCAACCTACTCTATAGTTGAAACATGCATAACCCTAACAATCCTACGCAGCTGGTCAATAAAGTATTGGGGGTCCTCTTTGTGGTCTGTCCTTGTATACTAGGGAGGACTCAAGGCAAAGAACTCTCGAATCCTTGAACTTTCAATACCTTCAAAATGTCTGACTGCATTTGTCACCATTGGCTGGGGCTGAGTAGCTATTAACTGAGCCAACATATAAAATGCACTCCTGAATTCCTAATCTGTAGGAATATGAGGAGCTGGAGAGGCTATTGGAGGTCATTTAGATCTTGGGGCCTCTTGATGTAAAGGTGGTGCTAAGGAGGGATTTAAATATGTCTCCCCTACTTCTTCTGGTTGAACTTCCCCAACATGTGCTACTCTACTCGTACCCTTACCTATGTGTACATTTGACCTCCATCCAGCTGTTATCTGACGAGTCATTGACATTTCTTTCTTTGTACAAGGACAATAACAATCGTAAGTCAAAGAACTCAACCCTTATGACTTATCTTTAGAATTCAAGCAAAAGAAGGGTAACATTCATGAGTAGGGTAATTCATGAATATTGTCAATAACTTCTTACTTATAAAATAGGGTGCACAACATATGTATAAACAAGAGTCTACTAGACAAGGATTGCAGCTCCCTAGAATAAGACGTTGCTCTGATATCAAGTTTGTCACACCCCAAACTTGAGGAGTGCAACTGCACCTAATGCAAAAACTTAGGCATGATATAACCCCATCGAACCACTTGTTAATGTCACATGGCAGCCATACACAGTCAAGAAAACAAACAAGTATTCTCGGCTTAAAAGTAAGCTCTCGAACGAAAAATCCCATGTCAACAGCTCTACAAAGAAAACAACTACTCCCAACAGTTATTATAAAGCAATAACCAACAAGCACACAAGCTTGTTTGGGCCGTCAAGGCCATCATGGTATCTAGGAAAAAATAACGCTATGTGGGCCATTAAAGCCACCATGATCTCTATATAGAAGCTGAAAATAGGTACATATAAAAAAAATACTTCAAACAACTATCAAACATAAGTCAACAAGCACACAAGGCCAACATTGCCAATAACGTGGCTAAACAACCCAACACACTAGTCTAAAAGCCTCTATGAATATAATATTTGGACAGGATAGGGCCCCGACCTATCCAAAATCTATAAACAGCAAAACAAACAAACCTCCAGAACTCTGGAACCCCCGGAAGAAAGGAGTCAACCAATCAGCTGGATAGACAGTTGTGCTACTCGGCAAGTCTGTCTGATCGTCACTCAGGGCCTGTAGGCATGAATGCAGTGCCTCCAGGCATGAATGCAGTGCCTCCAGGCAAGGGGCATCAGTACATAATAATATATTGAGCATGCAAGACAACTGAATAATAAAATTGAAGTATAAGGACTGACCAAAAGGGCATGGGTGAAACACAAGTACAATTCATTATCTCCATACAATAAGACAATATAAACACATAACAAGTAATAACCTAACCTGGACCCCATAAGCCCAGAAGGTACAAACATCACACAATCACTATAAGTCCTAATGAGCGCAAACAGTCGCTAAATACCCATATTAGCCCCCTTACCTAGATCTCAATGATAATCTAATTTGTACTCTGCAGATGTTCATATGCCATGAATTAATAAAATTTGAGGCTTCGTATATATATATATATATATGTTGCCCCATAGGTACTGTCTGCCCGTCCCATAGTCTACCCGACCCGTAGGCATGGTATAAAAATCAATTTGTATGCTGTCTGTTGAGACCAAAACAATCTCATACAGTGTTGCTAATAGACATTATATCATATGGTGGTAGCCAACTCAATAGGATATGGCTACAAGTCACGTAACGACTATATATGGGCCATAAAAAAGCTTAGGCCATCAGGATCATGGCAGAAGAGAAATTATAGTCTTAACATACCTTTCAACCAAAGCCCAAAATGTGTCTCTATGAAGCTTTGCCAACCGAAAGTAATGAAACAATGCGAAAATCAACAAGCTTGTAAGAACGAGCCATAACTAATCGATAAGGCGCTAATGTCCTATTCGTGACCAAACAAGTCCGAAGCATAAAATGAGGTTAATAACAACAATAAACAACACCTAATATCCAATGAAGATATTCCAACAACATCTCGGAGGAGTAACAAGCTCCCGAGGTAATATAACAAGGCGTACTTCACGTTGTTCAATCCAATAACCATCTTATGCGACTCGAATCAGAATCACACTGACCCCCCATTCTCTCAAGCACATTAAAACCATTAATACAAACAATAATAGCCAAACTAAATAAGACAAAGGGGCTGCCCATAACTACAATATCAAAGACACCACCACATGGCTCGGAAATCTACAAAAGTGATACTATAATATAGAATTACGAAGGAGGGTTGTAAGAAGAAGATTAACTTAACCAAAATTCTTGAAATATGAAGATTAAGAATCTGCCTCATTGTAGCAACAACAAACGGAGCCTAAATTGACAAGAAAATAATACAACAATGATGAGGTCGCTACGTAGAGCAACTTTCGTTAAACTTTCGAGTTGAGAAAGTAAGCACCCAAGGAGTATTGGAAGCTTGCTTAAGACTTTTTTTGGGTTTTCATCTGTTCTTAATGAAAAAATACGAAGAAGGTGGTATTTTATAAAGACCAACGACTTAGGAACTAGGGGGACCCGCTTAGAGGTATATGTTTGCGCAATCTCACGAAGACGTGCATATCTCTCTACTCTGAACTCTTATGGACGAATGGTTTAGTTCGTTGGAAACTAGACTCGTAGACCTTCAATTTGATAGGTTATGAGCATTCTCACTCCTTATATATTTGGATAATTTTGACCTAAAATTTCAGAGGATTCCTTAACGACATTTACAAAAACTTTTGCCAACTTTTATTTCGCTACTTTCTTGACTTCAAAACTTAACATATGAACTCTGAGAAATTAAAATACCTTTAAAAACATCCTTTCTAATATGTTAAGCACTTATAGTCTTATCCTAAAAGTATGAGTTAATTCCAACATTCAAACGGGAGGGGCGCACACATATCTTCGTCAATGTCTCCACTTTCCTAGATTAAGAACCCAAGCTAGTTGAAACTATCTCTCTTGCGGATAGCTTGAGTGTCAAGATTCACTTCGGTGCCTGTCTCATGCATCACAATACTGAATTTGTACTTCAACCATTCTAGTTTGGTCCTGCTCAACTTGAACCTGTTAGATTCTAGAGTTTGTCTCCATAACTCCAACCTCTTATTAACTCTTATGCATGTCGCAACAATCAGTACTATGTCATTTGAATGTAGCATACACCATGCACTTCATCTTGAATATACTGCATCGATTCATTGATCATCAAGGCTAATAGAAAGGCAAATAGAAACAGGCTAAGTGTTGATCCCTTGTGCAACTCCATCTCCATTAGGAAGTGCTATGAGTCTCCTCCCATAGTTCTAACCTAAGTTTTGGCTTTATCATTCATATTCTTTCATCTCCCTAATGTAAGCCACCAGTATACCTCTAGCCTCCAAGCATCTTCAATGGACTTTGTCGTAAGTCTTTTCAAGGTCAATGAACACCATATATAGGCCTCTCTTTCTTTTCTTATATTTCTCCACCAATTTCCTCACCAGTTGGATTCCTTCGGTAGTCGAACACCCCGACATGATTCCAAATTAGTTCTCAAAAATGGACATACCCTTCCTCACCCTCATCCCACCACCCCTTGTAGATTTTCATAGTGTGGCTTACCAACTTGATACCTCTGTAATTGTTACACTTTTAGATATCACCCTTGTTCTTATATAATGAAACCATCATACTCCACCTCCGTTCTTCGGGCATTTTTGTTATTTTGAAAATGACATTAACCAACCTAGTTAATCACTTCATACCTACCCTGTCAGTGCTTTTGCAAAACTCCACCAGAATCTTATTTGATTCGATCGCGCTTCCCCTACTCATGCTACCAATATAGAATGCTTAATCCCTTCAACCTTAAAACACCAACAGTACCCAAAATTCTGATATCTCTCATAGTTCTCTAAATCACCCAACACACTGTCTCTGCCTCTTCTTCATTCAAGAGTTTATGGAAGTATGTTTGTCATCTTCATCTAATGAGTATCTTTTCCACTAACACCTTGCGTTCTCGTCCTTGATGCACTTCATTTGATCCAGGTCTCGGGTTTTTCTCTCCCACACCTTCGCGAGCTTGTACAACTTCTTATATCCGCCTTTATCCCCTAGTTCCACATGCATGCATTCGAAAGTTGTCGTCTTGGTCGTCGTAACTGCTAACTTAACCTCACTTTTTGCCGCCTTATACTTTTCCTAATTCGTCTACTTCTCTTCCTCATCCTTGCACTCCACCAACTTTACATAAGCAACCTTCTTTGCTTCCACTTTTCGTTGAACTTTTCCGTTGCACCATCAATCTCCTCGATAAACACTACAATTACCCCCACAAAACCCCTAGCACCTTTTTAAGTGCTTCCCTAATGCATCTCGTTGTCTGCGTCCCCACTACTCCTTCAAGCCGCCGCCTTCACCATCTAACCCCTCCCCCCCGGGGGGGGACTGGACTTTTCTTGGTTCAATTTGATTTGCTTGCCATGTTGTGTCCCACGGAAATATTTTATTGATTTCGAAAGATAATTAATAAGGACGATACACATTTCATTTTAAGACCCTCAATAATATCAAAGAAAAATCAAAAGGTGATAAAATTTATCACGATTGCAAACTTCCAGTTGTTGAGATCTACCATTAAATGAAACCTAAATCATTTCCTAATCTATGGTTAAATTACTCCCCAATATAATTCAAGACAGACAAACAACAATTGAGTTAGCACAACAGCTGTGAAGCTTAAATTGCAGCAAACAATTTTCAATAAGTCTCAAAATATTTTCTTTACGTTATCTAATTCCAATAGATTCTTCCAATATCTTTCTGCCTTTTAGTCTTCTTCATCAGCAACACAAGCTGCACGAGAGACGCAATTATCAGATAACAAAGACTCATCAACAAGAAGTATAGTCATAAATGCCGCAGCACAATATTAATATGCAAATGGGAAATAATTGCTTTTAAGGTAAGAATAACAAAAACAAGGAAAAATGCTACTACAATAGGAAGAAAACAGTTAAAAGATTTTACAATTCAAGATATATCTTAGCTCATATAAATTGTTTGATATTTTTTTATTATACAAACGTTTACAGCATAAAGTAGAAAATATCACTTTGTAAGATGATAAAACTGACAAAAAGGCAGAGATTAGGGAGAGATTAAGATTAATCCATTTCAGGAACTCCGCCTGAAAAGCTAAACACAAATCGCCTTCCGTCGTTATCTAAAGGTTCAGAAAATCAGACACTCCCTCTGATAAAATCATTTATCTTGAACAAGATAAGTAGATTTTCTGCCACAGATGCTAAAAGCAGGAATTCCATCCAATTGAGAGGAACTGATTTCAATAAGCGAAACACTCGAGAAAGAAAGACAAATGCACTTGGAAACTTTTGAAAGAAAAAAACAAGGTAAATGGTACAAAGTTAAATAAGGCTTAGGATTCCTGCTCTAACAGTTTCAGGACATGATCTTGTAGCAGCCCACTATTACCGTTAAGAATGAAGAAAATTTATCTAATAACCTATATCACTGCATTCTTTAAACCATTGACATGCTAAAAGATACGACACATACACAAAATTGAGTTGACTTTGCATTAATTGAATACTTTTAACTGATAACACCTTTGTCTATTCCAGATATATTCTGAAAGAAGATAATAGAGAACAAGAAAGAAGACAACACGCACACACAGAAGTGCCTACTAAAGGATTGCGAGGAAAAATCCTTGAAGTTCCCATAAGTCAAGCACCAAGCCAGGGACAACATGACACATTACAGAAGTAAAATATACTAACAAACCAGAAACAAGTATGCTTGTTCTTTATACCACATGCAGCGAACATGGATTGTCACCACGGATAAGGATGATACTCTATTCCCGTACTTCAAGAACATTCAAGATTACTTTGGTGTTAAAACTTAAAATAGTAGTAAATATTTCCAGAAAGTGTGATTAATCGAGAAAATTCTCAAGAGAAGCTGCTCACTGCCTCAGCAGCTTCCTTCTATATCCCCCCGCTATCTCAGAGGGCAGCTATCTCTAGTGTCAGCTCCACTCTCCACCTCTACTAAGCATGTCACCTTCCCTGTACCTGAAGCCACCCCTGTAGACTCTCATTACCACATTTTATTTCTTCTCATCTTCCTCCATGACCTAATTCAATGCCACTCGCACAGCTCGCCTGTGGTCCATACTACCCCCTTATCCCATGAAGCACCCAAAAGCCTGCTGCAACTGCTAATGCTTCTCTAATCAGTTTTGGCACATCCTAGTCATCATTGGAGACCACCTATAGCATGTATTTACAGTGGCGGACCTAAGTTTTTGCACAAGTAAGTTCAGTTGGAGACAATGTTAGTTGACCTTACAGACAGTATGGATGGCTGCACGTCGGATTTGCCCGTTGCTTTCTTTTTTTTCCTTTATACTGTGATGTCAATATGAAGGCATTTTGAAGTTGGTTCTTTGTTTTATCTTTAAAAGAAGTCGGCAAAAATTTGAAGTTCTTTTTTAATTCATTTACTTTAACAAATTATGTTAATAATATATTTAATTAATTTTAAAAAAATTATTTTTATGAATTTAACAGTTATTTAAAATTGAACAAAAATCTATTTAACCATCTTAGAAATTTATTAAACTCTAAGGATTTTAAGAAAATATAAACATTTTTACCCAATCTATAAATAGCCAATTAAAGTTATCATAACAACTAGAAGATAGCAGAACATAAAGAGTAATAAAGTAAACTAAACTAATACAAATTATGAATGAAGAAGAGCTTCTAAATTAAACTAGAAATTTCAAACTATACGCAAAAAAATGTTTCAACAAAAACTAACTTAAGATTAATTAAGATAACAAATTAAAAGTAATTTCAACAAATATACTTGCATATATTAGCAAATTTAATGAAAGCGAGAAACACATTTCACGTTATTGAAAGTTCCAATTTTGAAGTAAAAAAGACTTTAGAATGCATTTATTGGAATTGAGTAAGAAAACAAATTTGAAATAAAAGAAAAGGATGTATAAAACCAAACAAGGCTAGATGTGGAGAAGTTGTTGAGGGTGAATACCGGTTACTGTTTGCACATCCAACTACAATCACACAGATTAAAAACCATAACTGAGGGGGGTACAGAGTTACCACCACATGTTGAACCCTTTATCTTTGCTAAGTAATGAACCCGCATGACCAAGCTTTGTCAAGAGGATTCATTAGGAAAAAGTATGAATGTAATTTTGGTTTTTTTGACATATATATAAATAAATATACAAAAAAAAATTCCAACCAAGCGGATTCATGTGAACCCTCTTGGGGACACATGCTTCTAGACAGATTCCTTACATCATCAATCATCAGTATCATCAAAACAAGACTAGAACTGATTGTAAAACTCTCAATTAGATCCTGTCCCTCACACTTTTATCACTTTTGATCTCAAGTCCACCAGAAAGTTCCCCACTGTAGAGAACAACAAAGAATCACGTCCACACGATATCAAAGTATTTGAATAGACCACCAAAACTATATCAAATTTCGAATACAAACCCTGCCACTTAAATAGCATGATCATTGCTGGACCTTCACAAGAGAAGGAAACAATAACTGGGATCATTCTTGCCTACTTAGGTTTGCGCTATAAGTTCTAGCAAAAGCCAATATAATTTCGTGATGACTTTTGTTTCTTTAAAGTGTCTATCCTAATAATATTACTTATTCTAGTTTGCCAAGTTGCAGTGTCTCCCTATTGTCTGTGTTTCAAAGATATACTCCTTGTGCATTCTGTACTAAGAATTTGGTTTTCCTGGAAAGAACTTCCTACAGTAGCTCTACTTAATTTGAGCTCAATGATAAATGAGCTTATAAAGTACAGAACTAGTGCCTCTGGAGATAGTGTGTGGTAGTTCATCTATTTCAACTTGCTGTTGAAAGGTTAAACAGGATCCTACGGTAGCTTTTGCAACTTTAATTCTTATTTCTGATTATGTGAACATTGATTTGCATACACAAGTGGAACTCACGCCATATATAGCAAATATAAGTTAAAGCAATGTCTCAATGTCTAGCAGCAGGAATATACCCTATTCTTTGGAAATCAACTACACGTAAATGCAAACAAATATACATGATTTTCTTTTCTTTTGTACATGTATTACCAAGCTTTATGGATAGCACTTGAAAAGGTGGGCCTCTTGACTCAGTATATTGAGCCACAATCATACATGGTTGATTTCTAGTCCAGAGTGATGATCTTCCCTTGGGTAAAGGACTTCACCACATTTTGAACTGAACGCTGATACGATTGAAGCAAATGAGGCCCTTGTGTAGTAGACAATACCAAAGAGTGCAAATGTATGCTTAACACTGGAAACGGAGAAGATGTATAGATTTCAACGACAGGAAGGTCAAGAAATGAAGGATGAACCCAACCTTTGATAACCAATAGTATCTTTTGACAAAATTGACTTGGATTTATTTTGCAGGTATTATAGGAGTACTGTTGCACAAAATTGATTGGGATTCACTTCCCTTTTTTCTGAGTATATGGTTCTAATCGAAAATTGTGTAGTACTTGCTTAGACCGTCTCCAACCCAACACCAAATCTATTTTGGTGTTTTGGAGCTCCAATCCTACACTATTTTCTACATTCTTTTGGTGTGACACTATTCATCAACATCAAATCACTTTTTGAATATTTTTTTATTATTTTCATTATACAAAACTTTTAAACTTTGTTGGCACAGCATAAATGACTTAATCCATGAGAAGTTTGTGCCTAATTTATTTTAGCAGCCCACCAGATAACTCTCAAATCAAATGAATTGGTTCCGACGGCCTATAAACCCTACAAAGAAATTGGTACCCAGATTGAAATCTCAATCTCAAGTTCTCTTCTACACTGAATTTTGAATATGGGTAGTTCAAAAATGTTACATAGAGTCATACCTATAGATCACAAAGAGAAAAAAAAGAAATTATATTATTGGTTGAACCCAGAAATAGAAGTACCTCCACAGCAGAAACAACAGTAGCTGCAAGAAAGGATCATGAGGAATTCTCTACAAAACAGCTCAAATTTTTCTCGTCTACCGTTATTAGAACTGCTGGTTGGCTCATCCAAAAGCTTCTGATCGTTGTCACGTTGCTTCTGGCTATTCATTCTATGGAGATTCCATTCAAGATTCTTCAAGTAACCCAATTTGAAAGAATCCCTTAATCTCATAGATGGCCATAGATGCATCTCTCTTTCTCTTCTCGCTAACTACCTTCGGTTTCTCTATCACAATAAGGGTGGGTAGTTATGGAGACTACTGATATTTGGGCCCAACATGTATTATTTTTGTGTTTCAATTTATGTGATATAAATAAAATTTGGAGACTCAAAATAATTTTGTAATATGAGTTTTAGATATTTAAAGTTGTTAATTGTTGTGGTTTATATAATTTTTTTTTTACATAATTTTCAATAATATATATGTGTTATTTCATCCATTCCAATTTATGTGGCACTGATTAAATTTTGAGAGTCAATCAAATTTTCTATAACTTTTAAACTTTTAAGTTGTTAATTATTGTAATTTATAGTGTTTTTTTACATTAGTTTCAATCAAATAATATATGCTACTTCTCATGTTTCAATTTATGTGGTACTGATAAAAATTTGAGAGTTAACAAATATTTTATATATTTTTAAATATTTTAAGTTATTAATTATTGTGATTTATAGTATCTTTTACGTAATTTTTATGTAATATATGTTACTCCATTTGTTCCAATTTATGTGGTACTGATAGAATATTGAGAATCATTTTAAAAAAATTATGTATTGTGAATTATTATTGCGATTCATAGTACTTGTTACATCATTTCAAATAATATATGACTTCTCATGTTCCAATTTATGTGGCACTAATAGTATTTCTAGAATCCATCGACTTCTATAAATCTCTTTTAAACATTTTGAATTGTTAATTATTGTGATTTATAATATTTTTGACGTAATTTTTAAATATATAATAAATTAAGAAATAATTAAAATGGAAAAAGTTTTAAAAAATAGTAAATACTTCAGTAAAGTAAAATGAATTCACATATTCTTATTATTAACTAACTATTGTAATACCAATTATAAAAACAATTAAGAAGTTAATATGCAATTTGTCCAATTGAATAATAAACACAAGAGAAATTATAAAGAGAGCAGGAAAGGGGTCCATGTGCTTGTGTAGTGAACTGATGTGATGGTGAGAGAACTAAAAGGCTCAGACGAATGATGTCAGCAGAGGGTAAACTTGTCAAAGACACTTGAAAGTTTTTATTGAGGCTACAGTGAAAAGCCTTGGCAACTAATAGAATTAATTTATTATTATATAATTACCAAAACATCCTTCAACACAAATGCTATTAAATGACCAGATTACCCTTCAATTGCCAGGCAGGCATGTTGACATCCTGCCTGGTTCACCTAGTGAAGCTCCCTTTTATATAATAGTAGAATACAGGGCCCAACATTCGCTTATAATTTGTTTGTGATTGATATTTTTCATGGGAAAATTAGACGGCAAAGCAAATATGTGATATGTATTTGTGATAAATTATTATAATTTAAAAAATTATAATTTATAGCTATTTGTAGGATTTTATAGCTATTTGTAGGATTTTATAGTAAATTCTTTTTTTGGAATTGACTAAAAGAAAAGTGAGTCATATAAACTCGGACAGAGATAGTAATACTTTATTTTATTTAATTTATATGACATAGTTTAATTGAATATATATATTTTTTAAAAGATAAAATAAAACTTATTATTTTAAATATGTTATAGCATTTGAATGATGATAATTTTTTTTGAATTTGTAATTTTAAATATGTTACAATATTATATTATAAAATTTGAAGACAATAAAATATTTAGAATTTGCGATCTTAAACCTGGCATAATAATATGTTATAACATTTGAACTATAGTCAAATTTTATAATTTATAATTTTATAAATATCATAAAAATAGTATTTGTATAATTAAAAAAAAGTTTATCCTTCTTTTTGTTTATTTTTCTGGCTCAATCAAATAAATTTGATGATATTAATACATGAACTATTTACATTCATGTATATATATTTTCTAGATTCTAAATTCTAATTTGATAAGTTTTATAAATCTTTCATCAAAATAAAGAAATATAAAGTGGTGGTGCACTTGAAATTTCAAAATGATGTTGAAGTGTGTCTGCAAAAATGATAAATTCAAAGGCATGACAATGAGCTTATAATACAAAGAATTAGTCCATTCCTTGAAGAGAATGTGACTTGTGAAAAGAATCATGAATACTAGGCTATTTTGAAAATGAATGGGTCAAGATGTGACAAAAGCATTATGGATTGGATACATGCCATAACTCACTTTTATAGGAAATTCGAGAGAAATAAATAAATTTTATTTTGACATAAACGGTCATTGATCGTGTACTTTTACGTCATAAATATTATAGTATGTTTTATTATGAACTATCGGAAAGACAAAAGAAAGAAATACTTCTTTCTATAAAGATTGTGGTCATGACCAAAATAATACTGAGAAAATGTTCAAATGAACCCCGCAACCTATTACCGGGTTTCCAACTACACATCTATACTCCACGGGAATCATATTACCCCTCTGGATTGCTTTAAAATGGAATAAACAACCCCTTAAGTGTTGAGTTCGCATAGAGAGTGAGTTACCTATTTTTTTTAATTTCCATTTTTTTCTCTTTTTCTTTTTTTCTTTCTCTTTCTCTCTTCTTATTATCTATACAATTATACCTTCTTCACCATTATCATTGTTAAAGTTTTATCAATGGATGTTTGGCATAAAAATTATCAACAATTAATGTGTTTTATGAATAAATAATTTTTCAATAGACTTATCTAGAACATATCTAACAAATTAAATTCATTTAAAAAAAAAACATACCCATTAATTGATTTTTTTTAAAGTCATGGATTCAAGAGTAACGAAGTCAAAGTGAAGTAATTGTATTTTTAAAAAATATTTTCAAACTTATTAGAAAGAACTGAAACAAAATAATTCTTCTGCATTTTTTTGAAGAAGGATCTCACATGTTCTCCTAAAACCCATGAAGAATCGAAATAAAATACACAAATTATAAATTAATCATGAAAATTTTAGAGGGAGAAAGATTGGGAAAGAGAGAGAGGTTTCTCAAATTGGCGTTGCAAATTGGTCTCAAATTGATTTTCTCATCTGCGATGATTTTGAGCCGTCGAAGAAATCGTCGAAGGTTGAATCTAATCTCGAATTTTCATAACTCATTTAATGTGTATCTGAAATTGTCTAATGAAGAAAATTAAATAAAAAATATGAAAAATTTGTTGAATTGGTTGAATGAAAGATTTGATTAGGACCGTTATCTTCTAGGCTCTAGGAATTCAGAGTGGATGAAAAGCTGGCCTGAATTTTCGTTCTCATGAATTGTTAGAACTATAGAAATATATTGAGGTCAAAAATGATGTTTATTATAGTTGAAGAAATGATTGTGGAAGAAAGGAAGAGGATGGAGGAGATTTAAAAAAATAATTATTACAGGGTGAAATACATGTGTCAAGTGCGTGTATTTCACCACAAGACACATGTCTGGCAATGACGTTTTAGGGAGGAAATAATTTCATTTTAAAATAGCCCAGGGGATAATAGGACCCCCGTGAAGTATAAGTGTGTAGTTAGAAATCCGGTAATAGGTTGGGGGGGTCATTTGACCATTTTCTCAAATAATACTTGTGTGGCAATACTAATTTATTATTGATTGTGTTAACAGTGGTGGAGTCAGAAATTTTACGAAAGGTGTTCAGGAATCGCATAGGTAAAAAAAATGACGAATGGGTGCACTAAAATTTTGTAATTCAAACTACATAACATTAATAATTAATTTTTTAATTAATAAATGTATCAAAATTTTTAAAAACAAACTACATAATATTTAGCTTTAATGTTCATGTTTAATTTAATAGAAAGTGAACAGACAGAGAAAAATAAAGAGAAAGAGAAAATTCAGCTTAGGATGAAATCACTTTTATGCTTCAAGTTTTCATAAACCTTTGATGACGATAACAATTATTGACACAAAATTTTGTGTTGATATTTTTCAAAGTTAATATTTTAAAATATTTTATTTGTTTAAATGGTTCAAAATACATATTTTACAATTTTAATGCAATTTGTTGATAATTATCCTTATTTCTCAAAATATTAGGATTTTTATCGGTTAATCTTGTTTACATTATTTTTTGGTCACAACCGGTTTGAATATGTTCAAATATTTGTTCCGTTTGGTTAAATTATTATTTTTTGTTAAATTGCATTTTTTATATGTCGTTGGTTACGTTCGTTACATTTTTTTTAAATATTCATTTTATTCGTTAGATTTGTTAATATTCATTTTGATATTTTGCACAGTCTAAAAATTCATCCAAATATGGATAAGATTTCATACACAGATATTTTATTGGTTAGTGGTTTTGGCCCACGATTTTAAGATAATGGTATTGTACTATTGGTGATTTTCAATTTTCTATTTAAGTAACAACTTGGTCATTAAGTTATGGGGGTGGTGAATAAATTTTAGAATTAGGGTTCAATTTTCAAATATTTTTGTAGTTCATATTTTTACTGTTCATTATCTTTCTCCGGCGAGAAATTGTCCGGAACTCCGACCGGTCACCACCAAACAAACCCCACCGGTCAACTTCCTCTTCCTCACTTCCTTTTCCCTTCATCTTCTCCATTAACAGCAAACCCCCATCGATTTCCAACAACAACAGCCAAACCGAACCACCCTCCAACCTTCTCCTCCATAGCTCAACCCACTGCTCCACCAAATCAACCACCTAACACGACTAGTCCAGCCGCCTGAAACAATCTCATAACCACCTCAAGCTACCACCACCAACGAACTAGACCTCGGCCAGATCACACCGTAAAATGGTCGAAAATGCTTTCTCTGGTGATCCTTTTTCTTTGTTTATATGTTGCTCTATGCTATTTATTAATAATTATTGTTCTTGATTAATATCTTGTTGTTACTTTTTGATTGGATCGATTTGAATCTCATATTTGACATATTTTGTTTCTGTTAATTTTTCCGGCAAGAATGTTGAATTGTTGTATTCTTATTCTGTTTAGGGTATTGTTTCACCCTCTTCATATGGATTTGGTTTGTTATTTTGATACTTCCTGATTATTTTACACTTTATGTATAATTTTTAATTGTTGGTTATAAATTATTTAATAAGAAAAATGTTTCCTTTTAAGTTGACACTTCGACTTTCATGTTGAATTTTATTATTTTCAAATGTTAAAGTTTTCCAATAATGTACTTTCATTTTATGACCGTATGTGATGTTATTTTATTAATATTTTTCATCCTTTATTGTTAGTGTTGTCAATATGACTTTCTCCATTTTATAATGACTGTAAATTTATGTTTGTTTCATTTACTAGTTGGTTACCTTTTGATACGATGCATTTTGTTAAAAGAGTTATTTTATCCTTGTTATTTTTATATGATTTTGTGTTTGAAGATATTAAAATTGGCCAATGAAAAAATCTCTCCGTCGGTTTTAGAGACCTCCCCAATGTTAATAGACGGAAATTTAGTTTAAGTTTATATTCTTTATATGTTAAAATTGGCCGATGAAGGAATTTCCGTCGATGTTCAAGGCCTCCCATGTTAATAAGGCGGGTTTTTATTTTTTAAGTTATTGTTTAATTTATTTATGTTATTCATATTTATTTATTACTAATACTTTTATTAAGTGTCTTTACAGGTACCCGGAGTTGCTTCTCATTGAAGTTATTCGAATGAAGTTCGAATTATATTTTTTGTTCATTACTGTATATATTATTGACGTTAGGCAAACCTTAGGCTGTTTTTATATTATTGTTTTATTTCATTATTTGTGTATATCGCGTGTTTATTATACTAGTATATTGTTTTTACCTCTTCCTCAATTTGAAAAAATGAATTCAGTCGGGACCCACAGCTGTGGATTTCGAAGGATGCCTAATACCTACCCTTCGGAATAACTTGAACCCTTACCTAGAATCTATTGGTTTCGTAGACATTATTTTTCTTTAATTAATTAATTGGTTCCCTAGTTTTCCTAAAATTTGGTGGCGACTCCCTTTTAAACTCTTCCTTTTCCCTTTAAATCCCCTTATTTCTTTTAAAACTAAATTATATTTTTTTTAGTCACCGCGACGTTGTGTCTTCTTAGAGGATTTCCACAGAATGACAACACTCCGCTGGGGATATAGAGGTTCTAACCATTATGAGATCATTTTTTCAAATTGAGGAGACTATTCTTTTATTATGTTATTCATTGTATCTTATATATTTTGTTGATTATTTGTATGTTGTACTTATTATTTATTCATTATTTGTTTAGTTATATGTATTTTTTCGTTGCATCATGACATATTTTCCGCCTCTTGGCATTTTTTATTTCTTACTTAACGGACGATTATGCGGGCCGCTGTCGTTCGTTATCCAAATTGTTTATCAGGGTACCTTGGCGAATGTAGTTGGCCACTGGATGGTCAATGGTCGGTAATTTCCCCAACCCGAGTAGTCCGCTTAGGTTACCAGTCCACTTTTAAATAAAGCCCACTCTTGATCACCTAGTTTTAAAATATTCATAATCTCAGTCCATTCTCCATTCAAGTTACAATCTGTTGGAACTACGTTTGACCTGATTCCTACTTCAACGGGATACGTAGGCGCCACAACGGCTCGGTCATTTCCCCCTAAGCTTTTACATATTTTAAAATGGAAATTGGGGCAAATTTTTTGAGAAGGTCTCCAAAAATTTCACGAAGGAGACAGTTGCTACAAGATTGAATATTGGAGGTTGCTAAAGTTGAAACATGGGCAAATTTTTTAAGGAAAGCCATCAAAAATTTCACCAAGATTGTACTCAGACTCCAGATTTATGACGCATCGCCCCGAGTTGGTTTATACAGTTGTATTAATTTTTGTACATAATATTATTTTCATTGTATATCCTTGATTTTATTTGTTTTACATTCCATTGACATTTTCAAAGTTTGGGTCGTCTGCCCTTCAATGTGACTCATTTATTTTTCATTTCAATTATTTTTTCTTTCAATTTTAAAAAAAATTAAATTGGGTTGTCCGCCCTTCAATATGACTCATTGGTTTTTCATTTCTATTATTATTTTTTTCAAAAAAAAAACAATCATTTGTTGTTCAAAACATGTGTTTTATGCCATATCTGAACGAACTACGCAAACGTGATTCTCTCAATGAGATACGTAGGCAGCACTTTTAGGGTTCGATATTCTTTATTCAATTTTTTTTTATTCCTTTTAACGTTTATATTTTTTAAATCATTTTTTGACTTGGTTGGTGCCAACACAGTTAAAGTGTGCATATGAAACTAATTGATACAATGTAGAGGATTAACTTCTTGTTAAACGATAGATTCTTTTGGTACCTCTCATTCATACTTTTGTTACACTTGAATACATTCTCTTGCATGCACTCAGGATTAGGACAAAACCAGATTCATTGTTTCATGGGCATTGTGTGGTGAGTTTTGAATTAAATTCAATTGTGTTGAATTGGTGATCTAGACCTTGGCCTGAATGTTGTTGAGGCGAAATTCTGAGTAATGTTTGATTTGAAAAATGATTGTAGGCCTTCTTTGACCCGTTTGAGCCTTTCAAAGCCTACCAAATGACATCAATCCTTAGTGTGTCCCCACTTTGAGCCTTGAGCCTTTTCTTTGGACAACCATACTTTAGCCTATATCCTTTCTGAGTGCTTATACGCACTATCCCTCTTTTGGCCTTACTTTCTTGAGTGCACTAGTGTGTCCCCACTTTGAGCCTTGAGCCTTTTCTTTGGACAACCATACTTTAGCCTATATCCTTTCTGAGTGCTTATACGCACTATCCCTCTTTTGGCCTTACTTTCTTGAGTGCACTAAGGGTGTGCAAGTTACAAAAGAAGATTCAAAGTTCAAATTTATCAAAGACAAAGTTATGAAAGTCCCTGGAAGTCAAGAATACAAAAATGACTTCAAAACAAAGAAGAAAGAGTTGAAAATTCCCCACAAGTTCAAGCAAACAAAATTTCAACAAAAGAAAAGAACACTCCAAACAAATAGGAGAAAGTTCAAAAGATGATGAGAAGGGGAAAAGCTCAGACAAGCAAAGCTTCAAAGGAAGTCAAAAAGTGCAAAGAGAAGGGACAACAAACAGAATCAAACGCTAAAAGCGTAACAAACGTTGAAAGCACAAATTCAGTGCCATGCTCAAGAAAGGATTAAGTCACTTTTTTCCCAAATGATTATCCTACCCTTCCCTAAGCCTACATTACAAGCCAATAACAAGCCCTACATGATTTCATTTCAAATGTTCTCACATTAGTGGAGATTTACATGAAGGCCAAGCCTATGGTATCACAATTGCATACCTTGAATATTTTTCTGAGTGTGAGTAAATTTTGCAAAATGTCTTCAAATAGATACATTGTAAATGTGTGAAAATTGAGACTTTTTTTTGTGGTGAGGGCACTTGAAACATGATGTTAGGTCTAGTTCAAAGCCTTTGTTTGAAGCAAGATGAACAAACCTTGTCGTTACTTGAGTACATTTGAGGTATCACTTCAATCCATATGAATTGCCTCGAAGTCAATCACAGTTGAAAGAGAGAGAATTGTGAGAATTTTTTTTACAATAAAAATTGTTGGCACTAACCAAGTTAAAACAGGTTTCATTGTTCAAAAAATAAAAATGGGCTAAAAACCACTTTTCAATATTTGTCTAGATCAACTTTGTGGACCGTTTCATTGTTGAAATTATATTTTTTGGGTCGTCATACCCTTCAAAATAACATCATTTTAAAATTTTAGGTCGTCATATCTTTCAAAATGACATCTTTTAATAATTAATTTGTTATGTCAAATAAAATGATACTTTTTCAAATTGGTTTGTCATGCCTTTCAAAATGACACTTTTTTTTATTTGATAGTCCATTCAAATTGACATTTTCTTATCTCATGATATTATTATGTTCTAAATGTTGCCAGGGTTTATTACCTTGATCACTGTTCATATGAGGCCATATTTGCATAGCTTATGTTACTTTTATGTTACATTTGTTACTAACATTGTTATTGCAGATTTTGTGGTACACCATTCATATTAAGTTCAAAATTGGGTTGTCACATCCCTTCAAGTGACATATAAAGTTTAAAATTGGGTTATCATCTCCCTCCAAATGACATGTTAAGTTCAAATTGGGTTGTCCGCCTTTCAAATAGACATGTTGGGTTGTCACATCCCTTCAAGTGATGTATTAAGTTCAAGATTGGGTTGTCATCTCCCTCCAAATGACATGTTAAGTTCAAATTAGGTTGTCCGCCTTTCAAAGAGACATGTTGGGTTGTCACATCCCTTCAAGTAACATATTAAGTTCAAGATTGGGTTGTCATCTCCCTCCAAATGACATGTTAAGTTCAAATTGGGTCGTCCGCCTTTCAAAGAGACACGTTGGGTTGTCACATCCCTTCAAGTGACACATTGAGTTCAAGATTGGGTTGTCATCTCCCTTCAAATGACATGTTAAGTTCAAATTGGGTCGTCCGCCTTTCAAAGAGACACATTGGATTGTCACATCCCTTAAAGTGACATATTGAGTTCACGTTGGGTTGTCACTTCCCTTCAAGTGACATGTTAAGTTCAAGTTGGGTCGTCTCCCTTTCAAAAGACATGTTGGGTTGTCACATCCTTTCAAGTGACATATTAAGTTCAAGATTGGGTTGTCATCTCCCTCCAAATGACATGTTATATTCAAATTGGGTCATCCGCCTTTCAAAGAGACACGTTGGGTTGTCACACTCCTTCAAGTAACATATTAAGTTCAAGATTGGGTTGTCATCTCCCTCCATATGACATGTTAAGTTCAAATTTAGGTTGTCCGCCTTTCAAAGAGACACGTTTGGATTGTCACATCCCTTCAAGTGACATATTAAGTTCAAGATTGGGTTGTCATCTCCCTCCAAATGACATGGTAAGTTCAAATTGGGTCGTTTGCCTTTCAAGACACAAGTTAAGCCGTTACCTCGTTCAAGGTGACATGTTATTCGCACTGTCCTCCTTTCAAAGAGGTACACTACCTTCATTATGCAATCTTGGAAGTAACATCGAAGGTATGTGAATGTTTGATCAATCCTTGCCCTTTTGTTCATTATTTTCAGCCCCGTTGATGGATGTAGAGTATTGTTCGAAATCTCTACTGACGTCTCATATTGTTTTGTTCAAAGTTTATCAAACCAAATTTGGGTTCGTCAACTTTGTTTGACCAAGATCTCTTTCATCGATCCTAATCAAACAAAGGGGCAAGTTGTTGACACCAAATTTTGGTATGATATTTTTCAAAGTTAATATTTTAAAATATTTTATTTGTTTAAATGGTTCAAAATACATGTTTTGCAATTTTAATGCAATTTGTTGATAATTAACCTTATTTCTCAAAATATTAGGATTTTTATCGGTTAATCTTGTTTACATTATTTTTTGGTTACAACCGGTTTGAATATGTTCAAATATTTGTTCCGTTTGATTAAATCATTATTTTTTGTTAAATTGCATTTTTTATATGTCGTTGGTTACGTTCGTTACATTTTTTTTTAATAATCATTTTATTCGTTACATTTGTTAATATTTATTTTGATATTTTGCACAGTCTAAAAATTTATCCAAATATAGATACGATTTCATACTAAGATATTTTATTGGTTAGTGGTTTTGGCCCACGATTTTAAGATAATGGTATTGTACTATTGGTGATTTTCAATTTTCTATTTAAGTAACAACTTGGTCATTAAGTTATGGGGGTGGTGAATAAAATTTAGAATTAGGGTTCAATTTTAAAATATTTTTGTAGTTCATATTTTTACTGTTCATTATCTTTCTCCGGCGAGAAATTGTCCGGAACTCCTACCGGTCACCACCAAACAAACCCCACCAGTCAACTTCCTCTTCCTCACTTCCTTTTCCCTTCATCTTTCCATTAACAGCAAACCCCCATCGATTTCCAACAACAACAGCCAAACCGAACCACCCTCCAACCTTCTCCTCCATAGCTCAACCCAATGCTCCACCAAATCAACCACCTAACACGACTAGTCCAGCCGCCTGAAACAATCTCATAACCACCTCAAGCTACCACCACCAACGAACTAGACCTCGGCCAGATCACACCGTAAAATGGTCGAAAATGCTTTCTCTGGTGATCCTTTTTCTTTGTTTATATGTTGCTCTATGCATATTTATTAATAATTATTGTTCTTGATTAATATCTTGTTGTTACTGTTTGATTGGATCGATTTGAATCTCATATTTGACATATTTTGTTTCTATTAATTTTTCCGGCAAGAATGTTGAATTGTTGTATTCTTATTCTGTTTAGGATATTGTTTCACCCTCTTCATATGGATTTTGTTTGTTATTTTAATACTTCCTGATTATTTTACACTTTATGTATAATTTTTAATTGTTGGTTATAAATTATTTAATAAGAAAAATGTTTCCTTTTAAGTTGACACTTCGACTTTCATGTTGAATTTTATTATTTTCAAATGTTAAAGTTTTCCAATAAAGTACTTTCATTTTATGACCGTATAAGATGTTATTTTATTAATATTTTTCATCCTTTATTGTTAGTGTTGTCAATATGACTTTCTCCATTTTATAATGACTGTAAATTTATGTTTGTTTCATTTACTAGTTGGTTACCTTTTGATACGATGCATTTTGTTAAAAGAGTTATTTTATCATTGTTATTTTTATATGATTTTGTGTTTGAAGATATTAAAATTGGCCAATGAAAAAATCTCTCCGTCGGTTTTAGAGACCTCCCCAATGTTAATAGATGGAAATTTAGTTTAAGTTTATATTCTTTATATGTTAAAATTGGCCGATGAAGGAATTTTCGTCGATTTTCAAGGTCACCCATGTTAATAAGGCGGGTTTTTATTTTTAAGTTATTGTTTAATTTATTTATGTTATTCATATTTATTTATTACTAATACTTTTACTAAGTGTCTTTACAGGTACCCGGAGTTGCTTCTCATTGAAGTTATTCGAATGAAGTTCGAATTATATTTTTTGTTCATTACTGTATATATTATTGACGTTAGGCAAACCTTAGGCCGTTTTTATATTATTGTTTTATGTCATTATTTGTGTATATCGCGTGTTTATTATACTAGTATATTGTTTTTACCTCTTCCTCAATTTGAAAAAATGAATTCAGTCGGGACCCACAGGTGTGAATTTCGAAGGATGCCTAATACCTACCCTTCGGAATAACTTGAACCCTTACCTAGAATCTTTTGGTTTCGTAGACATTATTTTTCTTTAATTAATTAATTGGTTTCCTAGTTTTCCTAAAATTTGGTGGCGACTTCCTTTTAAGCTCTTCCTTTTCCCTTTAAATCCCCTTATTTCTTTTAAAACTAAATTATATGTTTTTAGTCACCGTGACGTTGTGTCTTCTTAGAGGATTTCAACAACAATAACATCGAGACATGAAAAATGCAGATGTCAAAGATTTTTTTTAAAAAAATTCTATATGGAAATTTTTCACTTTTACTAGCTTTATAAAAAAAAAATAAGATTTGCTTATTAACTTCAGAGATTATGATATCTTAACTAGTGCATTTATACTGTCACGCCCCGAGTCTAACCCCTAGACGTAACACGGGACCTAGGATCACAAGTGACCCCAAGCTAACCTTGAGTCTGGCATATCACAAGCATACTGAAATATAACTATGTAAGCGAAAGCACAACTATAAAGGGAGTCAAAACTAAAAGAACTCCAAACGAAAATATATCTGAATATCCATGGGAAACAACCCCAAAACAATGAACACTGACTCTATGTATGAAAGCCTCTAGAACTGATGAGCTGCTGGGACAAGTCCCCAACTAACTCTAATAATACTGAAAGACTGATAATAGATTGACTAAACTAAAAGCATAAAAAAATGTCCTCGGACTATGAGGACTTACCACTGAAGCTGCTGAGTACGAACTGGAAGTCGAGCTAAGCGCGATCTGGATGCTGAGCGCCTGAACCTACATCATGAAACGATGTAGCCCAAAAGTATGTGTCAGTACTTTGAATGTACTGAGCATGCAGGATATATATTCTAAGTTGAACAATATAAGTTGTACGATATAAACTAATTATGGAAGTAGGCTGTACTGAAATGTAACTAAAAACTGGGCTAGATGCAATGACTAAGTACTAATCATGAAGATAACATGCTGAACTGTATATTGAAGTAAATACTAATAACATGGTAAATGCATTAAGAGTATGACTGTGGGAGCTACTGTTAACTGACATAAACCACGTGAGCTAAACGTGGAGTCCAATGTATACGCCCCATCGAGAGGACCCAATATACCTTACCAGGGTATAAAGGCATGACTGTGGCGTGATCACTAAAATTGATGGCCAACAGAGGGGACTTCTGAACCTACGTTGACACATAGTTCTAAGACTTTGAGGGTAAGCTGAACCCTAGTCCAACTCGGTGCTAAGTCTACTCCCAACTGAATATGCAAAACTAACAATACAACTGATATACTGAGTAGCTCAAAATACTGACATGCTATCTTAGAAATGCAACATAAATATGCAGTAAATATGGCATTCAAATACTGGAGCATGATTTTTCTAACTAATCTGTCTAGCAAGTATAATTCATGAAATGATGATAATCAATACAAGCTAGGGTTCTGAGTTCTATACATGGGACTACATTAATTCTCCAAGAAAATAGGTAATCAGTGCAATGGAACTATAGCAGCTAACTTTCAATGGATTCCCAAGATTTGGGAACCCTAAGTCTAAACAATTTATGGAGAACTTGAAGAAACTGAATGAATTCTAGGGACCTAATGGGTGAAAGAAACCCACTAGTGAAATCCCACATACCAGGTGACGAAAACTACGGAGAAATCCTTTGGATTTGAGGGCTGAACTTGAAGAACACCTCTGCTTGTTCTTGGGAGAAAACTGTAGCTTCTTTCTTCTCTTTTCTTTCTAAGTCGGATGATTTTGGAGAATGAGGGTTCTAGGTAGTTTCTGACTAGGTTATTAGGATTAAACTGAGTAAAACGACGTAGTTTAGGCATCAAATGACGTAGTTTAAGTGCCCAACGCATAGGGAAAAAATCCCAATATGACCCTGACTTAAAAACTGACTAACTGACTTCAAGACACCCTTGACGAGTCATGAAGCACTTCAAGGGTCGTCAAGCTGGTCGTGAAGCTTCATCTGCTTGACAGTGCTTCACTAAAATGGGCATAACTCTTTACTCCAAACTTCAAATAGGGAAAACTTAGTGGCGTTGTAAAGGAGACTCAAATACCTTTAATTTGATAGGTCGTGGGCCACCTAATTCATTTTGTATCAAAAGATATGATCGTTTGAAGTTAGCCCTATACTCAAAACCTGATCAGTCTCCTTCACGGACGACTTCACGGTCTGTGTGAAGCTTCACGGTCCGTTTAGACATCCGTGGCCCTTTTTCAGTGACCTTGGGTCATACCCCACCAACTAGGTGACTTGTACGACTTACTTAACTGGTCGTCAAGTCCACCACGAGCCGTCTGGGTCACCTTTAAGGTGACCCCCTGCATGGGCAGATTCTGGAAAGGACTCACGAGCTCCTTAAAGGGTCGTGGTCCCCTCCACGGACCATCTAGGGTGCCGTGAAGGGTCCATGGTCCATTTTGGGTTCATGGACCTTTTCCCGCTCCCTCTTTTTAGCCTTTTTCAAATCCAAGATGTTATAATATCTCCCCCTTGGATCATTCGTCCTCGAATGACGTCTAAACAAGTTGAGTTTGGAGGAAAGAGTTGTAATCCCTACCAACTGAGTACTAGAAACTAGTATCTAACTAAAATGAATTCCATGAACATGCAAATATGATGAAATGCACGGATAACTGGGGGGACAAGATACTAAAACTGAATTTACACAAGATTAAATTGAGAGACTGGAGATGAGCTATTACCTCAAGCTGAAACTGAATCGGAGGAAAAAAGATGGGGATACTTGGCCTTCATAGCTGATTCTGCTTCCCAAGTAGCTCCCTCTACAGACTGACTCCTCCACAAAACTTTCACTGAAGCGACTTCCTTATTTCTCAACCTACGAACCTGACGGTCAAGAATCTCAACTGGAATTTCCTCATAGGTGAGGCTATCCTTCACAGCCACACTTTCTAAAGGTACTATCAATGCCGGATCACCCACACACTTCTTTAACAAGGAAATGTGAAAGAATGGATGAACCGCTGCTAGTTCTATTGGCAACTCTAACTCATAAGCCACATTATCAACCCTTTTCAAGATTTTGTAAGGACCTACATATCTGGGACTGAGCTTTCCTTTCTTGCCAAATCTCATCACCCCCTTCATGGGCGAAACCTTTAGGAAAACCCAATCATCGATTTCAAACTCTAAGTCTCTTCTCCTCACATCTGCATAGGACTTCTGACGACTCTGAGTTGTCTTTAGTCTATCTCTGATGAGCTGAACTTTCTCCATAGCCTCGTGAATCAAATTTGGCCCAACCAAGGCTGCTTCACCTACTTCGAACCAACCAATCGGAGATCTACATTTACGCCTATAAAGTGCCTCATAAGGGGCCATCAGAATACTAGAATGGAAATTGTTATTATAGGCGAACTCTATGAGAGGTAAGTGATCATCCTAACTACCCTTGAAATCGATTATGCAAGCTCTCAACATGTCCTCCAAGGTATGAATAGTATGCTCTGCCTGACCATCCGTCTGCAGATAAAATGTTGTACTGAGATTTACCTGAGTACTTAAACCTTTCTGAAATGATATCCAGAAATGAGAGGTAAACTGAGGACCTCTATCTGAGATGATAAACAAAGGAACCCCAAGCAACCTGGCTAATTCGTTGATGTAGAGTCTAGTGTAGTTCTATGATGAATCTGTAGTCTTGACTACCAAGAAGTGAGCTGACTTAGTGACTCTGTTCACTATCACCAAAATAGAGTCATGCTGTCTAAGAGTACGAGGTAAACCCATAATAAAGTCCATATTTACCACTCTCCACTTCCAAGTAGGGATGCTAATCTCTTGAGTCACACCTCATGGTTTCTGGTGTTCTACTTTAACTTGCTAACAAGTCACGCCCCGAGCCTACACCCTGGACGTGGCCGGCACTTGAGAACCATTACTGATCCCCAAGCAAACCCTTGGCCTGGCTCACTACTCAGTGGAAGACTTAACTCGAGCCTAAAAGGGCACCTATCATAGCATGAATAAACTCATAAACTTAACTGAATAATTAAAGATATTTGAAAGCTGAAAAATCCTCAAATCTCAAATTTTAGGAAACATCTGTCCACCCTCAATGAATAAAATGTCAGTATAAGCATGGGAGCCTCCATCAACTCTAGATCTGTCTATGAAGCCTCTAACTAACTCAGACGGGTGTCGAGAAAGACCCACAACACCTCAACAAAATAAAGTACTGAAATGACTGAAAGGGAAAGAATGTGCGGATCCTCGGGAAGTACTAGGAGGCTCACAAAAGCTGCTATCCGGAGTGCAAACGGTATCAATGGAGCGCCTGTTGATGACCCTGAACACCAGTATCTACATCATGAAACGATGCAGGTCGAATGACATCAGTACGTTGAATGCACTGGTATGTAAAACAGTTGAGTAAAACAATGACAGAAAAGATAAGGCTCGAGGAATACTCACCTCAACTCAACTCAATGCAGAAGTAATACTCAAAAATAACTCAATGTAAAGCCTTTAAAATACCAAAGAAATCTCAAGAATACGCATAGAATATCATAAAGTACGTATTTACTCATATTTGGGAGATTCTCTAACCGACAACCATTCTCTGAGCTAAATGATGATACAACATCTCGCCCACGCTGCCAGAACTGTCCTATACCTTGCCAGAGTATAAGACATCCTCAGCTAAGTGGATCCACTAAGCTCTACCCGAAGGCATAAGGAAATCATCTAAAAAGTATGACTCCTTTACCCATGTTGGCATACATGGTTTATGGGGAGTTGAGTTATCTGAACTCATCCCCATATCGGTGCTCAATACTACTCCCAATAATATACTCATGCTCAATTAAGTAAAAATATACTCTTCCTCTGTTTTTGAGATAATTACTCAAAAGATACTCTTTAATAATTAGTGCCTCAACTTCTCTTCTCAAAACCCTCTCAATTGTTTCTCAACTCAAAATACTCTTTCTCACTCAAAATGATAGCTTTGGGAAATCAAAGTTTCATTTAACAAGTTACTCAAACAGCCTCTTTAACTCTACTCACAACTCCCCTTTATCTCTCTCAAAAGCAAGATCATTTTAAAATTAAAGTCCCAGTTCAAGAAATTCTCAAATTATTCAGTAAATGCTCAATTTATAGAGTTCTTTGCAGAAAATAAAATATGGACAGCCAACTCAATAATTAGGGTTCATACCGGAATATAAACATGAACCATAGCAAGATAACTACTCAAGAACATGGACACAATACTCAAGAATTAACTGAAATTCGGTAACAATAGGCAGAAAACTCGAATATTTCTCAAGAACATGGGATGAAACCCTAGATTTCATAATTCTAAATTTTTGAATATAAATTGGTGTGTGAACGTACTAGCCCAACATTGAGGGAAGCCTTACATACCTGGAAGATCAAAGATCTTGGCGAAATCACAAGCTCTTGGTTGAAGTTCTTGGAACCCTAACCTTTTCTCCTCTTAAACTTCCTCTCAAATTTTTCTAAGTGTAATAATGTTTTCAGACTGTTTCTGCTTTTCTTAGCCCGAAAATAATAGGGAAAAGTTGGGATTTTTGTTTAGAAGGGAGGGGGAAAGGTCTAAAATACCCTTAATAAAAACTGTTGGCGCGACTTACAATCGGAATCTACGGTCCGTAAGTCGGCCTACGGTCCATCCTGTTCCTCCGTCGTTTGATTCAGAGAGTTTGCCACTTTGGCCTTCCAACTGACGATGCCTATGTATGGCCCGTCATCCGATCTACGGTTCGTACATGGCCACTGTAGATCAGGCCTTGAGAACTGAAATTCGACTAAGTCTGGAGGGCAACCTACGGGTCCTAACTACGGTCCGTAGAACAGACTACAACCCGTACCTTTGGTCCGTAGAATCAACTCCTGAAACTTGACATTCTCCAACCTCAACCTAGTTTCTACGGTTGCCTTCCTACGATTCGTAGACCCACCTACGGTCGGTCCCGTAGAACCAGTACTGTAGCAGTTTCTACATTTTCTCCAACTCCAAGTTATGGGGTGTTACAACATCTCCCCCTTAGGAACATTCTTCCTCGAATGAGCCCATACTAAGCCTGTAGGGGATGGGGACATCCAACAACCCAACACAATACAATTCCAAGCAACACATGCCAATTAAATTTAAAAACTCAAGGACTCAACATGCTAAACTTAAAACGATACTTCGTTAAGAGTTATTACCTTGCTCTGGGTCTGCATTGGTGGCCAAAAGGTGTGGATATCTCTTTTTCATGTCCTCCTCGGCCTCCCAAGTAGCTTCCTCAACAAGCTGATCTCTCCACAAGACTTTCACCGATGCAACCTCTTTGGTCCTCAATTTGCGAACTTGGCAATCAAGGATCTGAATGGGGATCTCCGCATATGATAGGCTATCCTTGATGCCAATATTCTTAGTAGGCACAACAAGGGAAGGATCACTCAAGCATTTCTTCAACATAGAGATGTGAAATACTGGATGAACTGTCTCTAAGTCTGATGGTAGCTCCAACTCATAGGCTATTGCCAAATCTCTTTGATATTCTATAAGGACCGATGTAGCGGGGACTGAGCTTCCCTGTTCGGCCAAAACTCATCACACCCTTCATGGGTGAGACCTTAAGATATACCCAATCATCAACCTCAAACTCCAAATTTCTTCTTCTAACATCTGTGTAGGATTTCTGATGACTCTGTGCTGTCTTCAACCTCTCTTGAATTAACTTCACCTTCTCCATAGCTTGATGAACCAGATCTGGTCCTATCAATTCAGCTTCACCAACCTCGAACCAGCCAATGGGAGATCTACACCTCCTCCCATATAATGTCCCATACGGAGCCATCTGAATGCTGGAATGGAAACTATTATTGTAGGCGAACTCGATAAGAGGCAATTGGTCATCCCAATTACCTTTGAAATCGAGAACACAAGGTCTCAACATGTCCTCTAAGGTTTGAATGGTGTGTTCTGCTTGACCATCTGTCTGGGGATGAAAAGCAGTACTAAGGTTCACCTTTGTGCCCAAACCTTTCTGAAATGACTTCCAAAAGTGCGCGGTAAATTGAGCACCCCTGTCTGAGATGATGGATAGTGGAACTCCATGCAGTCGAACTATCTCACGAATGTATAGGTTTGCATACTCCTCTGCTGTATTTGTAGTCTTCACCGGCAAGAAGTGGGTTGATTTGGTCATCCGATCCACAATCACCCAAATGGAATCATGCTGCCTGCGAGATCGTGGTAAACCTGTGATGAAGTCCATATTGATCATCTCCCACTTCCATTCCGGAAGGGGTATGTTTTGGGCTACACCACATGGTCTCTGATGCTCCGCCTTGACTTACTGACAATTCGAGCACTTAGCAACAAATTCAGCAATGCACATCTTCATGCTACTCCACCAATAAACTTCTCTCAAGTCGTGGTACATTTTTGTGGAACCCAGATGAATTGAATATCTGGAACTGTGAGCTTCTACCATGATCCTCTTTTAGAGGTCATCTACATCCGGAACACATAATCTTCCTTGATATCTCAACACTCCATCTCCTCCTTGTGCAAAAGCCATCACTTTCTGCTTATGCACATTTGCCTTCAACTCAAGCAAGATGGGGTCTTGCCCTTGCTTCTCTTTCACCTCTGCCACTAATGAGGACTCGGCTCCGTTTATCACAACAACTCTGCCTTCACTAGAATCTAACAAGCGAACACTCAACCGTGCCAGCCTGTGGACTTCCTTAGCTAACTCATTCTTGCCTTCTTCAACGTGGGTTGTACTCTCCATGGACAACCTACTCAAAGCATCAGCAACCACATTAGCCTTACCTGGGTGATAAAAGATGCTCATGTCATAATCCCTGAGCAACTCCAACCACCTCCTTTGTCTGAGATTAAGCTCTTTCTGACTGAACACATACTGGGGACTCTTGTGGTCCGTGAACACATACACATGAAAACCATAGAGATAATGACGCCATATTTTGAGAGCAAAAACCACTGCTGCCAACTCGAGATCACGAGTAGAGTAGTTGCTCTCGTGAATCTTAAGTTGTCTGGAGGCATAGGCTATAACCCTACCATTCTGCATCAATACGTAACCAGGTCCAACTCTGGACGCATCACAATAGACGACAAAACCCTATGTACCTTCTGGTAGGGTCAACACTGGAAAAGTAGTTAACCAAGTTTTCAATTCCTGGAAGCTTCTCTCACAAGCTTCAGACCATTGGAACTTAGTTGTTTTCTGAGTCAACTTAGTCAACGGAGACGAAATAGATGAGAACCCCTCAACAAACCTTCAGTAGTAACAAGCCAACCCCAAGAAACTCCTTATATCAGTTGGAGATGTGGGTCTTGGCCAATTCTGCACCGCTTCAATCTTCTGAGTGTCGACTCGAATTCCTTCGCCAGAGACAATATGGCCTAAGAATGCCATGGATTTAAGCCAAAACTCACACTTTGAGAACTTCGCATACAACTCTCGATCCTTGAGGGTTTGAAGGACTATTCTGAGATGACTAGCATGTTCCTCCTCATTCCTCGAGTAGATCAGTATGTCATCAATAAACACAATAAAAATCATGTCCAGATATGGCTGGAATACTCTGTTCATCAGATCCATGAAGGTTGCAAGAGCGTTAGTCAAACCAAAGGACAAAACTAGAAATTCATAATGACCGTAACGGGTCCTAAAAGCTATTTTTGGGATATCACTTTCTCTCACCCTCAATTGATGATAGCCAGATCTGAGGTCTATCTTAGTGAAACAAGTGGCACCCTGAAGTTGGTCGAAAGGATCATCAATTCTCGGAAGAGGATACTTATTCTTTATTGTGACCTTGTTCAACTGACGGTAATCTATGTACATCCTAAGGGAACCATCCTTCTTCCTCACGAACAAGACCAGAGTGCTCCAAGGTGAGACACTTGGTCGGATGAAACTCTTATCAAGGAGATCTCTTAACTGCTCTTTCAACTCTTTTAACTCAGCTGGGGCCATTATGTATGGCAGAATGGATATGGGTTGAGTATCTGGAAGAATATCTATTCCGAAGTCTATCTCTCTCTTAGGAGGGACTCCGGGAAGATCATCTGGAAAGACCTCTGGAAACTCACTCACAACTGGAACTGACTGGATAGGCGGTGCCTCAACACTAGAGTCATTAACTCGGACTAAGTGGTAAATACACCCCTTGGAAACTAACTTTCTAGCCTTAAGGTATGAGATGAAACGACCCTTAGGCAATGCTGAACTGCTTCTCCACTCTAGAACTGACTCATTAGGAAACTGAAACTTGACTACTCGAGTTCTGCAATCAACTGAGGCATAACAAGCATGAAGCCACTCCATACCTAGAATAACATCAAAGTCCACCATATCTAACTCAACCAAGTCAACCATGGTGTCCTTGTGATAGACGGAGACAATACAATCCCGGTAGACTCTTTATGCTAGAATAGACTCACCAACAGGTGTAGAAACATTGAAAGGCTCAAGAAGTTGTTCGAGGGAAATGCCGAACCTCATAGCTACGAAAGGAGTCACAAAAGACAGACTCGCACCTGGATCAATCAAGGCATATACATCAAATGTAAAAACTCAAAGCATACCAGTAACAACATCTGGTAAGTTCTCCTGATCCTGTCGAGTACCCATAGCATACAGGCGGTTTGTACCTGCACCTATCCCTGAAGTAGCTCCCCTCTAGTTGCTCCTAGATGCTGGAGCTGCTGAAGAAGACTGGGCTCTATTACCCCCATTACCTTGTTTGTTTTGTGGACACTCTCTCATAAAGTGACCCGACTAACCGTACTTGAAGCAGCCACTCACACCATCACGACACTCTCCCGGGTGGTCTCTATCGCATCTGGTACATGTGGGAATCCAATTTGTTCTTGGTGCCACGGTACCCTGAGACTAAGTAGGTCGAGCTCTGGAATTCTGGGAGTTCTGGTTCTTGAATTCACCTTCATTCCTCGGTGCAAGTGCACTAGCTGATAATGGTGCTGGTCCTGATGACCTCTGCTGGAAAGAGGATCGATTCCCATTTCTGGTCTTCTGGTGGCCGGACTCATGGCTGGTTGTCTTAGCCCTCTTGCTACGGAACTCTTCTCTGTCCTTTAACTTATCTTCCTCAACTTGCTGCACATGGATCGTGAGCCTAGCTATGTCCATGTCCCCTATCAGTATAGCAGTCTTACCTTCCTTACTTAACAAACGGGATAGCCCAAACACAAACAGGCTCATCCTGCTCATCATATCAGCTACCATCGCTAGAGCATAGCCGGATAGCTGAGTGAACTTGATGTTGTACTCCTGCATGCTCATAGATCCCTGCTTCAAATTTAGGAATTCTCTTACCCTTTGCCTCTCTTAGTTCGCGGGGGAAGAAACACCCCAAGAAGGCCTCTTCAAACACTGCCCAACTCAAAGGTGGTGCCCCCTCTGCCCTGTTCTTCTTCCATTGGTCATACCATACCCTAGAAACACCCTTGAGCTGGTAAGAAGCTAGCTCCACACGCTCTGCATCAACAATACGCATACCCTCAAACACCCTCTGCAGTTCTTCCACAAAGTTCTCCGAATCCTCTGTGATATTCGACCCTGTGAACTCTGGGGGATTCATCCTCAAGAATTCGCAAACTCTGGATGTATCAGCCACGTCCTGACGACCCACTCTCTGTTGTCCAGCCTGATTTGCCACAACCTGAGTTAGCATCTGAATAGCGATTCTGAACTCAGCATTGGTGACATCTCCTTGCGGGGGTTGCACTTCTGGTGCATTGGGAAATTCTTGACCTGGAGGGTTCACATTCCTCCTAGCAGGACGTCCTCGAACAGCTCTTCGTGGAGGCATGTTTTGAAAAGATACGCGTAAGCACGAGTTATAAGGAAGACTTTTATAGAGATGAACTCTATAGCACGAAGTGGAATAAGAACAAAGTGAGAGGTTCCTAAATGTCGCAGCCACCTAATTATAGATGTGGCGCGCTTCACACCGATAACTAGGACTCTACTGACACGGCTTCATAGACTCCCTAGGACTCTTGAACTCTATGCTCTGATACCAAGTTTGTCATGCCCCGAGCTTACACCCTAGATGTGGCCGGCACTACAGAACCATTACTGATCCCCAAGCAAACCCTTGGCCTGGGTCACTACTTAACGAAAGACTTAACTCGAGCATAAAAGGGCTCCTATCATAGCATGAATAAACTCATAAACTTAACTTAATAATTAAAGATATTTGAAAGTTGAAAAATCCTCAAATCTCAAGTTTTAAGAAACATCTGTCCACCCTCAATGAATAAAATGTAAGTATAGGCATAGAAGACTCTATCAACTCTAGACCTATCTACGAAGCCTCTAACTAACTCAGACGGGTGTCGGGACAGACCCCACAACACCTCAACAAAATAAAGCACTGAAATGACTGAAAGGGAAAGAATGTGCGGATCCTCCGGAAGTACTAGGAGGCTCACAAAAGCTGCTATCTGGAGTGCAAACGGTATCAACAGAGCGCTTGTTGATGACCTTGAGCACCTGTATCTACATCATGAAATGATGCAGGTCGAATGACATCAGTACGTCGAATGCACTGGTATGTAAAACAGTTGAGTAAAACAATGACAGAAAAGATAAGGCTCGAGGAATACTCACCTCAACTCAACTCAATGCAGAAGTTATACTAAAAAATAACTCAATGTAAAGCCTTTAAAATACAAAAGAAATCTCAAGAATACGCATAGAATATCATAAAGTACGTATTTACTCATATTTGGGAGATTCTCTAACCGACAACCATTCTCTGAGCTAAATGATGATACAACATCTAGCCCATGCTGCCAGAACTATCCTATACCTTGCCAGAGTATAAGACATCCTCAACTAAGTGAATCCACTAAGCTCTACCCGAAGGCATAAGGAAATCATTTAAAAAGTATGACTCATTTACCCATGTTGGCATACATGGTTTATGGAGAGTTGAGTTATCTGAACTATCCCCATATCGGTGCTCAATACTACTCCCAATAAATATACTCATGCTCAATTAAGTAAAAATATACTCTTCCTCTGTTTTTGAGATAATTACTCAAAAGATACTCTTTAATAATTAGTGCCTCAACTTCTCTTTTCAAAACCCTCTCAATTGTTTCTCAACTCAAAATCCTCTTTCTCACTCAAAATGATAGCTTTTGGAAATCAAAGTTTCATTTAACAAGTTACTCAAACAACCTCTTTAACTCTACTCACAACTCCCCTTTATCTCTCTCAAAAGCAAGATCATTTTAAAATTAAAGTCCTAGTTCAAGAAATTCTCAAATTATTCAGTAAATGCTCAATTTATAGAGTTCTTTGTAGAAAATAAAATATGGACAGCCAATTAAATAATTAGGGTTCATACCGGAATCTAAGCATGAACCATAGCAAGATAACTACTCAAAACATGGACACAATACTCAAGAATTAGCTGGAATTCAGTAACAATAGGCAGAAAACTCGAATATTTCTCAAGAACATGGGATGAAACCTTAGATTTCATAATTCTAAAATTTTGAATATAAATTGGTGTGTGAACGTACTAGCCCAACACTGAGGGAAGCCTTACATACCTGGAAGATCAAAGATCTTGGCGAAATCACAAGCTCTTGGTTGAAGTTCTTGGAACCCTAACCTTTTCTCCTCTTGAACTTCCTCTCAAATTTTTCTAAGTGTAATAATGTTTTCAGACTGTTTCTGCTTTTCTTAGCCCGAAAATACTAGGGAAAAGTCGGGATTTTTGTTTAGAAGGGAGGGGGAAAGGTCTAAAATACCCTTAATAAAAACTGTTGGCGCGACTTACGATCGGAATCTACGGTCCGTAAGTCGGCCTACGGTCCGTCCTGTTCCTCCGTCGTTTGATTCAGAGAGTTTGCCACTTTGGCCTTCCAACTGACGATGCCTATGTATGGCCCGTCATCTGATCTACGGTCCGTACATGGCCACTGTAGATCAGGCCTTGAGAACTGAAATTCGACTAAGTCTGGAGGGCAACCTACGGGTCCTAACTACGGTCCGTAGAACAGACTACAACCCGTACCTTTGGTCCGTAGAATCAACTCCTGAAACTTGACATTCTCCAACCTCAACCTAGTTTCTACGGTTGCCTTCCTACGATTCGTAAACCCACCTACGGTCGGTCCCGTAGAACCAGTACTGTAGCAGTTTCTACATTTTCTCCAACTCCAAGTTATTACATAACAGTTGGGACACTTAGCCACAAAATCTGTGATTTCTCTCTTCATGTCGTTCCACCAATAGACTTCTCGTAGATCACGGTACATCTCAGTAGCACCCGGATGAATAGAATATCTGGAGTTATGAGCTTCTGTAAGTATCTTCTGCCTCAAATCACCCACATTAGGGACACATAAGCGACCCTAGTAACGAAGCTCACCATCTCCCCCTTGGGAGAAAACTTCGACTCTCTGCTGATGAACTGCACCTTTTAACTGAAGTAATATAGGATCACTGTCTTGTTTCTCCTTAACCTCCGCTACCAATGAAGATTTTGACCCATTGTGAACTATCACACCACCATCTGACGTGTCCATAAGGCAAACTCCTAAGCGAGCAAGCCGGTGAACATCTTTGGTTAATTCTTTCTTCTCTTCCTCAACATGTGCTACACTACCCATGGATAGTCTGCTGAGGGCGTCAGCCACTACATTGGCCTTACCCGGATGGTAGAGCATATTCATGCCATAGTCTTTTAGGAATTCAAGTCATCTTCTCTAGTGAAGATTTAACTCTTTCTGGGTGAACACATACTGGAGGCTCTTATGATCTGTGAACACATCAACATGAACACCATACAAGTAGTGTCTCCAAATTTTTAGGGTAAACACGACGGCTGCAAGCTTGAGGTCATGAGTCGGGTAGTTCTTCTCATGGACCTTAAGTTGTCTGGAAGCATAAGCTATGACCTTACCTTGCTGCATCAACACACAACCTAGGCCGACTTTGGATACATCACAATAGATCACATAACTGTCTGAACCCTCTAGTAGAGTCAGGAAATGAGCTGTAGTCAACCTGGTCTTTAGTTCTAAGAAGCTTTTCTCTCATTTATCTGACCACTGAAACTTGATCTTCTTCTGAGTCAACTTGGCCAATGGGGAAGCTATGGATGAAAATCTTTCTACAAACCTTCTGTAGTAACCAGCCAAACCCAAGAAACTTCTGATATCAATCGGAGAGGTGAGTCTAGGCCAGTGCTTTACTGCCTCTATTTTATGAGAATCCACGCGGATCCCTTCGCTGGATACTACATGACCAAGGAAAGCGACCGACTGTAACCATAATTCACATTTGCTAAACTTAGCGAATAGTTGGCGATCTTTGAGGGTCTGCAGAACCACTCTCAGATGAGTTGCATTCTCTTCCTCATTCTGAGAATAAATGAGGATATCATCAATAAAGATGATCACGAACAAGTCCAAATACTGCTTGAACACCCTGTTCATTAAGTCCATGAAAGCTGCATGAGCATTTGTTAGTCCAAAAGACATAACTACAAATTCATAGTGACCATACCGAGTCCTGAAGGCTGTCTTCGAGATGTCACTATCTCTGACTCTGAGCTGATGATAGCTAGATCTGAGGTCTATCTTAGAAAAGCAACTAGCACCCTGAAGCTGGTTGAACAAGTCATCAATCCTTGGGATAGGATACTTATTCTTGATTGTGACTTTGTTCAACTAACGATAGTCAATGCACATCCTGAGGGAACTGTCTTTCTTACGCACGAACAACACTGGAGCACCCCATGGAGAGATACTGGGTCTGATAAAGCCCTTATCTAAAAGGTCTTTCAACTGTTCTTTCAGTTCCTTAAGCTCTGCTGGAGCTATTATGTAAGGAGGAATTGAGATAGGCTGGGTATTTGGAAGGAGATCCATTCCGAAGTCAATCTCCCTTTCGGGAGGAATTTCGAGAAGATATTCTGGAAACACTTTTGGAAACTCATTCACCATTGGGACTAACTCAAGAGTCGGGGTTTCAGAGTTTGAGTCCTTAACCCGAACAGGATGATAAATATACCCTTTGGAAATCATTTTCCTGGCCTTGAGGTAAGAGATAAATCAACCTGCAGGCACTGAGTTACTACCCTTCCACTCTAAGACTGGCTCATTTGGAAACTGAAACCGAACAATCCTAGTTCTACAATTGACTGAGGCATAATAGGAATGTAACCAATCCATACCTAGAATGATATCAAAATCTATCACTTCTACTCTACAAAGTCTGCTGAGGTGACTTTCTGGGAAACTGTAACGGGGCAATTTCTGTATACCCGTCTAGCTATTATTGGGTCACCAACTGGAGTAGAGACTTAGAAGGGTTATGAGAGAGTTTCTGGACTGACACCGAAGTTTACTGCTATATAAGGAGTAACAAACGAAAGTGTGGCCCCTGGATCTAACAATGCATAAACATCTAAACTAAAGACTTGTAACGTACCAGTGACTACATCAGGAGAATCTTCCTGATCCTGATGAGCCTGAAGAGCATACAACCTGTTCTGGCGCTGACTACCACCTGTACCAGATGAGGCACCATGCTGAGTAGGGCGACCTGCTGGCGCTGCTGAAGTCGTAGACTGAGCCCTGTTACTTCCTTGTCCTTGTCTGGCAGAAGGGCAATCCTTCAACCTATGAACAGACTGACCACACCCAAAACACCCCTCTCTGCCAGCAAGACACTCGCCTGGATGGTTCTTACCACACTTTGGGCAAGACAAAAAAGTCTGGTTACCTAAAGCACTTCCGTGAGACTTAGAGCCTGATGCCCTTCCTTTCTAATCCTGTCTAAACCTAGGGGACGGAGCGCTAGCTGATGAAGGTGCTGGGGCTGTAGACCTCTGCTAAAACTGTGAGCGACTTCCACCGCCCGACCTTTGCTGAGAATATTCATAATTGCTCGTTCTAGCCTTTTTGTTATCCTTAGCCATTTCCTTGAGCTTATCTCCCTCAACCTACTGAGCGTGGGTCATTAGTATGGAGATATCCATATCTCCCAATAGCATAGCATTCCTGCACTCAGTCTTTACCAGGTCGGATACTCCAAACAAGAAATTATTTATTTGTACCCTAGGATTTGCCACCATATGTGGAGCATAACTGGAGAGCTGAGTGAACTTTAGCCCGTATTCCTGTACTGACATCGACCCTTGCCTCAAGTTCATAAACTCCTGAGCCTTAGCCTCTCTCAACTCTCTCGAGAAGAACCTGTCAAGAAAAGCTCCAGTAAAATAGTCCCATGTCATCGGAGCTGCATTCACACCCCTATTTTCTTTCCACTGTGTGAGCCAGATATGAGCCACATTCTTGAGTTGATAGGAAGCTAGTTCAACACTATCAGTACCAGTCACTTGCATTACCTCAAGGATCTTCTTGATCTTATCAATGAAGTTCTGTGGGTCCTCACCAACCTTCGACCCTAGAAACTCTGGTGGATTCATATGAACAAAGTCTCGAACCCTTGCTGCAGCTGATCCACCAGTGGTGTTTGTAGGAACTGGGGCCTGCTTATTGTTCTGGTGGGCTACGGTCTGAGCTAACAACTGGATCGCAGTACGGAACTCTGCATTTGTAACCTCATGGTTCGGGACTGGAGGAACTGTGTTAGCATTCTGTGTATTAGCTCTACGAGGATGCATGATCTGAATGCATAACGATGGATTAGAAGGGAAAAGTTGACTCACAAAACAACGCACGATAAAGATAGCAAAGAAAGTGAAGTTTTTCTTAGACCACTTCGTAGCCTCTCCCTCATAGATGTGGCGCGCTTTACACCCATGAAAGAGACTCTACTTAGTGCGGCTTTAAGACACCCTAGGACTCCTGAACCTGATGATCTGATACCAAGTTTGTCATGCCCCAAGGCTACCCCCTAGATGTAACACGGAACCTAGGATCACAAGTGACCCTAAGCTAACCATGAGTCTAGCATATCACAAGCATACTGAAATATAACTAAGTAAGCGGAAGCACAACTATAAAGGGAGTCAAAACTAAAAGAACTCCAAATAAAAATATATCTGAATATCCATGGAAACAACCCCAAAACACTAAACACTGACTCTATGTCTGAAAGCCTCTAGAACTGATGAGCTACTGGAACAAGTCCCCAACTAACTCTAATAATACTGAAAGACTGATAATAGATTGACTAAACTAAAAGCATAAAGAAATGTCCTCGGACTATGACGACTCATCACTGAAGCTGCTGAGTACAAACTGGAAGTCGAGCTAAGCGCGGTCTGGATGCTGAGCGCCTGAATCTACATCATGAAACAATGTAGCGCAAAAGTACGCGTCAGTACTTTGAATGTAGTGAGCATGCAGGATATAGATTCTAAGCTGAACAATATAAGTTGTACGATATAAACTAAATATGGAAGTAGGTTGTACTGAAATGTAACTCAAAACTAAGCTAGATGCAATGACCAAGTACTAATCATGAAGATAACATGATGAACTGTATATTGAAGTAAATACTAATAACATGGTCAATGCATTAAGAGCATGACTATGGGAGCTACTATTAACCGACATAAATCACGTGAGCTAAACGTAGAGTCTGATGTATACGCTCCATCGAGAGGACCCAATATACCTTGCCAGGGTATAAAGGCATGACTGTGGCATGATCACTAAAACTGATGCCAAACAGAGGGGACTTCTGAACCTACGTTGGCACATAGTTCTTGGACTTTGAGGGTATGCTGAACCCTAGTCCAACTCGGTGCTAAGTCTACTCCAAACTGAATATCCAAAAATAACAATGCAACCGATATAGTGAGTAGCTCAAAATACTGACATGCTATCTGAGAATGCAACATAAATATGCTGAAAATATGGCATTCAAATACTGGAGCATGATTTTTCTGGCTGATCTGTCTAGCAAGTATAATTCCTGAAATGATGATAATCAATACAAGATAGGGTTCTGAGTTCTATACATGGGACTACATTAATTCTCTAAGAAAACAGGTAATCAGTGCAATGGAACTATAGCAGCTAACTTTCAATGGATTCCCAAGATTTGGGACCCTAAGTCTAAGCAATTTATGGAGAACTTGAAGAAACTGAATGAATTCTAGGGACCTAATGGTTGAAAGAAACCCACTAGTGAAATCCCACATACCTGGTGACGAAAACTACGGAGAAATCCTTTGGATTTGGGGGGCTGAACTTGAAGAACACCTCTACTTGTTCTTTGGAGAAAACTATCGCTTCTTTCTTCTATTTTCTTTCTAAGTTGAATGATTTTGGAGAATGAGGGTTCTAGGTAGTTTCTGACTAGGTTATTAGGCTTAAATTGAGTAAAACAACGTAGTTTAGGCATCACACGACGTAGTTTAAGTGCCCAACGCATAGGGAAAAAGACCAATATGACCCTGACTTAAAAACTGATGAACTGACTTCAAGACACCCTTCACGAGTCGTGAAGCACTTCAAGGGCCGGCAAGCTGGTCGTGAATCTTCATCTGCCTGACAGTGCTTCACTAAAACGGGCATAACATTTTACTCCAAACTTCAAATAAAGAAAACTAAGTGGCGTTAGAAAGGGGACTCAAATACCTTTAATTTGATAGGTCATAGGCCACCTAATTCATTTTGTGCCAAAAGATATGATCATTTGAAGTTAGCTCAAAACTTAAACCCTGATCAGTCTTCTTCACGGAGAACTTCACGGTCCGTGGTAAGCTTCACGGGCCGTTTAGACATCCGAGGACCTTTTCCAGTGACCTTGGGTCACACCCCACCAACTTGGTGACTTGTACGACTCACTTGACGGATCGTCAAGTCCATCACGAGCCGTTTGGGTCACCGTCAAGGTGACCCCCTGCATGGGAAGATTCTGGAAAGGACTCACGAGCTCCTTAACGGGCCGTGGTCCCCTTCACGGACCGTCTAGGGTGCCGTGAAGGGTCCATGGTCCATTTTGGGTTCGTGGACCTTTTCATGTTCCCTCTTTTTAGCCTTTTTGAAATCCGAGATGTTACATATATAATATTTCCTTTTAATAATTGTACATATGAGATGATTGCATGTGCTTTGCTATCAACTTACAATTGAATTTTGTAAGGTTGTTTGCTCGAATTGTTAAATTAATTAAAAGAACAACTCCCAAACTATAAATCTATTTAAAAAAAATTGATGATGATTATATCATCCTCTTGTATTATGTGGATGATATGTTGATTATGGGCAAAAATGCTTTCAGAATTGACGAGTTGAAGAAAGAGTTGTGTAAGCCTTTTGCTAAAAAAGACTTGGATCATGCTAAATAAATTGAGTATGGGGATAACTATTTCAGAGATGAAAGAAAGCTTTATTTGTCAAAAAAAAAGTATATTGAACATGTACTGAAGCGCTTCAACTTGAAGAATGTTAAACTATTAGCACACCTTTTCTTGATCATATGAAGTTGAGCAAAAAGATATTTCCTACAACAAGGGATGAAATAAAGAGCATGGTCAGAGTTTCATATTCATCCATCATTAAAAGTTTAATGTATGCAATGATTGTACTAGACCTAATATTTCTCAGACATTTCTCATACAATTATTGTTGTTAGCAGATTTATAAAAAAATATGAAAAAGAACATTAGAAAGCAGCTAGATGGATACTGAGATACGTGTTTTTGATTTTGGTGGATATAATGCAATAGTAAAAGGTTATACAAATGATATGACAGATGACCTTGATAACAAAGTTTTTACTAAATATTTATTTATATTTTCAGGAGGGACTATTTCATGAAAATCAATGTTGTAGACGTGTGTCGCATTATCTACAACTGAAGTGTAGTATATTGCGACTACTAAAGCTGGCAATGAGATGACATGCCTCAAGCGATTTCTTCAAAAACTTAATTTACAACAGATGGAGTATATTGTCTACTATAATAGTCAAAGTGCAATAGACTTGAGCAAAAATTCTATGTACCGAGCAAGAACATATACCACATAAACAGAAGATATCATTGGATTCTTAAGCAAGTGTTGAATGCATATTTTTTATTTCACATCAAAAAGATTCACACAAGTAAAATTTTTGTAAATATGTTAATTAAGGCAATATTAAAAGACAAATTCAACATGTGTAAATGACTTCTTAACATTAGCTTTCTCTAATAAAACAAAAATACCTTTTTCAGTTGCATGGGACTGGAGGGGGAGATTTGTGGGGCCTATCTCATGGCTCTCTAAAATCTTCATTTGCTGCAAGTTTGCAAAAAATGTCAAGAAATCTTGATTTGATAAATCTCACATTTAATGTGTTCATAGTGAACACTTTAAATATTTATTTTTCATTGATGTCACTGATAATATTGATAGAGATAATTTTTTCTTATAAATAGAGCACGTATGCTCATTTTTAAATATACTCACAAAGAAAGAAAAAATATAGAAAGAGTTGTGAGGTATACCATGGACTATATAATAGTCTGTGAAGAAAAATAGAGTGTAAACAATATATTTATTGAAGTAATAAAAAATCAAAAATTGATTATTTCTTTTGAGTGTGTAGTAATCACTTAGAATATTGTATTTGTGATTACAGAGTATAATATTCCTTGTTATAAGATATCAATTCCTTCTCTTGACCTGTGATTTTTTCCTTATTCAAAAGAGTTTTCACACAAAATTTAATGTCATTATATTTCCATTTTATCCCCATTAATATCCCATGTTGAATGATTTGTGTTATTTCTCATTTTTTTCAACACAAAACAGACCAAAGCATTAACAATACAAGACAATTTTGTAATTTCAAATAAACGTATCTCACACTATTGTTATCTTCTATTCCTATTGATGAATGAACAGGCCTTATAAGACTCTTTGTCTCATCCTTCACTCTTCAAGTCATCCAATATCGGACAAACATATAAAAGAGTCAAATTTTCAATAGGGATCTAAATTTTCATGAATATTACCGGATGCAACAAGAAATAAAGGAAACATGCTTAGAAGTTTGTAAAAGCTTTGGCATGAAGTTACAACAAATGTTATATATTTTGCTATATGAACTCTTGTGTAAATGTTTTTTTGGCGTAATACATAAATATTGTCACGCTCCGAACCTACACCCTAGATATGACCGGCACTTGAGAACCATAGCTAGTCCCCAAGCGAACCCTTGGCAAGGCTGACTACTTAGCGGAGGACTTACTCAAGCGTTAAAAAGCTTTAAAATAGAATTTTTGAACATTTAAAATTAAAAGTAAAAACTCAGCATTAAACTCATCTCAAGAATACTCAAAACTAAGGATATAATCCTAGATTACTCTTTTATTGACTTAAAAGTAGATGTAGGGTGTGAAGACGAACTAGTCCAACACTATGATAGCCTTACATATCTGGAGGAACGAAGTTCTCTGGCGAATTCAAAGAAACTTGAAAAATGCTTGAACCTTAACTTTTCTCCTCTTGGAACCTTACTCTAATGTCTTGAAGTGTTAATGAACATAAAAGAATTGATTAACACTTTTTAAGCCCTTAATTTGGTGTGAAACAACGTAATTTAGGCTTAGAATAGGGTTTAAACGACGTAGTTTGGGGTACCAAACACTTTGGGAAAAGACAACATTGACCCTAACTTAAAAACTAACGAGGTGCCTCACTAGGAAGGCTTCACAAGCCATCTAAGGCTTCACTGGCCGTATAGCCGGTCGTGAAGCTTCGCCTGCTTGACAGTGGCTTCACTAAAATGGGCCTAATTTTTTACTCCAAACTTCAAACGGAGCAAAGTCGATGGCGTTGGAAAAAGGACTCAAATACCTTTAATTGGATAGGTCATGGGCCACCTAATTCATTTGTTGCTGAGAGATATGATCATTTGAAGTTGACCCAAAACTCAAAATCTTATGGGTGACTTGTACAGAACACTAATTAAACGGACCGTACAAGTCCCCGCGGGCCGTTTTGTGGCTCGTCTAGGTGACTCCTTCCAAGGAAGTCCCTGAGGGGTGGTTCACGACGCCTTTAACGGGCCGTGGACCCCTAAACGACGGCCCGTCTAGGGTGCCATGAAGGGTCCATTTTGGGTTCGTGGACTTCCTGCTTGTCCTTTCTAGCCCTTTCTCAAAGTCTGAGGTGTTACACTTTCAACTCAACTTTGTGCTAGGGAATTCTAGTGGCCTTAATTGATATCTAAAATCATTCTCACACTAATGAATTGACCTTAGAATCTAAGAACAATTAAGAATCACTAGGTACGACCTTATACGTAATTCAAGAATGGTTAGAAATTTTCCGGGGTGTAACAATATCTCCCCTTTGAGATCATTCGTCCTCGAATGATTGTTAAACTGAGCATGAAAGGGAAATGAGTTACTATCACTTTCTCTCTTGACTTTTGAACTTGCCTACTATCATAGGCGGAAGTGATTCATACTGAGAGTTTTGAAACTGGACTCGAGCACACTTGGCACGAAGCTCACATAAGAATTCAAGATTACAGGCCATGACATGAAACAAGGGTATCTGGGCATGAAGTAAGAATATGACTTCTATGCCTTGAGTGATATAACTGGTAACTTTTAAGCTTAGCAACACTTCTCAACTATGCTCTCATTTCTGATTACTACACTTTATTAGCTGCAACTCATAGGTCCCACTAGAATATATGACTATTCTTACTAATGTCTAAGTCAAATTGCTTGCTCTTACTGTGTTCAAGCCTAATCTCTAAAACACAAGGTGTTAAACATAAGGTGATTATATTAATCAAACTCACAAGATTTAGGTTCTATACCTCAATAGGAAATCTCATCCCAAGATTACAACTCCTTACCACCGCATTCAACCAACCTCGAGTCCTAATCAAGAACCACCTAATGCATCATGCATTCATCCACACGTTAATAACACCACATTCAAGCCTTGTAATATAACCACTCCATGGACTCTTACTTACTAACCAATCCTTCTAAGAATTTCTCATTCTCTCGTCATTTCTACCAACTGAAATTTCATGCATTACTACCGGGAAACTGATTAATTACTCTCATTTAACTATTACTCATAGTACAACTCCATCATATTTACCCTCCACATTATAACCTTAGATGGAATAAAAACATTACATTTACCACAATAAGAAACATTAACCTTCTCCTTCTATCATCACTCAACTACTATCATCAACATCACTCTCTTAATTAAAAAGGATCACTGAAAGAGCTTTAGGGTAAAAGATGATAAGCACGATTCATTTGAGATTTTTGATAGAAGGATATGCATGACATAACATTATGTTGCTAGTCATTGAGATCAAATCATGAATTTTTGATACTGAGCATACTATGAGACATGAGTGCTTATATGTATAGGTTCATATCATGAGGCTAATATCCATAGCTTTATAGAGTAAGATTGCAATCAATGGGCTAAAGTATTTGCCCCTCATTCTGGGAATTGAGCATAGATGTGAATCTCTCTGAACTGTATGAGCACAGGTTATGGACACAATTATGATATTAGAAACATCAATAAGATATTGGAATGACTAAACATTGAGGAATACGCAAGATTATGAATGGATCGGTATATCACTTTAACTCTTTCTGAACACATCAATATCTTATTCAGAACACTTGACTTGATTTCTATCATCTCCCCCATAGGTCTGAAGCTAACACTTTAAAGCTATAGATCTATTCCATCATCTCTAAACTGGTCTACATTTGCTTTACTCTAATACTCGAGAAAGGCTTATTTCATATATTTTGAACCCTCCATGTGAAGGTACTAGGGTTCCTTCTAAGACCTCCTTCTAAGATGTTCCTGCTCGGCCACTCTCTGTTCTTAAGTAAGGGTTCCCCTTCTCTAAAAAAAAGAATATGTTAATCGTTACCGATACCAAGCAGAATTGCTTTTCCATGGTAGGCGCCGGTCTTCTTCATCTGGCCGAATTGCATCAATATGGATCCAATAATCCATTGAGTGTACCTTCAGAGATGGCATGTTCAGCATGAGGAATGGCTAGCGGAGCATCAGGATTTCCTTGATCCATTCTCAAGAGTGGCACACAAAATATTCTCATCACTGAGGCCATACAAATTGAACATTCCAGAAGCTTCTAAAGACCGGCGCCTAGGTACGGCAATAGAGGAAGATTAATGTGCAGCTGATTCTATACCAGCCGATTCAATTGTTCAGTTACTTCGAAAAAAGTTACTATTATGGCTATGTAAGGGGACCGGCTTCCCCTTTAACTTCTTCCCGCTTCTATTGACATCTTTCTATGATCGTTACCCGCATTGACTATATATGATCCCCTCAACGAAACTCTTAAGGGTAATAAATAATACTTACATCAGCCTATTCCATATTGATAGCTCAAATATACTATCTAGGCACACATGAAAAATCATAAACTTAATTGGAACCTCGTCTGACTACATACATCTCGGGTGCACCTCTTAATGCTCTTGTTACTCTAATGACTTAGCTGCACTTTATTGCTCTCATCTAGAAGTCAGAATCCCACACTTGTACCACTCACACTTATCAAAAAGTAACACCTTAATTTCTCACCTAATTTATGTCAAACCTACTAGATCGGGTCTCAAACTAACATCATCGCCCTCATATTGCCATCCTTGTGATCACGACACTAATCTCAAATTCAAGCTTAGTGTCTATTACTAAATACAGATATCAATATAATTTCTCGCTTACTATACTAACTTATAACTACTAGATAAACTTCAGAAACACTCACCCACTAAGATCTCATGACAAGTAGTCAATCTTTATCTCTTAGTCTACCTATTTACAGATTACTACCACACTTCCATTTCACAACTTAAGTACTACTTACTCATTCTCTATACATCATTGCCTAATTAGTTCTATAACCCTCTGAATATCATGGGGCTCTCCTTTTAAAAAAATCATAGGCCTAGTTTAAATCTATCCCATCACGAACTCTCGGTTTCTCTATTCAACACTTATACTTGGTTGATACTAATGGATTAACACCTCATCATAAACTTCTCTATGGTTAAAGTATACTCTAACTATCCATACTAGTAACTCTTACTCTACCTTCTATCATGAAATCTACACCAACTCATCACTTTTTAGTCTACCTATAAGGAAAAACTCCTCATTAATAACTTACCGGGTGCATGACTGCAACAACGTAATCTGCCTCATCACTATCTCTCTTTCTTAGATTACTATACCTCCACATGTATTCTTCTAACTCTGGGCAATTTTACTACTATTGCTCATAACATCTCAAATCACACTAGCTTCTGGGTGGAAATACTACCCACGCATTCTAAAACACACTCTCCTCTTAAAGGGTATTATTTGAAACAAGATTTTAAAGAAGAGAATCTGAAAGTACATCTTGTTTTTTGCTCGAATGCATGATTTATATGAAAATGAGTGCATTCTTTCGAATCTAAACACTTAAGCTCACTCACGGGCTTCTCTCTATCCCCTCTACAATCTCATGACTTTCTCAAGACTTTTACTGAGAGTAACCGATCGATAAGGATCTGGGCTCTACTATTTGAACCACCTTGAGTATGAGGGGTAGTCGAATGGATTTGAGAGATGCATGAGTTTGAATAAGTTTCTTATGACACAGTTCAATTGCACGATTTAGAGTATAAAAGAAAGGGAACTTTTCTTAAATGTTTGTAGTCCCTCATTTATAGAAGTGGGGCCCTCACAAGCATAAATAAGACTCTACTGACATGGCTTCATAGACACCCTAGAACACTTGAACTATGTGCTCTGATACCAAGTTTGCCACGCCCTGAGCCTACACACTAGACGTGGCCGGTACTCGAGAACCATTGTTGATCCCCAAGCGAACCTTTGGCATGGCTGACTACTTAGCAGAGGACTTACTCAAGTGTTAAAAATAGAACTTTTGAAAATTTAAATTCAAAGTAAAAACTCAGCTCAAACTGTCTGTAAATACTCAATAACATAAGTATAATAGTTTGCAAAACATCTCAAGGAAAAGTACATACTGAAAGACTCCTCAACTCTATCTATCTATGAAGCCTTTATTATACAAAGATGAGTGTCAGGACAAGACCCACGACATCTCAAGAGAACTAACTAGAAAACAAAATGTGAAGTCCTCTGGAATGCAAAGAGGCTCACCCAAGTTATCTGAAGTGCAAAGTGATCTCAACGAAGCGCCTGTTGATGATCCTGAATACCTGTATCTGAATTGTAAAAGATGCAGGTCGAATGACATCAGTACATGGAATGTACGAGTATGTAATATAGTTGAATAACAAATAACTATACTGAAGCTCTGACAGTAACTCAATTGAAATATAATATAAATCATGATGGGAAAATCATTTAAACTCTTACCAAAAGAATGCAATAATAGCATATACTGAACTGAACGGGCTGAAAGAAATACCCAACTCAACTCAACTCAATCATTTAAAGCTTCACAAAGTATAATATAATACTCAAAGAAAATTGTATATGAAAATACAATGAAAGTACTCTTTACTCTATTAGGGAGTTTCTCTAACCGACAACCATCACTATAAGCTACGTGATGATATAACATCTCGCCCACGCTGCCAGAACTACCCTATACCTTGTCGTGGTATAGAACACCTTAACTAAGTGGATCCACTAAGCTCTACCCAATGAAATAAGGAAATCATCTAAAAAGTATGAATCCTTTACCCATGTTGGCAAGACATGGTTTATGGGTGTTGTGAGTTGTATGAACTCTCTTCCATATATACTACTCCCAAAATTATTGCTCATGCTCAATGTTTAAAAACATCCTTTTTTCTCAATTTTAGGTAATTACTCAAAAGATCCTCTTAAAAGAGGTAATTACTCTAAAGTAACTCTGTACTCATAAATTCATTCAGAAATCAAAGTTTCTCTTTTCTCAGTTTAAAACTGTTATCTTTGAAAATTACTTTGTTCCCTATACCTTTATCGAAACTCATCTTTTACTCTTCTCAAAATTAATTTTAAAGACAAAACATTTATTCTAAAAGGATTCTCAAACTCCCCCTTTTTTACTTTCTCAAAACTCAATTTAAACAATTAGGTTATGTTTAAAGGATTCTCAATAAGAACTCAATGAATTAATCTGGAATAGGGTTCATGTTGAAAAATAGACATGAACAATCAACTCAACAATCTCAATGTACAACATACAACAATCCAATAATTAGGAATAGAAATTCAAGATCAGAAATTCAAAACTCAGGACTCAGCATCAAACTCATCTCAAGAATACTCAAAACTAAGGAAATAACCCTAGATTACTCTTTCACTGATTTAAAAGTAGATGTATGGAGTGAAGATGAACTAATCCAACACTATGATAGTCTTACATACCTGGAAGAACGAAGTTCTTTGGAATTCGAAGAAACTTGAAGAACACTTGAACCCTAGCTTTTCTCCTCTTGGAACCTTGCTCTAATGTCTTGAAGTGTTAATGAACGTAAAAGAATTGATTAACACTTTCTAAGGCCTTAATTTGGTGTGAAACGACGTAGCTTAGGCTTAGAATAGGGTTAAAATGACGTAGTTTGTGGTACCAAACACTTTGGGAAAAGACCACATTGACCCTAACTTAAAAACTGACGAGGTACCTCACTGGAAAGGCTTCACGAGCCGTCTAAGGCTTCACTAGCCGTATAGCCGGTCGTGAAGCTTCGCCTGCCTAACAGTGCTTCACTAAAACGGGCATAACTTCTTACTTCGAACTTCAAATGGAGCAAACTCGGTGGCGTTGGAAAGAGGACTAAAAGACCTATAATTTGATAGGTATGGGCTACCTAATTCATTTTGTGCGGAGAGATATGATCATTTGAAATTGATCCAAAACTCAAAATATAATGGGTGACTTGTACGGACCACTAAACGAACTGTACAAGTCACCACGAGCCGTTTAGTGGCTCGTCTAGGTGACTCCTTCCTAGGCAGTCCCTGGGGGTGGTTCCCGATGCCTTTAACAGGTCGTGGACCCCTAAACGGCCCGTCTAGGGTGCCGTGAAGGGTCCATGGTTCATTTTGGATTCGTGGACTTGCCCGTTTGTCCTTTCTAGCGCTTTCTCAAAGTCCGAGGTGTTACACTTTCAACTCAACTTTGTACTAGGGGATTCTAGTGGCCTTAATTGATATCCAAAATCATTCCCACACTAATGAATTGACCTTAGAATCTAAGAACAATTAAGAATCACTCGGTACGACCTTATACGCAATTCAAGAATGGTTCGGTCTTAACTTAGAAATTTTTCAGGGTGTAACAAATATGTCCTTTAACTTGAACTCATTTTACATTTATGTCCTTTAACTTTGGGTATGCACAAGTAGACACTTAAACTTGTATAAAGTTGAACAAATAGACACACACGTCCTACGTGGCATCCTACATGGAAATTTGTGTCCTACATGTATTATGTCACGTAGGACTCATGTGTCTACTTGTTCAACTTTATACAAATTTAAGTGTACGCCTACTTGTATGCACCCAAAGTTGAAGGGCATAAATGTAAAATGAGGCTAAGTTAAAGGCACATTATGTATTATGCCATTTTTTTTTCTTCTCTTTTTTCTTTCATTGGAGCACTTTGAATTAGTAAGCAAAAAAAAGAAGGAAAAAAAAAAGCACGTCGAATATTTAGGGAAAAAATTATGAGTGTTTAAGTAAAAATAAGATTTTTTGGGATTTTGCATAACATTAGGACGAGATAAATTAGAAAATATAGGTAATCCATAAATGAAGGAAAAGAAAATGAAAATAAAAAAATAAGGGAAAGGGAAAAAAAGAATTATTATAATTAATTTTAGAGTGTTTAGTTATTGGTGCCATACAATGATACACACACAATGGAGACATTTTCGATTCTTCTCATATTAAGCAAACAATACGGTGGTTGTTACATAATATTTTCTTGTACTCATTCAAACAATCACTTTGAACAAAAAAAATTAAAATAAATTGAAAATATATATCCCAAATATAGGGAAAGAGAAGAATTAAAGAGGGAACTTTGACATATGATGCATGTTTTCTAAGTTGAAATTATTGAAAAAGGATAAAATGTGGCTCCCAAATAATAAGGGTAGCCCTGGAAACAAAAAGAGTAATGGAAATGGGACAGGAGTAGTTGCACTTGCTATTGATAAAGATAAAGGAAGCCAGTATGCAATTAAATGGGCTACTGATAATTTGGTTAAGAGAGGACAAACTCTTGTTCTCATTCATGTTGTTACCAAGCCTATTGCTTCACAATGTATGCTTCCTAGCTCTCTTCTATATATATATATATATATGTGTGTTCCTTATATCAATTCTTCTGTTGTGTATTGTTCGGTTTTATGTATTATCGGTTTGATTTATTGGTTTTCGGTTTATAAATATGCTAAATCAATAAGATATTTTTTATCCGCTTTTGGTTTATGGGTTTTGGTCCTTGACGGTTCGATTTTCGATTTAACTAATAAGAAAATGTTTATAAAACAAATATATGATTTCTTCAATAATTTGACGTGACAAGACAATAATGTAACTTTACAGAACGCTCATAAAATAGAAACAATAATAACTAACATGAAAAGAATTATACAAGTGCAACACAAAGAGAAACTAGAGGAATATGTTTGTTTTGTATAATGTGAAATTGTGTTGTCACCAAGCCTATTGCTTCACAATGTATGCTCCCCATCTCTCTTCTTTATATATATATGTGTGTGTTTTAAGGTCAAACATGATCCGAGATAAAGATGTTACTCAATTTTGCGATTTAGAGCGAAGATATCACTCGTTAAAAAATGATACATATATATTTCGTTGTCTAACAAATAATGCATATATACCTTTATCGTCTAACAAATAAGTATTTCATCTATAATCTTTGCTTTAGTTTACTTGGTTCATGTAGATGATCCAAGTACAGAGTTGGAATTCCTAATGTTGTTATCTAATTTATTGAATATACAGATGGAAACTGTGGTGGTGTTCATGTTGTGGATGGAAATTTATCTCCACATGGCCAAAACCTTGAGAAACAAACCAAAGAATTGTTTCTTACTTTCCATTGCTTTTGTACACGTAAAGATGTAAGCACTCTTTTCAATACTCTTTTTGTCCCAATTTATATGAGTTAGACACGGAGTTTAAAAAAAAAGACTTTTGAAACTTATGGTATAAAATAAGTCACATATATTTGTATGGCTAGAAGTCATTTCATTAAGGATAAAGTGAGTATTTTAAAGTTAAACTGTTAATTACTTAATATAGAAATGTATCAATGTTATTCTTTTTGGAACTGACTAAAAATGAAAGTAAGTCATATAAATTCGGACAGAAGAATTATTATTTATGGGATTTTAAGCATTTTCATCAACAATAATTTTCTCTTCATTTGTTTTTGTTTTGAATAGATTCGTTGCATGGATGTTATACTAGAAGATGCAGATGTACCAAAAGCACTCACAGAATATTTATCTAGTGCTGCCATTCAAAACTTGGTTCTTGGAGCATCTAGGCATGGCTTTATCAGGTCACATCTTTTAACATTAACCAACTCCCAATTAATGCATCATATGTATGAAAAATAATCTTTGATCTATATATTTCGTACAATTTTCTATATACATAGTATAATTTTTCTACGAAGGGTGTTCAATTGGCCACCCTGAGCTATATGTGGCTACGCCACTGCATCACATAACATGGACAAGAACAATGAAACTTACAAAAACAGAAATTACTTTCATATAAAACTAGAAAACATATTGCATTTGATATTTGTTGAATGTTTGGCATTGAAAGACTAACTCAAGTATCTGTGACAGACGGTTGAAGGTTACAGATATACCAAGCAGTGTATCAAAGGGAGCACCAGATTTCTGCACTGTTTATGTCATCTCAAAGTCAAAGATTTCTTCTGTGAAAAATGCTTCTCGCCCGGCCCCTATGGCATCGCCTCTTTATAAGCAAATACAGCAATTGGAAGAACATGTTCATAGTGGTGGTTTTACCCCTACTGCAAGTAGCAGGGCTATCCATAGTATGACATCCATGTTTTTTGCCTGCTTTTTCTTAACATCAACACATTTTTTGTATAACTTACCTTGTCAACTACATTTGCAGTCGGGGACAGGTCTCAACGTCGATCATTCATAACTGATGACAGCAGAAGAATTGGGTAAGTTCCAACCTGTTATTGCTACATGTTTATGGCTAATGAAGTAACTCTACCTACAACAATGTCCTGCGTAATAAATCAAAAAATGAATGTGATGAAAATTATATATATAATGTATACACACTAAAGCCAGCAAAGTTTTGGAAGCAGGTCACCATTTGATAGACGAAGAGTCATCCCGTCAAGAATTTTTTCTGACCTTTCTGAAGCGGATACTGATTTATCATTCGTCAGCTCTGGTAGGCCAAGCACTGATCGTACATCTTCCTTGATGTATGATGGCCTGGATTCTGGCCGTATATCACAGATATCAACAAGTTCAGATAGTAGCTTTGGCTCGGAGCGCTTGGGAGCTAGGGGAAGTGAGCTCAGCTCTTTCAACGACTTCTCATCATCCTCATTTGAGATTGTAAGTTTACCCTCTTTGGATGATAAACAAGTAACTTCTTCAGGAAACACTTAATATCGACGAAAACCAATGTATCCTTAATGCAATATATAATATATTGTGGCTTACTGCTTAGTTACCCTTTTCGATTAATCTTAATTCACGTCATGAGTCTATATCGGAGAAATGAAAGCAACAAGCTAGAGAATAGTAAGTTGTACCTAGGAAGCATGATGCATAGCCATCTAATTTTTAATTATGTACGGAGCTCATACAGAAGCATAATGCATTTCCTGTTAATGTCACTGTTAAGTATTAACATCAGTGTTGAAAATTCAAAGGACGACGGGGAGGCTGAAATGAGAAGGCTAAAGATGGAGCTTCAGAGGACAATGGACTTGTACAGTACAGCATGCAAGGAAGCACTGACAGCAAAACAGAAGGTGAAAAAAAAAATCATCTCATACTTTTTAATGGGTTAGGATAGTTTTTTATATGCTATATGTGTAGTCAGTGGAGCTCAATCTATGGCGGGTGGAAGAAGAAAAGAGATTGGAGGAGGCGCGGGTTGCAGAGGAAGCTGCAAAGGTAACAGCAGAGAAGGAAAGAGATAAATATAGGGTTGCCATGGAAACTGCTGAAGCAGCCCAAAGACTTGCAGAACTTGAAGCAAAAAGAAGGGTAGATGTTGAAATGCAAGCCCATAAAGAAGCAGAGGAGAGGGAGAAAGCAATGATGAACTTAGGTCAACCTGATTTTAGATATAGAAGGTACAACATTGAAGAGATTGAAGAGGCAACACAATTTTTCTCTGATTCTCTCAAGGTTGGAGAAGGAGGATATGGTCCTGTCTACAAATGTTATCTTGATCACACGCCGGTAGCCGTTAAGGTCTTACGTCCAGACGCAGCACAAGGAAGATCTCAATTTCAGCAAGAGGTACAGTATGCATATTGAACTTAATGTATGTTTATGAAAACAAAAAGTGCAGTTTCAAGTACATATCTTCTGGAAGCCTAAGAAATGATAGTGTTAAGTATATTAAGTAGTTTTCGCTGTATCTATTTAATGCAGGTTGAAGTCCTGAGTCGTATGAGGCATCCTAATATGGTACTACTTCTTGGAGCTTGCCCAGAATATGGTTGTTTGATATATGAGTACATGGCAAATGGAAGCTTAGAGGAGCGTCTCATGCGACGTGGAGATAAAAAACCAGCACTGTCATGGCAGCTTAGATTTCGTATAGCAGCGGAGATCGCCACAGGCTTGCTGTTTCTTCACCAGACCAAGCCAGAACCTCTGGTGCACCGTGACCTCAAACCTGGAAACATTTTGCTTGACCATAATTTTGTAACCAAGATTAGTGATGTTGGACTATCAAGGCTTATCCCTCCTTCTACTACTGAAGAGGTAACACAATACCGGATGACATCTGCAGCTGGCACGTTTTGCTATATTGATCCAGAGTATCAACAAACCGGCATGCTTGGGGTTAAATCTGATGTTTATTCCTTAGGAATTCTTCTTCTGCAATTGATAACAGCCAAGCAAGCAATGGGCATAACTCATTATGTTTCTCGATGCATTGAGAAGGGGGGAGAGCTTATAGAGATACTAGATCCTTCGATTTCTGATTGGCCAATCGAAGAGACCTTGAATTTTGCAAAGCTAGCACTCCAATGTGCAGAACTGAGGCGGAAGGATAGGCCAGACCTGGGCAAAGTCGTCTTACCCGAGCTTAGTCGATTGAGATCATTGGCCGAAGAAAATATGGGTCCCTTGGTGATTGGTGGAAGTGCTTGCCCCTCCCCCTGCCACAGCCAAGCATCTACATCACAGGCAAGTTGGTCAATGAATAAATTCTTCTATATCTTACTGTTAAAACTAGTTAGAGAATGAACTATATATCTAGTATCATGTGACATATTAACATTCGTTAACGATATATCCTAGTGCTATATCTTGCTAGTGATTTGTGACAATGCAAGTAAGTTGTAATACACTATGAGCATGGTTAGCAGGAAATGTCAAGTGACCCTCGAGCGAATTCTGGATTAAGCCTCAAAAGTGTTTCAACTCCATCTTATTCACAAGAAAAACAATCAGGTACTTAAATGTTGTATATTTTTTTCTGTTTTGTAAGTGGAGCTGACCCCTCTATAATGTGCAGGATCAGGGGATGAATAATGTTAGTTAACCAGTACATAAATAATTGAGAGTAGCAACTGTAGTTGGTTGCAATTCTTCTGTTGTATATAGAAGGATCGATAGCTCGGGCCTGTATGCCATCGAAGCTTATCACAGCATACTGTGACTTTGTTGTATATTGTGTTCAATTTTGGGTTAGATTCCAAGGGCAGAGAGTTGTTAAACTCAATTGATTTGGGATTGATACATAGTTGATTGAGTGATCAAATAATATTTGTATTGTAACTTGTAAATAGTGTTTAACCTTATGGTTCCAAGTGAACAGTGAGTCCTAGACTTCTGGATAACAGTTGTAGTGGATGTTCACTTAAATATTGTGAATTGTAAACAATAATAATATATTGGAATTGTTATCTGGTGAAAAAAAGAGAAATATTTGTATGTATATTTCTTTTTTTGGCATGTGAAGTTGACAAGATGTATAAATCTTGGCATTTTTTTTCACTCTCTTTGTTTTCTCTCTTTCTTCCTTTGTCCTCCTCATTCCATATTGGCCTCGTCTTTTTCTCTAAATTATGTCCTTCCTAATTTCATCATTTGTAATTAAAAGTATAGCTCAAAACTAGGATAAAGTTTAGAAAAAATAAGGGTATTGGAGATATTATTCAGCTTATTTTACTCCAAAGGAACAAATCCATGAATGAACAACTAAAGTAGCAGGCAGCAACCAACAGTCACAATGTGCATCAGCAAACCTTTACAACTACAGCTAATAGCCAGTTAATAGGGAATTAGGAAATAAACTATTGATTGGAATGGGCTTTTGGGTCTGGGCTTAATCCAGTGGCAGTGGCAGTGGCACATGAATATTATATTTTTGGGAAAAGAACACTAGTACCCAAAAAAGAAAAATTATTTACAAGCGGCTACACCTTACTTTCATATTTTTAACTACTAATACGCGTTTACTGTTTGATACCATCAAAGTAAATATATAATCTGATGGTAGTGAAAACACTACTCAGCTTTGATACCAGTAGAGTATATATATCCTCTGATAGCATCAAGGAGGAACAAACAATATTTCAGTTAAAAGACTGTTCAATTACTGTTTGATATCATCATAATATATATATACTTCAATGGTATCAAGGATGAAGAAGCAAGGGGGTAGTCGGGTAAATAGTTTGGGCCGTGGTCTAATCAGGATAAATATATTAGTAAAAATTACCCAAATCTCATAGTGTTAAGAGTTAATTACAACATATCCCTACTCTTTTTCAAATTACAAAAATCCCTTAAAATTTAAGGATCTCAGATACATCATTCAACGTCTCGATACATCGCGTCGATTTCGGATATCACTCAACGTCCCTATACATCGTGTCCCCATACATTACCTTTGTTGATATAAGACGCACATGTCCCAATACATCCCGATACATTACCTTTGTTTGTTGATAGAAGATACACATCGCGTCCCGAAACATCACGTAAGAGTGATATATCCGTGAATAAGAGAGATAGGGTTTTTTGTAATTTTTTCAAATAGTAGGAAATTTTAGAGAATATGATAAAACAAGTTGTGTATTTAAGTAATTTTTCCAATATATTACGTCGGATCCAATTTGGATAAATACTTTGCCTAATAGATCCAATTTATATAGTTTTCAGTATATATTTTGGGTAACTTACATAAATCACATAGTGTAAAGATGAAATTACTATCTATCCCTACTTTTTTTCTAATTACAATAATCCCTTAAAATTAACCCAATCCGGATACATTAATGAAAGCGCGGATACATTAATACAAGCACGGATACATTAATACATTAATACGGATACATTATTAAAATAAAAATTAACTCAATCCAGATACATTAATGAAAGCGCGGATACATTAATACAAGCACGTATACATTAATACATTAATACAGATACATTATTCAAAAAAGGGATTTTAGTTATTTTTAAAAGATATAGGAACAAATGAAAAATAATATACTTAAATCTTTGCACTTTAGTAATTTTTCCATATTTTTTTACCTGTGTTATAAAAATTTGATTCTTCCGTGCATAGAAGAAATGGTTTGGTTTTGGGTATTTACGCTCGGCCCTAATTTTGATACCTGACCCCAATCCTATAGCAAAAGTTGCCTCCACCCCATCCTGAACTGTCAGAAAAAATGTAGAGCTGTTGAAAAGCAATTTGTTGTCCAAAACTTACCTCGAGCCCTTTGGGTCCCAATGGAAACCCCTCAAACAAGTTATGACATGTACCAAGCCTCAACTCTCAAAATTAAGCACAATTAAAATTTTGTGGGACTATAAAACATTTCATTAAAGATAAAATGAGCAATTCAAAGTTAAATTGTTATTAAATATAAAAATGTGTTATTCTCTTTGGAACGGACTAAAAAAGAAAAGTGAATCATACAAATTTGAACAAGAAGCCTTCTTGGTTTTCTTAGCCTGTAGACTGTACATGCAAATCTTTCGAACCAGCAAGGATAAGAATGAGGATGTACATGCACAAGGAGATTACAAGTTTAAAATTACCCGTCCGATACAATTTCCTATAACATCAAGAGTTGCTGCAAGTGCTAACTTCTATTTTAGCTTCATGCATGTAAACAAAATCCACTTTGCTAGGCTACTTGATTCTGGTATTCATGGCTTCTGTAAGTTGTGATTTGTTGCAATCTCCTTAAATCTAACTTGTAAACGAGGGCATTGAATAACTCAACTGCCTGTGGTCCAACCCAAACTTTATGCACCAACTACAACTTCCCGTGGAGCAAGTGATGCACGATCCAGGTTAGCCATAGAGAGACAAACCAAAAATCGATGACAAGCCACAGCTGATGCTTTGATAAAAATCAGACATGAAGAGCAGAAAAACCTCATCATCAGTATCGGACTTTTTCTTGCAGAACCTAACATCTTGAACAGAATCAGTTTAAGCCGGCGATCTCTGAGGGTTGACTTGCAATCATAGTCCCGTGAGAATACAGCAGAAGACGATCCTAGCATTACATTGGGCCCCCCAGTTAGCTGCATTTGGGAACTAATTACATTACTTCCAAGTGCTTCAAATATCCACTGGGACAGTGTATCCGCAACAATTCTGCAAAGGTGTTGACGAAAGAACTTTGCCTCCTTTGAAATAAATGCTCTAACTAATGAAGAACCATCCTACAACAGAGAAATGGATATCAAGTTGCAACACAATAAGTATACTAAGTTGCTCGGACTCCGGTGCGGGTGCCCGATACGGATGCGGATCTAGAGGTCGGGTCCTTCATGATCTAAATTTTAAGATTCAGGGATACTGATCCAAGTACGGATATGGGTGCGGGGATTGTTCGTTCGCCGGAACCAGAAGTCAAAATTTTGGTTGATAGGGATCCCGTAAAAACTATTAGGCAAAATATAATTCAAATATCTAAAAATTGAGTTATATGAGATATTATGTGAAAAACTTACAAGGTATTATGAGGAAAAAATATTGATCAAGAGAATAATCCTTGAAGATGATATAGGGAAAAGGATTGACATAGAAATTTTTATATACAAGGTACTCCATTTTCTTCAATTTCACCCTAGTTTTTATTTTGATTACAGAAATTATTGTATTTGTCTCAAATTTCTCTGTTGATTTTGGTCAAAATACCTAAAATTGGTTGAGCAAATCCGTTATGGACCCACACCCATGTCGTGTCAACAAGGGTACGGCATCGAAAGTGAAAATTCCGAGTAACTTTAGTATGTATATATTGATTAGTTTTTCCAAGTGTAAAAAAGAGAATACTAGGTCAACATAATCTTTTACCTCCAAATATTTTCCTCAAGACACAGACATAATGAGAAGGAATTTTCCATCTCTGAATTTAGATACTTAAACAAACCATATGGCTCAATGCAAGAACCTACTTCCAACCCCAGCCCCTCTCCGGATCCCATTTAAGGCCCATAGTTTGCAAACCTTTGATTCTTTTAGAAGAATCAGGTTGACATATTTCAAGTAACAGTAAAAGAATATCAGGTCAAAGGCAATCAGGCAAGGTACTCACTGCTGTCATTAGCAATCTTCTCAGCACAATACCGTCTTTAGATGGTAGTATTCTCAACAACAAGTTTGCAACATCAAATACACCAGAAGCTCCATCAGAAGAATAAGCAAGAGATGCTTGAGGATTTGGTGCCATGATGGAGTTCAAATAAGCAAGAGATGCTTGAGGATTTGGTGCCATGATAGTGTTCAACCCTTTCCTGGAAAAATTAGCAGTCAACATCCAATAAGTACTAGGAGAAAAAGCTTCTTATAGCCATTGTCTCTGAAAGAGAAGCTAAAAGATGCAACCAAATGCAGTAGCAAACTGGCCCATCAAGACTCTTCTTTCAGACTTCCTCACTGAATAGAGAATCCATCAAATTTTAACTGAATGCAGTATAAAATGTGCATTTCTCCTAATATTGCTTGGGGAGATGTAAAAGTTCAGGGAAACTAATTTGCTATTAGTCCACTGTCCCATTCCTCAGGCTTCTTGAAAAGATTGCCAATAGTCCAATACACTAGCTTGTCATTCCTCGTCAGAGAAAGAAAGGAAAAGACGAAATGGCTCATTTCCTTCTCTCCCCTCCTTATTCTCCTGCTAAAATATTTCCATCCACTCAAACACATAATACTGCTATCAAGTCCCAACGACACAGAGTGCCTTTCACCACTGGATACATGAAATAACAGTTTTTACATCCTTTGAGGAAGCAGTTAAAGAAGAAAAAGAAAGCAGAGATTCTAGCCTCATATAAAACAAGATATGAAGAACTGAGAAAGCTAAGTAGAAAGATATTATAAAAGATAATGAGAAGATCAGGTAGCAAAGATGAGCAGTTTTGATCTCCTATATCTATTGAAAAGTTTGTCTCTTTCTTCCTTTATGCAAAAGTAACAGAAGAGGATGTCAAAGGAGAAGCATTTAGAACACACTAGGAAACAACACTAACAATCACTTAAAAATCTACTAAATAGAAAAACAAAAACAAGTGTACAATGAACAAAGGTCATGTTACCTAACTGCCGCCACTCTTAGGAAAAGAGCTAGCTTTTGCCACTGAAATTCTTTCTTTCTGTTTAATACCACCTGAATAGGAAACAGAAAGATAGCATTGAAGAAAAGGGTGATCCAGAAGTCTAAAAGTCATCTATTTGTTAATTAGCATTTTCACTCTATCAGTAAAAATTGAAGAAATTTTGTATAACAGTACAAGGAGAAGAAATTCTCAAGATAAGATAAGCATGAAGCCGGTTCCAATAAAAGTATCAAGGAGTACAAGATGAGGGTTCAAGAAAAAAAATCTTCACCCATTTCACTGTAAAAAAATATTTACTATCATGCCTAAGTTACTCAAAAGTTAATTTTCCCCAATTAGATATGAGATTATTATGTCAACAAAATTTCATCCATAAGCCAACTACTAGATAAAGCAGTAAACAGAATAGGCTTGGTGAACACCATTTTAAATATGATTTTTAATGTCACGGGAACACCATTAAGGTCAATTACAGTATGACTAAAGACCAAATGTATAAAGCTGTAAAGTACCGAATGTAGAATTTTCCTTGAAGCAACAGAATTATCAGAGAGAAGCTTCCGAACAACATATGGAAATGCAGCTTCAAAAGTTTTGAAACTTGGATCTCCAGCCACTGCCAATCCTGAGAAGATGAGTGAAAGTTACAGCTATGCAGTTTTGTTGAACTACAATAAGTATACTGTTAAGTATACAATCCAACAAGGAACCTGTCCTACAAGTGGTTTTCGAGACGAAATCAAAGAAGCTGGTTGCACCATCAAAACTACACACATATTCAGACTGGGAGAGTGAGCAACATTGTTATTTGATAGCATCCAAGGAAGCCATCATGAGCTTATTCCAATTACTCAATAGTAGCTTGATGCCTTGGAAGATCCATTCAAGAAGCTTTCAAGATCCACAATATGCTAAAGTGGATATCTCAAAGGAGGATATCAACATTAAGGCAATTAGAAGCCTCATAGGATCAAAGAAGGCCAGACTCCCAAGACCACTTTCTCGACTTCCATTTGCGATTGCGGATGTAGCTGATTCTGCAGAGTCCGCGATCGTGGAATGTACTGAAGTTTTCAAATTATGTTAATTTGGCCATTTAGCTTTTAAGGACTAGTTTAGAAGTATTGAGGCCCTTTTTTAGTTATGAATATTCACTGGGTATGTTGTTGTTGTTAGTTCTGAATATCAACCCTAATATACATAGTTTTTATATCTTCTTCTTTTCAGACTTGAATGAATATTGAACTCCTTGTCGAGATCATTGAAGGTTCTCTGCCTTTTGTAGATGTCCAACTTGCAATGGTACTTGATTGAGGTTCATGCCTCATGAGGGCTACATATAACTTAGGTTTTATTTGATTCCTATAATATAAGGTATTTGATTTCTTCTACCAATGTCTATTATAATCAAAGTTGCATCTAGTTTATATCTTCTACTTCTTCTATATCCATTGTGTTTTGTTATTTCATTTCCCCAATCAGTTTGATATCAGAGCATAGGCTAGGGATCTGTTTCTACAAATACTGATTTTATCTTTTGATTCCATCAAAAAAAAGAAAAAAAATTTCCACCATTGTTGAGTTGCTTGGATCCTATGTTTTGATCAAAATTTGAATTAAATAGTAAAGTTTTGATTGGATGTTATTGGGGATTGTTGAAAAATAGCTGAAGTAGTTAAATATCAAATTTCAGATTCTTTTGAGTCGGTTAGAATTAATTTTGGCTAAATTGGAAGGACAGCAAAACCCAGGTGACAACCACGCTAGCAGAAGTTGAATATCAGGGATCCTTGGGGACGCAGTTAAAAGTTTGAGTCAGTTTTGCGAAGGTGAAGCCCAATCTGCGAACTCAGTTCGCCTAGTTCCAGAATTCCAGAATACATAAAATTTAAAAATATATATATATAAATCTTGGATTCTAAATATTATGACATTATTATTAGATTAGTCCATTAAAGTCTCAGTGATTCTCCTGACTTTCAATGATATTCTCATGCTCTCTTGTTTTCTTTTTTATCTAAAAGGCACTTCCATGTTATTTTAATGTCTTAATTACCTTTTTCCAGAAACACCATAATATGTGACCAATTTAACTACATAACCAGAAAAATACTTATAACGTGTCCATTTGTCAGTTAGGCTAACTAGAATCTCTATGTCCTATAGTGTAACTTATTTTTAAGCTCACCGTCTTTGCTCCTTTGTTTTTCCCTCTTAGAATTGATCTTTGCAATTAAATTTGTCTATGTCCTCAAATAGGAACACGTAAAATATCACCAATAAATAGATTTTAGGTGTAATAAAAAGGAATATTACAAAAAATAAGCACTTCAGCGCTTGAAAGAAGGGATAGAAATTCTCCATGCAAGTGAGCAGATAATCAGATTTACAACAACATACCAAGTGAAATCCCACAACTGGGGTCTAAGGAGGGTGGTGTGTACGCAGACCTTACCACTACCTTGTACAAGTAGAGAGATTGTTTCCAAAAGACCCTCGCCTCAAATAAAGCAAATTAAAACAAGTTTGAAAAGGAAATACAATAGTGGAGGAGTCATGTTGAAACTAATGAAGAACAGAACAATAACAACAACAAATAATACGATAACCGAAGCAAAAGACACAACAGATGATAATAGAAATCAAAGAATAGGATAATAGGGGAGTGATAAGAAAGCAAAAGAGACAACAAATAATATTAAAAATCGGAAAATAAGATAATAGGAAAGTAATAATAATACTAATATGGGAGAACTAGGAAAAACCCAACTACCTATTATGTACTAACCTTCTATCCTAATCTTCAACCTCCATTTCCTCTTATCTAGGATCATATCCTCGATAAGCTGAAGGTGTGCCATGTCCTATCTAATCGCATCTCCCCAATACTTCTTCGGCCTACCTCTCCCCCTCCTCATCCCTACCCTAGAAAACCTCTCACACCGCCCTACAAAGGCATCTATGCACTCCTCTTCACATGTTCAAACAATCTCAGTCACGCTTTCCTCATCTTGTTCATCACGAAGGCCACTCTCACCTTGTCCCAAATGTCTTTGTTACTAATCCTATCTCTCGTATTGTGTTTACACATCCATCTAAGCATCCTTATTTCTACTACTCTCATCTTCTAGACGTGCGAGTTCTTGACCAGCCAATACTCCGGCTGATACAATGGAGTTGGTCTAACAACTACTAAATAAAACTTCCCTTCAAGTCTTAGTGACACACTCTTATCATACAAGACATGATATGCAAGCCTCAACTTCATACGCCCTGCTCCAATACTATGTGTTACATCATCATCAATCTCCCCGTTCTCTTGAATTATTGACCCAAAATACTTGAAACTTCCTCTCCTGGGGATGACTTGAGTATCAATTCTCACTTCTATATCTTCCTCGAGAGTAGCATTACTGAACTTGCACACCAAGTATTATGTTTTAGTCATGCTCAGCCTGAACCGTTTTAGACTCTAGAGTCTATCTCCAAACCTCCAATTGATCGTTAGCTTTGTCGGGTGTCTCGCCAATCAATACTATGTCATTTGCAAATAGCATACACCATGGCACCTCTCCTTGGTCATCCATCACTAAGGCAAACAAAAATGGGCTAAGGAGTAAATCCCTGGTGCAATCCTATCACGACTTCAAAGTGTTCCAAGTCTCCTCCCAATGTCCTTTACCCGGGTCGTGGCTCCCTCATACATGTCCTAAATTGCCCTAATGTAAGCTACAAGTACACCGGGCTAGAGTTTCTTATCTTTATCCATATTGTTAGGATTCGTGAGGAAGTGGAGAAGAAACTTTCCCTCATCAACCATATTCTATATACTTTTGCCACCTGCACAATGTCTCTTCTCCTTGCACCTTCTCAGTATCAACAGTCTAGATAAAACTAGAGGAGACTTCCTCTAGCAAGGCAACAAAGAATGAAGGAACACTGTCATCACCCCAAAGAAATGGGCAGACTCGGAGCCGGTAAACATAAGGTCTATAATGATAGTCACCTTTCAATGGATTTGGAGATTCTATTATGAGGAAAATGGCTTATGGAGGAAAGTTATTGCAGCCCAAATATCCTTCTCAAAATGCCTGGTCAATTGGTACTACCAGATCCACTCATGGGTCAGGATGCTGGAAGTTTATCAGCTCTATATGGAAAGGATATCTTTCTTTTAACAGATTTCAAGTGGGAAATGGAAGCGAAATTTTTTTTTTTTGGAAAGATGTATGGTTGGGCCACTCCAACTCAAAGAGGAATTTCCAGATATGTACGATATTTCCTCTGTGGTGAATGTTGGAATTGCAGTAAGTCAAGACCAACTATGAATGAGACCTTTCTTTCAGAAGAAGCTGCAATAATTAGAAAAGGACAGGGTTTGCCAGTTCTTGCATTTGATTGGTAACATTGTATTTATCGAGGATAAGACTGACTCTTTAGTTTGGAAAGGAGATACCAAAGGAATCTTCTATGTAAATTGCTGTTACAAGGATATAGTAAGACACTCCAGTCCTTCAGTTTCTCACCATGGAAACCAAAGGTTGAATGTTTCACCTGGTTAGTTGAGAGAGGCATGTCTTTCTCAGTCCACCAAATCAATCTTTTCCTTCATCGCGAGTTACACGAACTACCTAGATAACGCCTAAAATCACTCTGGACCTTTTGCAAAGCTGGGCAGGAAAGGACTCTACAACAACAGCAGCATACCCAGTATAGTCCCACAAAGTGGGGTCTGAGGAGGGTAGAGTGTACGCAGACCTTACATATACCTTAGAGGTAGAGAGGTTTCCGATAGACCCTCGTCTCAAGAAAACAGTCCAAAGCAATCCCCAAAAAAGAAGTAACTGAAGTACAAGAAACAACAGATAGTAACAACATGGAAAATACAACAAAACAATACAATAATTGAGGTACAAGAAACAACAAATAATACCAGAATCAAAGGACTAGAAACTACAGGAGCAATACTAAGATTATTAATATGAACAGAAAGTAAGGCAACACACTACAACCTACTAACCTTCTACCTTAATTTGTGTCCTCCACACCCTCCTATCAAAGGTCGTGTCCTTGATAAGCTAAAGCTGTGCAATGTCCTATCTAATCAAGTCCCTGAATACTTCTTTGGTCTACCTCTACCTCTCCTGAAACCATCCATAGCCAACCTCTAACACCTCCGCATTGGGGCATACATGCCTCTCCTCTACACATGCCTAAATCATCTCAGTCTCGCTTCCCGCATCTTGTACTCCACCGAAGCCACTCCCACCTTATCCCACGTATCCTCATATCTAATCTCATCTCTCCTAGTAACATACACCGTGGAATCTCACCTTGGATTTGTCTCGTCAATGTATCTATCACCAGGGCAAATAAAAACGGGCTTAGGGCTGATCCTTCGTCAACCCCATCAAAACTGGGAAGTGCTCCAAGTCTCCTCCCACATTCGGGCAGGAAAAGACTCTGTAAAGAGGAAACTAACTTTTGGAACTCTATTTCATCTATGGTCTACCATCCGGCAGACACTGTGGACAAAATGTAATTAGCCCCAAGTATAAATCTTTTTTGTTTCCCAATTTTTGGTGCAATCAAATATTTGTGCAAGAAGCAAGTGACACTACCAACCTGACCGGTGCAATGCACAAATTGTAAATCTCTTTCAGCAACACAATCTTTGTGCTGTTTTGATTCTAAAAAGTTCTTACCTTTGATAAAAACAAAAAAAGTAGTTGTTAAGAAATAAGAGCTGGGCATATGCTTAGACAACCTTCTAAAGAGGCAAGAGAACGAAGCAGAAGGGTGAAGTATGGTGGCATGCGGAAATGATACTTGAACGCTACAGACACTATTTTACTCAAAACCTGCAAACACAAATCATAATAATCAGCCATATAACAATATGATGGTAAGAAGTAGAGATATACACGGAGTTTCACTCTTATAACAATATTTTACATTATAGACTATATTATGCTGAAATCAAATGAAAGGCTCTGGGAATTCAGGAAGGAACAAATGACATTACTGTATACCAATGATCTTATAGAGCATACCAACAGCTGCATCTGAGTAATGACTCAGCATTTATAAACAAAAAAATTCCACAGACTGATATAATAGAGGATGAGCTTTCTAATTCACCAGCTAGAAAAGCACTTCAGTACAGAAGCGGGTATGACCAATAATGGCTCTAAATAATGAAAAGAAATATCACAATACTTGATACAATTTTTAAGCACTCTGGTAGTGGCCAAAATCAGGTAATTGCTGCTAATCCAAGGAAGAGGAAGGCATTAGCATCTAGGGATTGTCATATTAGATATTAGGTGGCATATTCTCTCCTCAAATATGAAGAAAGAAGGAAAATCCTTCGCTATTTTTTTTCCTTCTTCCTTTCTAACTCTCATCCACTTATCACTGCCTCTACCATCCTTATTAGCAGTGAAGTATTAATTTCATAATGATCTATCGCAGCAAGAATATCTCATGGTAACAAAATGTGGTACTATGATGCAACCTCATCTTCAGTGTGGTTATTTTTCTAGACTTGCCCTACCTCCTGTTGTACCAAATTCCTTCTCAAACACCGCCGTGGCAGTTTTGATGTTTTAATGCGAGATCTTCATTTTTTTTCTAGACCTGCCCAACCCCTTGCTGCACCAATTTCCTTCTGAACCACTGTCATGGAATTTTTATTTTTTTAACAGTCTTCATTTACTGATTATACCCCCCCCCCTTCCCCCAAAACCCCCACAACTAGTATTGGAATCCTGATGAAGCCTCACCTTGAGTGTAGTCATTTTTCTAGACGTTCCCTACCTCTTGATATTTTCATCCTCCAATTTGTTTATCTAACACTAAATTATTTTATCTTTATCTTTTATTATTAATTCGCAGAATGTGAATTGATATTTATTACTTTTTTTTTAGTAACAGAAGTGTTTGGGCCAGCATGCATGCACCTCGATAATTCTACCAAGTACTTGCTACCTCCCACCAACATAGTTACACAGGTATTGGTAGCTCTGTCCACCAAAGCTTAGACAAATAGGAAGAAACCACTTAACGTTTTGTCTATGATGGGAATAACCACTTCACAGATATTTTTTGGAAGCCTAATATATTTTGGGATCAAAAGCTAATTAGGTTCTAAAGCACATGTTGAAGTCATTCAAGTGACATCTACTATATAGTCTTATATCCAATGTATTGTACACTGCAAAGAACCTAATCAACCCTTAGTGCACTCGGAACCAATCAAATTTGAAGTGGTAGCAAGTTGGCCTTGGCCTCCACTTACCAAAGACCCATTATGATTTAAACTGGGGGAATAGTAAATGATCTTGGCAACTAAGCTGACTACTTATTGTACACTAAACCATCCATATGGTTGGTGGAAATGATATATTTCTTTTTGAATGCTATATATGGACCAGCTTAGTTTGGATTTTCTTTTTTATCAGGTGAGATGTAATTTCGGTTGGATTAGGAATATGAATAGGATATGTATACAGTATCCTACGTGGAAAAGGAGTGTAATGTAGTGTCTATAAATATGACTTAGTGTATCAATGTAGATACACTATTTCAATAATATTTTTTCTCCTTTATTTCTCACATGGTATTAGAGTAACTGTGAGAAAACATCTGGACAGAAAGATAGTCTTTGTGCCTCTTTTCTGGAGACTGTTTAGCCTCTGTTTTGTGTCTCCTCTCTTCCGGTGAGTGTTGTGCGGAAACCAACACTGCCACAAGGTTCAGGAAGCTCTGCAAGCAAATCCCAGGAAAAACGCACTGGCGGAAACCTCCTCATGTGCCTCCACGCGCTGCTCGAAAGTCTGTTGTTGGCAATGCAGGAGCCAGTTCTCCCGCATCTTTTGGAGCTGATTTGTTTTTTGGTGAGGTCACCCAAGAATTCCTAGCCCATCCCTCCATTATTTCTTTCAAATTCTGATCACAGGAACCCTTATTTGGTGCAACAGTTCATCTTTCCAGCAGATCTGCACTTTTTCCGGAAGCATTTCTCACTGTTTCAGATCTGTTTCTTTATTATGGACCTTGGCTGAAGCTGTTACAACCATTATCTTTATTTTCATATCCACTTTTGACTTTTCCAGCAACTGTCCTTTCCGATTTCAGATTCCAGGCCACTTTTCAAGTCAGATTTCGCTATGTCTCACAGCTTTGATATTTTTGGTTCCAAAAAACACGGGAATTGGAAGTTCAAGCCCTAGGATCACTTTTTAGAACCATTAATGAAAATTTTTATTTATTTAGTTTGAACTTCCTCAATTGAGTTATAGTGCCAAGGGTCAAGGTGTTCAAGATATAACTTAACGAAAAAGGGTAGTGAGATAGTTGAAAAGGCCAAAGCACGGTGGGAGAAGGTTGACACTCAATTATGTATTATCCTATGACAATCTATTGTTTTCTAGTTGATGCCCTTATTTCATCTATTCCAGACATATTATTCAGTTTGAGAAAAGGCTTGTGCTTTATACACTAATGACATATCTCATTTTTATGATGTGATATCTCAGATGACAAACTTAAAGAAACAAGAATTGGATATGTCTATTTACTTGGCATAGGTATAGGCAATCATGGAGGAATTTGAGAGTTTGATGTCAGTCACTACGAATGTTCAAAAACAACATGAGCAAAGACAATCATTGTTTCTACTTCTTACACTCGCTGGACTTTCCTTCTAGCCTTGATTTAGTGTGTGATCAAATTTTGGTTAGTTCCTAGAATTGATGAACTATTCTCTCGTTTACTTTGCCTTGCCACACCTCCCACTCACACGGTGGTCTCATCACCAACCGTTGACTCATCTGTTCTTGCAACTCAAACAACAGAAAATTGAGCATCTCGGTCTATATAGAATCTATAAGAAGGTCATTTTGGAAGAGCTCGACCTAAGTGTAGTTATTGTCATGGGCTTGGACACAATCTTGACACATGCTGTTCTCTGCATGGCCTACCACCCAAGAATGCTCATGTTGCTCAAACTGACACTAGTTCCTTCAGTATCAAGCAAGTAAGCAGGCATCTTCACAAGTCACCACAAGTTCTCAGCCTGATACTTCTATTGCTCGTTATTCTTTTGCTTGTGTTTGACAATCTAGTACCCTTGTACTGTGGGTCATGGACTCAAGACACTTCAAATTATATTTTTGGTAACAAATCAGTTTTGTCAGATATTGTTTATTCACAGTCCTGTTACTTTAGCCAATAGGATCCAAACAAAACCAAAAGGAGTTGGACAAACTAATCCCCTATTTTATGTCACACTAAACTTTCCCTAGATGTCTTTTCAACCTTGCATCTGCCAGTCGTTCGATGTGTGCCCCAAATTGTGCTATAATATTTCTTGATGATTCTTTTATTATGCAGGTTTGCATTACGAGACAGATGATTGGCGTAAAGGATAAATTACAACGTCTCTACTATCTTACCTCTCCTAATTCCTCCACAACATTCCCTATTACAGATCCTCCATACCTAATTCGCATGTGTTTGGGACATCCGAGTTTATTCAAGCAACAGAAGTTGGTACCTAGTTTGTCTATCCATATTACATGGTGAATCATGTCAGCTTGAGAACCCCCCCCCCAACTACCTTTCCACATAATGCTAAGAGTCTTGTAGAGTCTGTTTTTTCATTCAGATATATGAGTTCCTAGAGGAGTCTACCTCAGGATTTTGTTATTTTGTTAGTTTTATTGATGATTATTCAAGATGTACTTAGATTTTCTTAATGAAAGATCATTTTGAGTTATTTTCTATATTCAAGAGTTTTTGTGTTGAAATACAAAATCAATTTGGTGTTTTTATTCGGACTTCGTAGTGATAGTGGCTTATCCTCCCAATTTCAGCAATTTAAGACTCACTAAGAAAATTCATCAGACATCTTATCCATACACCCCTCAACAGAAAGGGGTAGCATAAAGGAAAAATAGGCATCTTATTGAAACTGCTTGCACTCTTCTCGTTGAATCCCATGCTCCGCTACTTTTTGGGGCGATGCAGTCCTCACATTTTGATATTTAATTGATCGAATTCCCTCATCTTCCAATCAAAATTAGATTCCTTATTCTGTATTGTTTCCTCAGTCATCTCTATACTCTCTTCCTTGTGTCTTTGGGAGCACATGTTTGATCAAAACTTAGCCTCGAGAAAGATAAATTAGTCCCTTGTTTTTGATGAAGAAATTAGTCCCTTGTTCTCTCAAATGTGTCTTTCTTGATTATTCTCAAGTTCAAAAGGGGTATTGTTTCTCCTCACTTGATCTTTGTTGATACCAAATGTCAGCCGATGTCACATTTTTTGAGCCTCGACCTTACTTTCATCTTTGATCATCCTGATATTTTTGAGGTCTTACCTATACCTACTTTTAAGGAGCCTATGATTACTTCTACATCTCCATCCACAGTGTCTCTATTTCCATCCCTAAATCTCCGGGTGAAGCATTATCACATCCAAGATTGAGGCAAGCTATGATCGACGAGATATCTGCTTACATGCGAGTGGTACTTAGGATCTTGTTTCTCTTCATTCAAGTAAATCTATTGTTGGTTGTGGTTGGATTTATGCAGTCAAGTTGGCTCAAACGATCAAGTTGCTCGACTTAAGGCTCGCCTTGTTGCCAAAGGCTATACTCAAATATTAAGTCTTGATTGAAGTGATACTTCCTCTCCTATGGCTAAAATAGCATATGCCCGTCTTTTGCTATCTATGGTTGTTATTCACCATTAGCCTCTTCATTAGTTGGACATTAAGAATGCTTTTCTGCACAATGATCTTGAGGAAGAAGTCTATATGGAGCAACCACTTGATTTTGTTGCTCATTGGGGAGTCTAGTAGCCTTGTATGTCAATTGTGTTGGTCACTCTATGGTCTAAAACAGTCTTTTTGAGCATAATTTGGGAAGTTCAACACGGTAATTCAGGAGATTGGCATGACTCATAGTGAAGCTGATCACTCTGTGTTTTATCGGCATTCTGCTTCAAATCTATGAACTTATTTGGTGGTTTATGTTGACGATATCGTTAACCGCAACAATGATCAGGATGGTATCATTAATTTAAAGCAACATCTCTTTCAACATTTTCAGACTAAAGACCTTGGCAGACTAAAGTATTTTCTAGGTATTGACGTTGCTCAGTCCTCATACAACAACAACATACCCAGTTAAATCCCACAAGTGGGGTCTGGGGAGGGTAGAATGTATGCAGATACCCACTCAGTGATCCTAGAAGATATAGGCGATTGGTTGGTAAGTTGAATTATCTCAAAGTGACTAGACCTGCATTTCTTTTCTTGTAAGTGTTGTAAGTCAGTTTATGAATTCTCCGTGTCACTAGAAGCAGTTGTTGGCATCTTGATTGGACTAGAGTGAGCTCCAAGTAAAGGAATAATCTTCTAGGATCAAGGTCATAAGCAAATTATTGGATATACAAATGTTGATTGGGTAGAATCAACTTGTGATAGACGTTCAACATCCAGATATTGTGTTTTAGCAAGAGGTAATTTGGGGTGGTGGTAGAGTAAGCAACAAAGTGTGGTTGATCGACTTGGTGTGGAAGCAGAATATCAAGCAACGATTGTAGTAACTTGTGAGTTAGTTTGGATTAAATAGTTGGTCAGAGAACTAAAACTTGGAGAAATCAGTCATATGAAACTTGTGTGTGATAATCAAGAGGCCCTTCGCATCAAATCTGGTATTTCATGAGGAAAAAGCACATTGAGATTGACTATCACTTTGTCAAAGGAAAGATACTCCGGAGATATTGTTACAAAACTTGTGAAGTCCAGGTGATCAGCTTGCAGATATTTTCACCAAGTCCCTCACTAGTCCTCGTATTAGTTACATCTGTAACAAGCTTGGTACATATGACTTGTATGCACGAGCTTGAGGGGAGTGTTATAATAGGAATAGGAATATGATTTGTATATAGTATTCTATGTGGAAAAAGATTGTAATGTAGGGTATATAAATAAGGTTCAGTGTAATAATGTAGACACACAATTTCAATAATATTGTTCTCGTTTAGTTCTTATAGTTTCATTAAACATGCATCCAGTAGATGATGAAAATTACAAGCAAGAGGATAGAAAAGAGAATAAGTAGCTCCTAAGTAGTGATCATCCTATATGCCTTCTAAGAGCTAACAAAGTCAAAAAGCTTATCAAAATTATTTACTTTATGATGTTTACTACAGCAAAAAATGTTTGTAAGACATCTATACTTCATAGTATGAATAGGAGATGAGCTACGTCGAAGCATCTTCTATTCCTTTCTAGCCATAGACACTGTTAGAATGTTGTGAATATTTTAGCATATATGTAAATATAGTAGGTAGCTTAATTTACTTTTGTAATTAGGTATTGATTTTCCTTCCTTTTTAGGACATGTAAGCAAAGCTATTTAAACCCCAATAGATTGAGGGAATAATCAAGCCGAGTTCTCTCTTATTTTCTCTTTCATTTCACAGACACCAATGCAAGCTGGAACAGTCTACGAAAGCTTTTTGATTGTGTTCCTTACATTCGACTGTCCCCAACTTCTGGAGCTTCTCTGATGCTATAAGGCATAATGCCATAACCCACTGAATGCCAAAAAGACAGAGGAACATATTCCATATATCTGCTGCAACTAGGCAATGCAGAAACAAATGGCAGGAGTCCTAAGAATTTTGCAGGCACAGGTAACATCTGCTGCAGAGGGAGATGCCCCTTCTAATTAAAAAAAAACTTTCATGTGTCAAACAACCTCCTTTAAGAGTTACCCAGCTGCAGCAAGCCCCTTTGATTGGGACTTTGACTTTCCAAACTAATTTCCATGGCCATTCATCAATAATGCTGTTTTTCATGTGCATGTGTTTGTAGCAAGCTTTACAGAGAACACCTCTCTTCCACTGCAGTTCCATATAATCCTTTCTTGCTTACTTGGTTTGGATTATTTCACCTGATTGATTAAGTTCTTTTTTTCGGTCTAATCGGTATTATCAATCAAAATAAGTGTTCAGCTATCATACGAAAAGATAAAATTTTGGAGCTAATACTTATAAAAGAAACTGACTTTAAACAGTATGTATAATTACTATTCTATACAATCAGAAACTATTTTCAAAACAAGCCAACCAGGCTCTGTGCAGTGGGACCATCCATGTAACATGAGAAAGCAACACAAGTACTACTGCACATAAATTTATAATTCTTACCCGGCTAAACTTGATATCAGGAATTTCACCCTTCAATTCAACTTCCCCCAAAGCAACTTCCAAATCCTGGTTAATTTTCAAAAAGTTGGTGGTGTTAGAAATCTATAGAACTGATATCCGTTTGAGCTTAAAACAGTTGGCTTAAAATTGTGCAGAGGAAACTTTTATGCACCATACACCATATAATTGAAAAGTAAAAATTGATGTGATACCATATGTAGATAATACCATGGTGACAAGGCGTAAATTAGTCCCTGGCTTAACAACATCCATTTCAGTTAGATCGAGCACAAGAGACTCCCAATCACCATTTACAATGTGCACAATGGATGCAAGCATAGCATACTGATGCTTTCTTTTCATCCGACAAATCAAGCCAAAATCAAGAAACCTACAACAAGAGAAATAAGTACAAGATTCTAACTCCTTTATGTCAAATAGAAAATTGATTATCTTAGCAGAAACTGTAAAGATACCCTATTTGTGCTGATGATGTGTATCTTAAATTTCCAGGGTGTGGATCAGCGTGTAGTAACCCAGTGTCAAGGAGTTGAATTAATGATGCCTGTACTCCTTTGTTAACCTATAGTAGTAGTTGATGGAGAAGAATCTATCAGCATAAAAGGATCAATATTATAAGATAGATACATCGAACATCTTGCCTTGCAGAAGAACATAGTTCCTAATGTTTCAAGAAAACAACTCGAGCCTGCTTTCCATTTTCTTTCCATATTGGTAGAGGAAAATCAAGCTAATATTGGGTACACAGCGCAAGCAACTTTAATCACATTGTTTTCTGAGAATTTCTTTCAATCATATGGTTCTTTGCCATAATCCATCAAGCAAAGAGATATCATTTCGTTTTTTCTCTTTTTTTTCCTTTTATAAGAACTGACTCCCTTCTCTTTATTAATTTCGATTTCCCACAACTATCTAAAGATTGTAAAAATTTATTAATTTATATAATCCAAGGAAATGGGGAGATCAATGAGGATGTCACACAACGTATTGGAGCAGGGTGGGTAAAATGGAGGCTCGCATCTAGTGTACTATGTGATAAGAAGGTGCCACCGAGACTCAAAGATAAGTTCTATCGAGTGGTTGTTAGACCAACTATGTTGTCTGGGGCAAAGTGTTGGCAAGTCAAAAATTGACACATACAAAATATGAGTAGCGGAGATGAGGATGCTTAGATGGATGTTTAGACACACTAGGAGAAACAGGATTATGAACAAAGATATACAAGGTAAGGTAGGAGTGGCTTCAGGACAAGATTTAGGAAGCAAGACTGAGATGGTTTGGACATGTAAATAGGAGTACAGATGCCCCAATGAGTAGATGTGAGAGGTTTGCAGTGATTAGGTCTAAGGAGAGGTAGAGGTAATCCGAGGAAGAATTGAGGTGAGGTGATTAGATATGACATGACTTATCTTCAGCTCACCGAGGACATGACCCTAGAAAGGAAAGTATGGAGGTTGAGGATTAGGATAGAAGGTTAGAAGGTAGTCGGGCGATTTTCTCTTCTTATGGGTAAGTACGGTTCTAGCTTAGAGCACCTTGTTCGGGAACCTTTTTTACTTATCAGTATCATTATTATTCTTCAGATTGTACAACTACTACTACTGTTGTTGCTTTTACTTTGGTTACCCTTATTTTTACTGTCAATACTTTTCTTTTCTACAGTATTTGCACCACAAATTTTACTTTTGCATTTGTCATACTGGTTTTTTTTAGCTGAGGATCTATATGAAACAGCCTTTCTACCCCACAAGGTAGGGGTAAGGTCTATGTATAACTGCATCCAAGGGTGTGACCTAATGATCACTAAAGTAGGTCAGAATCATGAGATCTCCGGTTCTAATCCCAGCTAAGACAAAAACACTAAATGATTTCTTTCATCTCTCCTAACCTTGGTGAATAGAGTTACTTGGTACATGTTGTTGGTGGGAGGTGGCAAGTATCCCATGGAATTAGTTGAGGTGTGCGCAAGCTGGACCGGACACCACGATTATCTAAAAAAGAAAGTCTACGTACACCTCACCCTCCCTAGACCCCACCATGTGGGGTCAATACTGGGTATGTTGTTGTTGATGTGTATAAGACGTTGCTTGAACTATGCACCTCGGTAAATGCTTAGTAGCATCACAATAAGAATTAAAATAATGTCTTGTTCAGAGTGAAGTAAAGAATGATTAAAGAACAAAACTAAATGCACCAGATCAAGCAGACGTCGTTTAGCTTCACTTTGGCACCCCTCTCCATGTGTTGATTGATGAACAACAGAATCCTCAGAGGACATCATCATCAAATCAGTTGGACTCTCACCAACGAGCCATTCCATAGTCAAAACTCTCTTTCCGCTTAGACCTTGATAAACATTTGGAACACGGATGAAAGAATATGTAGAATGGACTTCCTGCAGTAGATGTTTGACAAGGTGAAAGACAAAATAAGTAGAGCATATTCTCAGTTACTCATTGAAAAATAAAATAACGGAAACAACCTCTCTAACTCTCACAAGGTTGTAAGGTCTGCGTACATCCCACCCTCTCCAGACCCCAGTTGTGGGATCACACTGGGTATGCTGTTGTTATTGTCATTGAAAAAGAAAAAAACAAATGTAGAAAAGCGTCTAATATCTAGAGCATATTTTCAGCTACTCGTTGAAAAAGAAAAGAAAAAACAAATATAAAAAAGAGCTCAGCTATGATCCCGAAGAAAAGCATTTTATCGAAGAAGACAATTTCATGTGAATCAAGCAAGTTAGGTTGGACCAGTGCTTGTTGTATAATCGCTTCAAATAAGCTACAACTTCTATGTGCACTCAGAATCTAAACAAAAACAAGGAATGCAAGGTCACGGTTATTATCTTAGTTCTGTGATCCAGTCAAAGCATCAAAATGAATAACTGCTTCTATTTATATGAGAAGGGGCAGATCAATGCCAGACATAGGCTTGTCTTTGTTACAACAATAATCACCACATTTGAATGAAGTAAAATTGAGATATCATCATAGATTTGAAAACATTGCATCAACGAACAGTGAAGAAGATTATGTGAAGCTAATAAATCTTGCAGACACCAACAAGGAACACAATCATGCTTGAAGTTAATTTCTAAAGCCATCAAAAGCATCTGCAAATGCTAATAGGACCTCCATTTACACTTCAACGGATGCTTTTGGTTTTTATCTAACTGACTGCTCCCTTTCTTCATTTAATTCCATTTTTCTTTGTTTTCTTCATTTATTATGGAGGGAGGAGGAGGTTGTACAAAAACCAACCAAATACCTGAAACTTCATGGCATTTTCAGCTTCGCAGGTGTAATCTAACTCCCCAACCAACCCTTTTCCAAGCTCGTCTGCATAGAGACGAAGATCATTTTTCCTTTTTGCTATCTTCTGCACGAGTCCCAGCTGAAGCAATCAATTGCAAGGTTAGTCTTGAATATACGATTACATGAAAAAAAATCAGAACAGGGAATTCAGACACGGACCGCAACACGAAGAATATATACATCCCGAACTACAACATGGCGCAAGTCTGGCCGCTGAACTTTCACAGCCACGCTTGAACCATCGAGAGTACTCCCTCTATACACCTACAGCGTATAAAGACAATACCATGAATAGACAATTTTGTGATATTAAGTACTATCAATGACACTTCTCATATCTAAAATGTTACGTAAAAGGGTGCATACTGAAATATCCTCCAATGAAAAATATTAAAACCATCTCTAAAACAGAGATAAAAGCCACCTGACCAAATGAAGCTGCAGCAACAGGTTCTTCAGAGATGTAGCTAAAATATGTCGTAATAGGAGAACCCAAATCTTCCTCGATGATCTTCATGGCCACGTCCCTGGGGAAAGGTGGAATTCGATCATGGAGCTCAGAAAGTGCCTGCAATCACCACCAGAAGCAAAGATGAAAATAGAACATGATCTACCATCTTTACATGTTTCATGGTAACAGCAAAGAACATGGACACAGAACTCTAAGTGGCAGGTGTGGCACTGTAGATTCTTGCCGCATAACCAATATGGATTTCTATGGAAAGACTAATCAAGAAAAAGCAAACTGTAACAAAAGAACGACATTGAACTACATCTGTAAACTGAAAGCAGGAAGCACCCTGCTCCTGGGGTGGTGGAGTTGTGACCCAAGTCACAGGCTTTTCATAATTTCAACAGATTCAAGTTCAAATAGAAATAATATGTACAGAGCATGAATTTTTTAAAAATATTTTTGAATAATGTGGAATAAGTTCCGGTATTGGCATGATAAACAACAACAAGAAATATACCTGCTGGCTAATGTTTAAACAATCTACTAGTAGATGGGCCATTAGGATCAAAGAAGTATGTTCATTTCTAATCAGTGGCATAGCCATGAATTTCACTAAGGGTGTTCAAGCATTGGATAAGTAAAAAAAATTGACGAATGGGTGCACATAAAATTTTAAAATCAAACTACTCAACATAAGTAATTGAATTTTTTATGAATGGATGCACCAAATTTTTTAAAAACTGTGTAATACGTAGTTTTAATGAGCTTATATTTAATTTAATATGAATTAAACAAACAACACAAAATAAGAAGAGGAAGTGAGGAGAATTCAGCTTAAAATGAAACTACGTTTAGGCTTCATATTTTCACCGCCTCTGACGATACAACAGTAAAAACCAGACATGAAAAACAATGTTTTTAGGACTTCCTATTAACTTCAATTGAACAATTACTCTTTTCATTTGGCTACTGCAACTTTTATTATATTTTTTTAGAGATTTTTATGTTGTGGATCTCTAATTAAGGACTATTTTACTAAGTAATATCACTTTTGAATTGCTTACATGCGATAAAAATAGATCTAGAAAATAATTATTTATTCTTGTATGAAGGGATCTATTTTAATCTTTATCAATTTATTTCTTTTTCTCTCTCATGATTCTAATATAATTATTCTTAATGAGCAATAAAAGAGGAGGAACAATGCCATTGGATTAGTTGTTCCTCTGAAAATGTTAAAAAAGGATTAGTTGTTGCTCTAAATGTTTTAAAAAAAGTCTACTCTGCTTGCAGATACGCAGATTTGAACCCCTGCGGAGGAGTGCATTGAAGTTTCCTGAACACCCAAACCCACTGGACTACACCTTCCAGTTGTTCCAAGGGTGTTTAAACTGTGTTATATAACCATATAGACTAGCATTTTATCTATATATAAAGTATAAGTTTCTGAACTAATGGTGTTTGCCTGACAACCCTCGAAATACTGTAGTTCCACCCCTGTTTCTAATCCAGGAATTTAAGTTGAGAACTAGCTAGCGATACTGTAGGTTCTTGTTCAGGTTTCTACTTTAGTCCTATTAAAGATAATGGCCAACCTGCATTGATGCATTAAAAGAAAATGACCTCAGACAACAGAAAAATTATCACTTCAATGCTAAAATGACCATATCTCAGCTTGCAAGTTAATTAGAATATTAACCGATAGCTTAGTCTTCTTCTTAATCAAAAAAGGAAAAATTCCACGTAACATGTAATCATCTTTACACGTTTAATCACTATCATTTTCTTAATGTTAACTTGTACAGCACCTCTTCAGCTGTATCAGATTAACAATTTTGGCAAAATTAGAGATGTGCATATGAGATTTGAACTTTGAAGTGACTTGGTTCAGGCATGAGATGAAGGTTTTTAACTGAACTAGTATGTGTTCCATTTAATTGCTCTTTACTGACCCTCTGTAGGCTGTAGCAACTCTTTCTAAACATTATGAAGATGAATGGTGTATGCCTGCAAACACTGTTGATTTCCTTAAGAACTGGAAATGGTCGGACAGAAGAAATAGTGGAGATTGGTTCCTGCTTGTATATAGTGAGCAATTTGGAGGGAGAGAAATTCTAGAGTTTATGAAGACAGTAGCAGCCACTTTCAGATTATTAAGATTAAGTGTCTACTTCTGTTTCACTTTTGGTGTAAATAATGTCTAATAGAAGAGGAGGATCCTTTAATGATTTGATAGTGATGGGATACGAGATGGTCATCATGAAGTTGGAGGAATCTTTCCTAGCTTCAACATCCACAATATGCTTATGTGGATATTAAAGAGTGGAGAACAAGGTTCAAGACAACTGAAACCCAAAAGAAGAAAGAAGACCCATGTCTTTGGTCTTAAATTGGGAGGTGATGTTGGGCGTATTTGTATGCTTAGGATCTAACTAATATTCACACTTTGGCCTAGTTTGGGGATGAATTTGTTAGTTTCGTTAGTGTGAACTATGTTAATGCATTTGGACTAATTAATATGATTAGGATGTGCAGGTGGTGAAAACTTAAGGAAAATGGCATAAACGGGGCAGCACGCGAAGCAACAATGGGTTTAAGCAAAAGAGCAAAAGAGTTGGAAGCAAAAAGAGCAAAAGGAACTCAAATTAAAAGAAGAACAAAAGTCTGTATCATCTCCGCGTCGCGGAGAAAGAATTTCCAAATTTTATTCCGAAGAAACAAAAGAGTACATATCCCCTCCGCGTCGCGGAGAGAAGGTGTTGGGCTCGATCGGATATTTCACCAGGCCTCCACATCGCACTCTGAAGTCCAAAGTTTGAGCCGACTTTTTCTAAGTATAAATAGGGTCAGATTTTATTATTTTGGGATATTCTTTTTCTGGTTTTGGAGGAACGGCGACTTGGGAGCTATTTCATCAGTTCTTAGGGTTTATTCCTAAACTTTCTTTAATTCGATTTCTCTTATGTTCACTAAATATTTTATGATTCTGAATCGTAGCATGAGTAGCTAAATTACCTAGTTCTAGGGCTTCGGCTATAGGATGATTATATTTTATTGAATTTGAATGGATGAAAGTTGGTTATCATATGAATCTCTCTTTTGTTCTTGATTTAGTATTTCGTGACTGGCCATCATTGAAATAAATATATTGTTCAAATTGAACTCGGGAGAGGAATAAGAGGATAGAACGTGGAACAAAAGGAGTATGATCTTCTCTAGTATTAGGGTTGATTTGTATCTAGGATAGGGATATACCTAGAGACCGTGCTTGGTTAATAGACAGGATGAAAATGTAATGCTCAGTAATTGGTTCAGTCTATCCCCGCTCAACGATGTAGTTAGGCTGCCAATTATTGTAGGCGATTAGAGGTTGAGAGACCATGATCATACATTTAACCCTATAACCATTGATTCGGTAACCGATTGACGTCCATTTAAAGAAGATAAAATGCATGAATCTGCAGTCCTGGAATTTTCCCAGGTCATTGTTTGAAACCCAAGTCGAAATTGAATCATAGTAATTTGCTTTCTTAGTTTAGTAGTAAGTAACTAATAACAATAAGTCATTCTTTCGGAAAACACTTGCTTAATTTGTCGTTATTGGATAAATTGAGAACATCTTAATCATGAGTCTCTATGGGTACGACATCCGGCTCTTAAAAGAGCTACTCTATTACTTGAGCGACCTCGTACACTTGCGTGTGTGTTTGGGACGCAACAGGAGGCCCTAAGTTAAAGCTTATTTTAATATTTTTGCTTAGGTAATGAACCCAAATATAAATAGGCTACTATGTTTTTATTTTGAAGAGGAGATTATTTTGGATTATGAATTAAATTTACTCTCTTTGAGAGCTGGGGATTTGGGAATTAAAGTTTGTGTTTGATCTCGGGATTGTTATATATTGTGATGAAATTGGTGAAATGTCAATTAGGGAATGGACTAATTTGATAGCTCAAATATGTTTTCATTTGTTAATGCTTCCAAGTGTGCTTCATATGTTTCATTTCTTAAAATTTTTGGTTGCTTTGATCAATTCAATAAGAAGTGTGCTCCTTATAGTCAAGGACATGTTGCTTATAATATGACGATATTCTTCTTTGATTTTTATGATACTTGGCTATAAAAGTGTACAATTTGAATGGAAATTTGTAAAACTCCCTTGCCTTTGCTATGTATTGTTTGGTCAAATTTGTGATTTCATACTTATTTCCGTCATTGTTTTGCAAGGACCAAATTTGAGGACGGATTTCTTTAAAAAGGAGGGAATGATGGGATATGAGAGGGCTGGGGATTTGTCTTATACAGTCTATTCATTGTTTCTTTGAGCTAATCGATTGCATTTCAATTCTAGATTAGCCCTTTTTTTCTATCCTAGATTTAAGATTATTGGTTGCATTTACATATGTTTAGGTAAGTAATTACTTAGGTGTGTGTTTACCCCAACAATTGCCTTAATCTTCCTAACCTTTTATTGCTTTCCATAATTGTTCTTGGGTTCATGTGGGGTTGAAAACTCATCTTCAATTTCTTTGAATTCCCAATCCCCTTTCACATCAGATGGGGCAATTGTAATTGGTTAGGTTTTTTGCTGGTTTTTGGATCTGTCCTCGTATATTTGGCTTTAGCACTGCTCTGGTGTTCTTAATACGAATGTTACCATTCTCAAAGGAAAAAAAAAACTGGATAAACCATTATCCCACAGATTCTGTTCTAAGAAATTTTAACGAAGTAAAATCAAAAGATACAACTTCAGTTCATATAGATACTTGCCTTCAATTCGGAACCAACTTTCAGATTTTATAATTTTCGTTTTTTGATAAGTGATCTTCAGTCAGTATATTATCAAACTATCCTAACTATACTCCCACATGTAAATCCACCCTATTAGTCAGGAGTTGAACAGTGGCCATTTCACACTTTTGCTCCTTTGGTGACTCAAATCCCCAACCTTATGGTTTGAGGTGAAGGTCCTTATCACTAGGCTATTATCTTGTCCACATGTATGATTTCTCTTGAGCCCTAAACTTTCTTCATAGCTTATCATTGTACCTTTTTTAGTTTTTAATACTTATAAGTATTAGATCATCTGTGACGTCAATTCAGTTGGATGATACAGATGGAGATTACATATAACAACACTACCAAGAGTGAAAGAGAGTCCAACCAACAAACCATATACACTACACGTAGAAAATAATGCATAGGAAATATGAAGGTTGATAGAATAGTTATGGTGAAAAAAGTAGTATAGATAGCATGTGCGTTAACCAACCTTTGTAATTTCAGAACCAATTATATCGGGCCTTGTTGAGAGAGACTGACCAACTGCACAATAAGAAAATAAAGTTAAACTGGTATCTATTGATTAGGAATGAAATACACTTAAATATGCAAGTCATTGAATGACTTCAAACAAAAAAAAGAGAACACAGCATAGTTCATTGAGAGCCCTGAACAGCACCACACCTAAAATTAAGGTAGTCCTTAATACTTACTCTTGATAAAAGTAGGACCAAGGTTTAGCATCGTTTCCTTTAAAACCTTCCCAAGAATGTAGTTTGACGTTTCCTTCTCGACATCTTCATTTGAAGTGGGGAGAAGTCCAGATATTCTAATTTGGATTGCAGCAGAAGTGAAGGCAACAAATACCTTACAATACATAAAGCCCCATAAGATTGCAATTCTACAGATTAACCTTGTTAGCAGCTCTTTATGTAGAGGAATCAGATAAGTTAATAAGAAATGTTTCACAGAGAAATGAGCCGTAAGAAAAGAATACAAGTGGAGAATATGCCCGAACCTAGACATAAGCCATGAGTCCAAGTTATTGCCTCTCCATCATTTTTACCATGATATTAGTAGCAAACTGTTATATACAGTCAATAAAGAAGTGATAAGACCTACACCAGACAAGTGTTCCTGGTTTGACCTGCTTCAACATATAACAGTTTTTGTTGTCAACTACAATTGAGGCACACAGTACGTGTGTCACATATCTTCCACTATATACTGCTTATTTAGTTATTGCCAAATGCAAATTGCTAGTCCCTTTGGGGACATGATTAAAAAATATAAATTACAAACTTCAAATTAAAAATGGCAAGTAAAAATAAAGACAATATTGGGTTGATAACAGTCAATATAAAGGAAGAGGAACATAGTGAAGTGACCAATTTAACCCTATCACTACTCAACCTAATAGTGCAAAAGTGGAGGCACTTCAAGATTTGAACCAATGAAGTTACTCCAAGAGGCTAGAGCTTTATAAATGGTAAAGATAACCACATACTCAGATGTGCATGCACTAAAAGAACTGACGGCTATGAATTAATCATATGATTTATTTATTTTTTAAATAGACTATGAATTAATCATATGATATGAGGTATATACGTATATTTTGAGGTCTAGACTTGAAAACAACTCTAGGATAACTTCCAGGTACCCCTGGTCCCAAAGACTGAACCAAAAACAATAACTTCCAATTCATGCCAAATTGCTCCCACGAGGTTTCTAAATTGAGTTTCTGCATGAATCTGTAACATATCTTTTCTAAAAGATAGACACTAGATGCGCGATAACTTGTGCCCAAAATTCAGTTGGACTTGTAGTGTGGCAAAATCCTAACAGGTTGTTGACCATCAACCAATATTTGACAGATTGAACAGAAATGATGAACAAAAATCACAGTGAAGTGTCATAATAAATTATCTCAATTACCTCAAGTAGACGAAGAGCCACTACATGGGGTCTTAAATTGAAATATTCCGACACTTGTTCCGGATCATATGTTTCAGGAAGTGGCTTTGTCCATCGCTTTGATATGCAGTAGAAATAATTAAGATATGTCTCGAATACTACGACATCAGCCAGAAACAAGTCTATGCCAGATAGTTCTGTCAAAAGATATCAAGCCTCAAAGTCAAATATTGTAGGACAAGGATGCATTAAGTTTATTTTTAAATTCTTAACACCTGAAGATGGTCGTGAGTAATAAACATAATTCTGGCACACTCCACACAGAGCCATACAGAAAAGACAGCAACATTTCCTAGATCTCATCATATAGAAACAAAATAGCTATTGCGAGCCTGCGTTGACAAACTTTATAAGGATAAAGACAAATTTTGACCTCGTCTCCCCACCAGCCTTCAATAGGAAAAGGATCCTCTCCGGTGGATTTTGCTCCATTCTATTAAATGCAGTTATGGATGTGTGGACATGTGTTAGAGAATTACTTTTGAAGGATTGGATCTAACATTATAAACTCAATTTTTTAAATGTTCATTTGGTTTCTTTTCTTCTTCAACTTCTGGATGTAAGTATTACAAGAATACTCTTTGTGTATTCTTTTGTTTATAATACAAGTTACCTTTATCAAAAAACAAAAAAAAATAAATGGTCGACAGAGTACACTTGATCTGAGGTCCTCCCATTTTTTTGAAGTGATATGCACCAAACTAACATGATGGAAAGGATTTTGTAGTTCCTTCTTCGAGCTTTCTCTATGTTATATATATTTTTTTGATTAGTATGGTAATTTTATAAATGAAAACCAGCATTAAGTGAATGTTGGTGATTAGAAGTTAAAACTTTCTATGTGTTATAATGGGGCTCAAAGAATTAAAGGTCCTTTAAGTTTAGCATATAGCCATTACACTCCATCATCCCCTGAAATCTTAGATCAATACTCTGCAATCCACTCACAAAATATAAAAGATGGTTGAAGTATCTTCTTATTCAACTTTACCCTTTAAGGTAGTAATATTGACCAGCCCCACCCGACCAACAACAACAATATACCCAATGTAATCCCTGCAATCCACTCACAAAATATAAAAGATGGTTGAAGTGTCTTCTTATTCAACTTTACCCTTGAAGGTTACTATATTGACCAGCATTGCCTGCCAACAATAACAACATGCTCAGTGTAATACCACAAGTGGGATCTAGGGAAGGTAGTGTGTGCACAGACTTTACCCCTACTTTGGAAGGTAGAGAGGTTGTTTCCAATAGACCCTCGGCTCAAGGAGAAGCATAGAAAAGCAGTTCGGGAAAAGAAATATGGATGTGAAGAAGGCACGACAAAATAGTAAAGAATGACAAAACGTTCAAAAAAAAAAGAACGAACTACAACAAAATAATACTATAATCGAAATACAAGAAACAACAGAGAGTAACAAAAATCGAAGACCAAGAAATTACTACGACTACTAGTATGGAAGGGCTATTTACTATCCCTCTACCCTACTTTGTGTCTTCCGTAGCCTCTTATCTAAGAACATGTCCTTAGTAAGCTGAAGTTGCATCATATCCCATCTAATCACCTGTCCCCAATACTACTTCAGCCTACCTCAACTTCTCCTAAAACCATCGATAACCAACCTCTCACACTTATGCACTAGGGCATCCGTGAATCTCCTCTTCATATGCCTGAACCATCTCGATCTTGATTTCCTCATCTTGCCTTCCACCGAGGCCACTCCTAGCTTGTCTCAGTAATTTTCATTTATAATCCTATCTCTCCTAATCATAGTAACTACACACCTATCCCAACATCCTCATTTCTGCAACTTCCATCTTCTCAACATGAGAGTTCTTGACTTACCAATACTCTATTTCATACGACATAGTTTGTCTAACCACCACTTTGTACAACTTGCCTTTAAGTTTTGGTGACGTTTTCTTATTACACAAGACTCAGGATATGAGCCTCCATTTTATCCACCATATACCAATACGATGTGTCGCATCATCATCAATCTCTCCACTACTTTGAATAATAGAGCCAAGATACTTAAAACTTCCTCTTTTTTGGATAGTCTAGGTATCAAGCCTCACTTCCACACCAGGATAGTCTAGTTATCAGGCCTCACTTCCGCACCAGTCTCATGTGTTTTGTCACTTAACTTGCATTCCATCTATTCTATCTTTAAACTCTAGAGTCTGTCTCCAAACCTCCAACTTAGCGTTAACTCCACCGCGAGTCTCGACAATCAAAACTATGTCATTTGTAAATAACATAGACCATGGCACCTCACCTTGGATTTGCCATGTGTAAGTCCCTCTTCTTCTCCCTCCTGTTCCACCAGTCTCCTAATAAGATAAATGGCTTTTGTAATTGAACACCCCGGCATGAAACTGAAATGGTTCTAGAAAATAAATATGCCCCTCCTCACCCTCATCTCCATCACCCAGCTCTACCAAAAATTAAAAATTAGAAGTAGAAACATACGAGACCTCACACTTGGATGGAATTCTCATGCACATTGTAATTGATAAAACTTCCTTGAAATTTAGAATGGACTACCTCAATTGATGTCCAGAATACTAGTTTGGATACTGTTAGAATAAGAATAGGTTTACACAAATCCTACTCAGAATAGGAATAGTTTATAGTCTCCTGCTTGGTAAAAAATTGTATTATAGTGTCTATAAATAGGGTTCTCTATGTAATAATGAAAATTCACAATCAATAATATTTTTCTTCAGATTTCTCAATTGTGAGAAAAATAATTTTTTTTAAAAAAATCAGTGTCACTGTGCAGTTTTTTTTTTTTGGATGACTGCTTTACGTTCCCTTTTGTTTTAGAAGTGTTATGTGAAAACCAATACCACCACGAGGTGCGAAACACTCTGAATTCTGAGGCTCCACGCGCCGTCACGCACCACCAACAGTTTCAGATCTGCGCCGGCGCGTACGACTATTTCCGGCCAATTTTTTGGCAAATTCTTTTTACCAGTTCGGTCACCTCTCCATTCCGAGATTGATCATATAGTTATTTGTTGATTTCGACCAGTTTCCGGCAACCAGATAGTATTCCCGGTGACTTGACCTTTTTTTTCCTTTTTTTTCCAGATTTCAGCACCCTATTTCCAATTTCTTTTGGTGAGAACTTCTGATTCACAGGATGTCTTTTGGGGTTGACACTTTTGGCATAAAAAATACGGGTATTGGAAGTTCGAGCACTATGATCACTTCCAAACCATTAATGGGAAGTTCAAATTATCTAGCTTGGGCTTCCTCGGTTGAGTTATGGTGTAAAGGTCAAGGTGTCCAAGATCACTTAACGAACACAACTAGTGTGGTAGATGAAAAGGCAAAGGCTAATGAAGATGCAAAAGCCAAAGCACAATGGGAGAAGGTTGATGCTCAATTATGTAGTCTCTTATGGTGATCTATTGATTCCAAGTTGATGTCCTTGTTCCGCCCATTCCAGACATGTAATTCAGTTTGGGAAAAGACTCGTGCTTTATACACTAATGACATATCTCGATTCTATGATGTGATATCTCGTATGACCAACTTAAAGAAACAAGAATCAGATATGTCCACTTACTTGGGACAAGTACAGGCAGTCATGGAGGAATTTGACACATTGATGCCAGTCACTACGAACGTGCAAAAACAACAAGAGCACAGGCAGACGTTGTTTCTCGTTCTTACACTTGCTGGACTTCCTACTGATCATGATTCAGTGCGTGATCAGATTTTAGCTAGTCCTACAATTCCTACAATTGATGAGTTATTCTCTCGTCTACTTCGTCTTGCCGCGCCTCCTAGTCACAAAGTAATTTCATCACCCACCATTGACTAGTCTACTCTCGCCTCTCAAACCATAGAAAAATGAACATATCAATCTATGGAGAATTGACGAGAAGGGGGACGTCTTGGAAAATCTCGATCCAAGTGTAGTTATTGTCATAAGTCTGGACACACTCGTGATATATGTCATATTTTACATGGTCCACCACCCAATTATGATCCCATTGCTCTAAAGGAATATAATGAGTTCCTTTGGAATCGCGCAAGTAAACAGGCATCTCCACAAGTAGCATCTATTGCTCAGCCTGATCGACCATCCAATAATGCTCATATTGCTCAAATAGAATTTGATGAGTTCCTTCAATATCGAGCAAGTAAGCAAACGTCTCCAAAAGTAGCTTCGGTTGTTCAGCATGATGTTTCTGTTGCGGGTAATTCTTTTGCTTGTGTTTCACAATCTAGTACTCTTGGATATCATGGGTCATGGACTCAGGCGCTTCTGATCATATTTCTGTTAACAAATCACTTCTGATATTATTTATTCACAATCTCTTCCTGCTATTACTTTAGCCAATGGGATCCAAACAAAACCAAAAAGGGTTGGAAAAGCCACACCATTATCTTCTGTCACTCTAGACTCTGTTCTTTATGTCCCTGGTTCTCCTTTTAATCTGGCATTTGTTAGTCATTTGACTCGTGCTCTAAATTGTAGCATAACCTTTTTTGATGATTTTTTCTCATGCAAGACTGCAGAACGGGACAAATGGACATGAATCACAAGGCCTTCACTATCTTACCTCTTCAAATTCCTTCACAGCATGCTCAAATAAAGATCCTCCGGACCTAATTCATAAACGTTGGAACATCCGAGTCTATCCAAACTGCAGCACATGGTGCCTAGTTTGTCTAGTTTATCCACATTAGATTGTGAGTCGTGTCAACTTGGAAAACACACTTGTGCCACATTTTCACGTGGTACCGAGGGTCGTTCAGAGTCTATTTTTTCCTTAGTTCATTCTGATATTTGGGGTCCTAGTAGAGTCAGTTCAACCTTAGGATTTCGTTATTTTGTTAGTTTTATTGATGATTATTCAAGATGCACTTGGGTTTTCTTAATGAAAGATCATTTTGAGTTATTTTCTATATTCAAAAGTTTCTTTAATGAAATACAAAATCAGTTTGGTGTTTCTATTCGTACTTTTCGTAGTGATAATGCCTTAGAATACTTATCCTCCTAGTTTCAGGAGTTTATGTCTCACCGAGGATTTATTCACTAAACATCTTGTCCATACACTCCTCAGCAAAATGGGGTGTGGCAGAAAGAAAGAATAGGCATCTCATTGAGACTGCTCGCACTCTTCCCATTGAATCCCATGTTCCGCTGTGTTTTTGGGGAGATGCAGTCATTTCATCTTGTTATTTAATTAATAGAATGCCCTCATCTTCTATTCAGAATCAGGTTCCACATTCCATATTGTTTCCTCAGTCACATCTCTATTCTATCCCCCCTCATGTCTTTAGGAGCACATGCTTTGTTCATAACTTAGCCACAGGGAAAGATAAATTAGCCCCTCGAGCTCTAAAATGTGTCTTCCTTGGTTACTCTCGAGTTCAAAAAGGGTATCGTTGCTATTCACATGATCTTCGTCGATATCTTATGTCAGTCGATGTTACATTCTTTGAATCTCAACCTTACTATGCATATCATCTTGATGTCTCGAAGGTCTTACCCAAACCTCAAGTCTTACCGGTACCAACCTTTGAAGAATCTACAATTACTTCTCCATCTTCAGTTGTAGTGCCACCACTCCTGACTTATCATCGTCGTCCACATCCAGCACTAGTTCCAGCTTATTCATGTCATGCGCCAGACCCTGCTCCCACTGCGGACTTGCCTCCTCCTAGCCAATCGATTACACTTCAAAAAGGTATACGATCTACTCGAAATGCTAACCCACATTATACTTTCTTGAGTAATCATCGTCTATCTTCACCCCATTATGCATTTGTATCATTCTTGTCCTCTATTTCCATTCCTAAGACTACAGAAGAAGCACTTTCTCATTCTGGATGGAGGTAGGCTACGATTGATGAGATGTCTGCTTTACATTCGAGTGGTACTTGGGAGCTTGTCTCCCTTCCAGCAGGTAAATCTATTGTTGGCTGCCGTTGGGTTTATGCGGTCAAAATTGGTCCAGATGGTCAAGTTGATCGGCTTAAGGCTCGCTTTGTCGCCAAAGGGTATACATAAATATTTGGGCTAGATCATAGTGACACTTTCGCTCCCGTGGCCAAAGTAGCATCGGTTCGTGTTTTTCTATCTATGGCTTCCGTTCGTCATTGGCCTCTTCATCAGTTGGACATTAAGAATGCTTTTCTACATGGTGATCTTGAGGAAGAAGTCTATATGGAGCAACTACCTGGTTTTGTTGCTCAGGGGGAGTCTAGTAGCCTTGTATGTCGATTGCGTAGGTCACTCTATGGTCTGAAACAGTCTCCTCAAGCTTGGTTTGAAAAGTTCAGCACAATAATTCAGGAGTTCGGCATGACTCATAGTGGAGCTGATCACTCTGTGTTTTATCGACATTCAGCACCAAATCTGTGTATTTATTTGGTTGTTTACGTTGATGATATCGTTATCACCGGCAATGATCAAGATGGTATCGCTAATTTGAAGCAACACCTCTTTCAACATTTTCAAACTAAAGACCTCGGCAGATTGAAGTATTTTCTAGGCATTAAGGTTGCTCAGTCTAGATCAGGTATTGTTATTTCTCCGCGCAAGTATGCCTTAGACATTCTTGAGGAGACAAGAATGATGGGATGTAAACTCATTGACACTCCAATGGATCCGAATGTTAAACTCCTTCCGGGACAGGGGGAGCTACTCAGTAATTCGGAAAGGTATAGACGACTGGTTGGGAAGTGAATTATCTCACAGTGACTAGACCTTTTCCTGTGAGTGTTGTGTGTTGTAAGTCAGTTTATGACCTCTCCTTGTGATAGTCATTGGGATGCAATTGTTCATATTCTACGATATATAAAGTCAACTCCCGGTAAAGGACTACTCTTCGAGGATCAAGGCCATGAGCATGTCATCGGATACACAGACGCTGATTGGGCAGGATCACCCTTTGATAGACGTTCTACATCTGGATATTGTGTTTTAGTAGGAGGTAATTTGGTGTCATGGAAGGGTAAGAAACAAAGTGTGGTTGCTCGATCTAGCGTAGAAGCAGAATATCGAGCAATGGCGGTAGCAGCTTGTGAGCTAGTTTGGATCAAACAGTTGCTGAGAGAACTGAAGTTTGGAGAAACCGGTCATATGGAACTTGTGTGTGATAATCAAGCAGCCCTTCATATCGCATCAAATCCAGTGTTTCATGAGAGGACTAAGCACATTGAAATTGATTGTCACTTCGTCAGAGAAAAGATACTCTCAGGAGATATTGTTACCAAATTTGTGAAGTCAAGTGATCAACTTGCAGATATCTTCACCAAGTCCCTCACTGGTCCTCGTATCAATTATATTTGTAACAAGCTAGGTACATATAATTTGTATGCACCAGCTTGAGGGGGAGTGTTAGAATAAGAATAGGTTTACACAAATCCTACTCAGAATTGGAATAGTTTATAGTCTCCTACTTGGTAAAGAATTGTATTATAGTGTCTATAAATAGGGTTCTCTATGTAATAATGAAAATTCACAATCAATAATATTTTTCTTCAGATTTCCAGATACATTACATACATTACAACTGAGATGACAATTAGTGTAGAAAACCTCAATTGGATACAAAGAAGTTGTAAAGTTAAACCATGGCCAAAATTGAGGTCTCTCGAGCTGTGAAGATAAGAGATCATAATCGGGGAGTGGCATGGAAGGGTTGAACTCTTTGTAAAATGGTGAAATTGCATGTCCTCAAGAGACGGTGCAACCTAATCAATACCTTTTCAAAGTGTTGTCGGTGGACTAATAGGAGACAAGTTTATAGTTGATAAAAGATCTGATACAAAATGTGAATCGTCTGGACCATGACAGTAATGATAAGTCAAGAGTTACGAAATCACCTCAAATGGGCTAAGATTAGAGTTAAAGGAGACACAACAGAAACCCCAAAAGAGGTGTCCATCCAAAACGCCGGCATCACTTTCTCCATGCAGTTCTGGTCAGAACTCCCGGCGAAAATCTCCATTGGAGAAAAGAAGGAAGGGGGGGAAGCTATTATCCAACAGGTATCTAGGTCATACCCAAAGGGTAAAACCGTAAAAGTGTGGCCTCTGATCCAGACAGACAGATCACATGTTACCTACACAGCTGGCACTAGTAGGGGCCCCACGGAAATTTCAAAATATCCACCTCTCCAGTTGGGCCAGCAAAACTCTAGTAATTTCAAAAGCCCAAAGGCTGCAGAAATTAGAAGCCCAAGAGCTTTTGCTGATAAGTCAAGACTTAAGTGGAAATTCATGTGAGGGGCAAGAGACTATGGGAGTAAGTCTAAACGAGTTAAAAGACTTAGCTCTTAATTTTTTAGAGACCTTCAGAAACTGGGAAAACAACACAGAATATTCTAAGGCCACAAGGTTACTGGAGAAGTCGACTGAAGGCTCAAGGGAAGAGAATGTATTCAAGCAATCAGGGGCTATCACAGATCACCCTAAGGCGACCGGTAATACCACACACGCAGAGGGGAAAGATCTCGAAGATGGCAATTGCGAGTCGAATCACACAGACTCGAACCTGCAAATACAACAAATCTTTGAAGCTGAACCAGTGAACATTCAACCTCCCAATTCCCAAGCAGAGGCAGAGACAGAGACGGAAACATCGAACTGGGTCAATTCACATATCCTCAAGTTAAGTAACACATATGGGATTGCTTTTGAAGGTTTCGAAAAAGAAACTTTAGCATTGCTCATGAAGATTGATGAGAGAAAATCTGAACGGGATAAAAAGGGGCTGGAGAAGAACAGTGCAATGCCTAAGAGCAGAGGAATTGGGAAGAATGAGTTAAAAAATCTGAAGTCTAGTATTAATGGAGAGGAAGGAGTCAGGAACAGGGGGAGGAATTTAAGCTTAGCTTGCAAATGAAAGTGAAAATAATTACTTGGAATGTAATGGGGCTCAATAACAAGAATACTAGAATCCTGATTAACAATCTTTTTCAGAGGTGGAAGGCTGATGTTTACTGTCTTCAAGAAACAAAGGTGAATAAAAATATAGAAGAAATTGCCAAACAATTGTGGTCCTGTAGATGGATGAGGTGCGGGTATATGGAAGCAGAAGGCAGTAGAGGCAGGATACTTATAATGTGGGATAGTAGAGTATGGGGTGGAAGCCTGATAGAAGTGGATCAGTACTCTGTCACCTATGAGTTCAAATCCATCCAGAACTCTTTCACTTGGTATTTCACTGGGGTTTATGCACCTCATACTAGGGATGAAAAACTTCTTTTTGGGAGGAATTGGCAGCAGTCAGGTAACTCAGTGATGGTCCATGGGTTACTGGTGGAGACTTTAACACCAACAGAAAAATGGAAGAGAGAAGAGGATGCAACAGAATTACCAATGTTATGTCCGACTTCACAAACTGGATAGAAGACATGGAATTACATGATACTCACTTAATTGGTGGGAAATTCACTTGGTTTAGAAGTATTAACCATCCAAGTGCTGTCAGGCTCGACAGATTCCTTTTCTCCATGGATTGGGAAGAAAATTTCAAAAAAATAAACCAAAAAATGCTGCCTAGAATAACATCTGACCACTGCCATGTGATGCTAGAGTGTGGTAACTGGGAAAAGAAGAAACCAAACTTCAAGTTCAAAAATTGGTGGCTGAAGGTTGAAGGCTTCAATGAGCTGATACATAGTTGGTGGAATGAGTTTGTAGTTGAAGGCTGTCCAGATTACAGACTTAATGTCAAGCTAAGAATGTTGAAGCAGAAACTCAAGGAATGGAGTAAATATACCTTCAGTGAATTGATCAATAAGAAAAATAGTTTGTTAGAAGAACTGGCAGAGATTGATATCGCTCAGGAAAGCAGAGAATTTAACTGAAGATGAAATGATGGTTAGGGCAACTATAATAATAGAATTGCAGGAATTGGCCAAGAATGAAGAATCTAGGTGGAGACAAATCCAGAATCTTGTGGTTAAAGCAGGGGATAATAACACCAAGTTTTTCCAAAGAATGGCAATAGCACACAAAAGGTATAACACAATTGACAAACTGATTGTCAGAGGGGAAGACATAGACGAGCCTGAAGATATAAAATCAGCTATGAAAGATTTTACAAGAAACTGTATTCGGAATCTGAAAATTGGAGACCCACCTTTCAACTCCTGGATTGCCCAACAATAACCCTGGAGGAACAAGAGTCCAAAGACCTTTCTCAGAAACTGTGGTCTTGTGTGGCCTTAAACTATGTGATGGGGACAAAGCCCCGGGACCAGATGGTTTCACAATGAGCTTCTTCAAAGCTTGTTGGGGAACATTAAAGAAAAACCTGATGCTGACAATTCAAAATTTCCACCAGAAAGAAGTTTTTGAAAAATCCTTTAACGCCACATTCATTGCTTTAATCCCAAAAAAAGCAGGAGCAAAAGAAGTAAAGGACTTCAGGCCCATAAGTTTGATTGGAGGGGTTAATATGATAGTCTCCAAGATTATCACTGAGAGGCTGAAAACTGTTATGGGGAAATTAGTGGATGTTCATCAAATGGCCTTTCTAAAAGGCAGACAAATCATGGATGCATCACTTTTGGCAAACGAGCTGTTGGATTCTCGGACAAAACAAAAAGCCTCAGGTTTACTTTGCAAACTAGACATTAAAAAGGCTTATGACCTTTGGCAAACGAGCTGTTGGATTCTCGGACAAAACAAAAAGCCTCAGGTTTACTTTGCAAACAAGACATTAAAAAGGCTTATGACCATGTCAATTGGAAATTCTTATTAAAAATTCTAAGTGACATGGGATTTGGAGGAAAGTGTATAAACTGGATAAATTTCTGCATTTCCTGTGTAAAGTTCTCCCTAATTATAAATTGCAACTCAAAAGGTTTCTTCCCATCCCGAGAGGGTTGAGGCAGGGGGATCCTCTTTCACCCTTCCTTTTCCCTTTAGCTATGGAAGGACTCAATCAGATGTTCAGAAAGGCCAATACCAATGGTTGGTTAAAGGGGTTCAAGGCACAGATACAGGGGAATAGAGATGATGAGTTGGGAGTCACTCACTTGCTATATGCAGATGACGCCCTTATTTTTTGTGAAGCTGATGTTCTTCAGATCAGGCATATTCGGGCAATCCTTACCATCTTTGAAGCTATTTCAGGTCTGCATGTTAACTGGCAAAAGAGCTTTCTATATCCAGTCAACCTAGTAGGCAACATGAAGTTGCTAGCTAATAACTTGGGATGTCAAATTGGATCTTTGCCCACAAAGTATCTAGGAATGCCATTGGGGGCAAAGAATAAGGAGTTGGAAGTATGGAGTAAAGTGTTGGAGAGATGAGACAAAAGGTTGGCTAGGTGGAAGAGCCAATATCTATCTCTGGGAGGAACGTTGACCCTAGTGAAATATGTGCTAGATGCCCTGCCATCCTATATGATGAGTCTGTTTCCTATCCCAAAATGTATAGTAAAGAAAATCAACCATCTCAGAAAGACTTTCCTTTGGAATGGAAACGGGGAGAACAAAGGCTATAATTTGGTGAAATGGGATGTCGTAACCCTCAACATGAAACAAGGGGGATTAGGCATCAAGAAATTCCGGCTCCAAAATTCATGCTTATTACAAAAGTGGTTGTGGAGATTTTGCAATGAAGACACATCTCTCTGGAAGAGAATTATTATAGAAAAATATGGCCAAATAAGTCATTGGACCACTGAAGAAGCTCTTGGGGTGTTCAGCTGCAGTGTATGGAAAACCTTCAGAAGATTATGGCCTCAATTCAAGGTCAACACCTATCTCAAGGTAGGGAATGGAATGAAAATTGACTTCTGGAGAGAAAACTGGATAGGGGATGAGAGCCTTATGGCTAAGTTTCCTGATTTATGCATTCCCAGTAAACAAGACAGAACCACTATTTCTCAGTGTGGAGAGTCCACACGGTTGGAATCTTATTTTCAGAAGGGCCTTTAATAATTGGGAGATAGTCAGAATTGCAAACTTACTCCAACTTCTTAGCACCTTCCTAGGTATCTCTGAGGTTCCAGATAAGGTATGTTGGAAGCTCCATAGCAAAGGAATATTCACTGTAAAGTCATGTTACTGGAGGAGTAATGTACCTCAATCACAAGGTCGTTTATGGCCTTGGAAATTAATTTGGAAGATCAAAATTCACCTAAAAGTTTCTTGCTTTGCCTGGTTGGTATGTAGGAGAGCATGCCTTACACATGAAGTTCTACAGAGAAGTGGTAGACAGATTTGCTCAAGGTGTTTTATGTGTGATCAAGAGGCTGAGGTCAATGGACATCTGTTTCTACACTGCAAAACAGCTGTAAATCTGTGAAACATGTTATGTATTTTTGGGTGTGTGTTGTGTAATGCCAAAGACCATTAAAGGGTTACTGCTTAGCTGGAAGGAGATTGGGAAAAGAGGAAAAGAAGAGGACTGGTGGGAACTGATCCCAACATGCATTTGGTGGACTTTATGGAAGGAAAGGAATGTAAGATGCTTTGAAGACAAGAGTAACAACATCCAGAAAATCAAGATGAATTGCCTTAGGTTACTCTATTTTTGGTGTAAACAGGATATGGTGGGGGATATAGAACTTTTTGTGGATTTTATAGGAAAACTGTAAAGAACCATGATTTAGTGTTTATGCTTTTTGCATTGCCCAGAAGGGGTTTGTAGCTGATCAGTCTCATCATTTTTGGGATGATGAGCCTGTTTTGTGAATATAAAGTTACCTTTCTCTCAAAAAAAATAAAGTAATGATAAGTCAAGAGTTGTACAGTTGCGGAGTTGTAAAAGGTTGAACTATAGGAAGTCGAGATGTGCAAGGACAAGATATTTGATGCATGATCCCATGAGAATTCATGAACTGCTGGAATGCAATTTGTGATCAAAGCAAAGTTCTCATATGGTCATACAGATTTGTATGAACTCAGGAAGGTGATGCCAATACAATTAGATATTAAGAGGCCTTGTAATATCGGATTCTTGGAGGAAAGACATACTCTAATCAGATTATCACTGCTTGAAGATTATGCAACGTTAATGTCATGAGCATGAGAGCTATGAGTTAGAAACAGATATTATCCTTTAAGGGATCCAAAGTTTATTCCGGAGCAACAAACAACTATTGCCATAGTATGGATATCCTTTACAGGACTGCCAACAAACTTGTTCGATAAGGAATCGATGTTTTCCATAGCTAATGAAGTTGGAAAACCTTTAGTGATCGACAAGGCCACAAACAATCAAACGAGACCTAGATGTGCTAGGGTAAAAGTGGAGGTCAACCTACTGAAGGAGTTGCCAAAGAGGATATAGATAAATTGTATTGAGGAAGAATCAGGAGAAGTAAAATTGAAATGGCAAGAAATTCAATACGATTACCTACCAAAATATTGTACTCATTGTAAGATTCAAGGTCATGATATGCAAGGATTGCTGATGACTACTGATCAAGTCTACAACATGAGTGTCTCAGATCAAGTGGAGAAGGAAAAGGTTCAAGAAGAGGGACTACATGGAGAGATAGAAGCTCCAAAAGAACCACCAGATGGAAATCAGGAGAGTGAATTAATCACAGGAATGGGAGAGGCTAACACATCTCTTCTGCAGGACACAACTACACAAGAAGGGTAGACAAAAGTGGTTAACACTATGACTGATGACACAAACAAACAGGAATCAACAAGGAATGAGAATAATGAGGACAAAGACAAGGAGGATAGTACAAGCAACTAGTGGCCAAGAACCATAAGCATAATGCCACAAATAAGGAGACCCCACAGGTGATGAAGTAGAGAAGGAGATTGACACGGTGAGGAGGAGGTGGATAACAACTCTAGCTTACTACGTGAGAGTAACAAAGGAGAACAATCTCCTAGACAGATCACAAAGGAAAGAAGAGAAGGAAGACAGCATAAGGCATGGGAGAAAAGTGTACCTCCTAAGGCAGTGAGAAGTAGGCAAACAAAGAAAGCCTCTGGGTATGTCTCAATGAATTGCTCTCTCATATGGAACATCAGGTCAGTGAATACTCAACAGGCCATTGAGAGACTAGTTATATTAAACAGACAAAAACACTTCAATTTTATTGAATTACTGGAACCTTTTCAGCACATTAGACATATAAACATGTATAGATTGTGGATGGGTACTGTACTACATAATATTAATGGCAAGATCTGAATTTTTGTGGAAAAGGACATTCAAGTGGAGGTTCAAAGAGATACTGAGCCGCTGTTGTCATTCAACCTTCTTCATTTAGATGGAGGCCAGGAATTGGTTGTGACAATAACTTATGCTAGTACTGACAGGACTACTAAAATTGCATTGTGGGACAACCTGTATGATATAGCCTCACATATGAACTCCCCATGGCTAGTGGGAGGGGATTTCATTGTGATTACTGATGAGTTGGTATTTTTTATTTAATTTTTTTTTATGACCGTGGTGTTCGGGCCAGCTTTCGCGCACCTCGACTAACTCCACAAGGTACCTATCACCTCCCACCAACAACAGGTACCAGGTAACTCTGTCCACCAAGGCTAGGACAGATGGGAAGAATCACCTAATGTTTTTTGTCTCCATTGAGTTTTGAACCTGAGACCTCAGGGTTCTCAACCACTTCATTGACCACTAGGCCACACCCTTGGAGCCTCATGAGTTGGTATTGTACCAACTTATTAGACTTTTATTCATGAATTGTTGTTATGTTTTAATGCTAATACAAGGGATTTTAGGCCATTGTTCTCTTATGTACAGGCATTTCTTGAAAAATGAAGAATGAAGGATTTGAACTGAAAAATAATACACCGGTGAGGAACCAGCATCCAGCAGGAGTGCACCGGCGTTCCACAGGTGCAACGCCGTCTAAGAAGGAAGGCATTGTGTAAGGCACCTGTGCTTGACAGTTTTGAACCGGCATTTCGTTGGTCTGGCTCATGTGCCACTGGTTTGGAGCATACTGAAGCAGCAACACAACCGGCTATGGACGGTTTTGCACCCGCAGCGCAAGTGAAAGACGAAAGTAAAGGAGCAAACTCGTACTTGATGCTGAAAAGGCATCCTTTGGCAGGTTCCAAGGATATTATTGGGATATGTGTAATTATGTACTATCATCTTCTTCCCAATTGGGGATATTCTAGTTAGTTTTCATTATTGCATAGTAGAGACTAGAGAGTAGAGAATAGACATTGAAGAATAGTTTTTCCTTGCTGAAGAAGAAAACCCAAATTGTACTTCTCCGAGCTTGGATCTGAATTCGATTACACCTTATGAATGGAGTATAACTTTGATGGTATATTCTCTATGTTGTTATTTATGAGTAACTAAATCTCTTGCTAGGGGTGTGTGTGCACCACGTAGGTGTAAACTTGAATGGGTAGTGACTAAATAGTTCTTAAATCAACTATTATGATGGATCTATTGTTGTCTTCGAGGTTTAATCTAAAAATCAATGATGGCAACATTGGTTGAACCTAACTCTATTGTGACTTGAGAAAGCAAAATAAGGTTGGTAAAACTTCATTAGTGAGGACTTGAGAAATTGGTCATTGGGTTAGAGTTAGAGATAGTCTAATCTGATTGATTTTGATTTCTCATTTAAGGGTAGATCTAGAGATAGTCTAATCCACTCAAGCAATGCTTGGTGTTTTGTTTGCATGGTCTTGAAGTTCAGAAGAATCCAAGATATACGTATACATTAGTTCGAGAGAATATTGGATATAGTATCGACCAAATGCTATCCATGTGTTAATTGGTTTGAAACTAGTTGATCATAGCCTATGGAGTTGAAACTCCATCGATATTGTATACACCCCTAGTTGCTTCTAACTTGTTGAACTCTCTTTTGTGTTCCCCAACTCCCAAAAAATTTTACATTATTGTTTGGACAACATCGCATTGGGGAGGCATGGATGAAATAGAGGCTTGCCTCTAGAGTCTTGTGTGATAAGAAGGTACCACCTAAACTCAAAGGTAAGTTCTACAAAGTGGTGGTTAGACCGTCCTTATTGTATGGGGTGGAGTATTGGTCAGTCAAGAACTCACATGTTCAAAAGATGCATGTTGGGAGATGAGGATATTGAGATGGATGTCTTGGCATACTAGGAGCGATAAGATTAGGAATGAGGTTATTCAGGAGAAGGTGAGAGTGGCTTCTATAGTGGACAAGATGAGGAAAGCGAGACTAAAATGGTTAGGACATGTGCAGAGGAGGTGCGCTGATGCCCAGTGATGAGGTGCGAGAGGCTAGTTGTAGGGGTACGCAGAGGGGAAGAGGTAGGCTGAAAAAGTAATGGAGAAAGGTGATTCGACAAGACATGGCACAACTTCATATTACCGAGAACATGACTCTAAATAGAAATGAGTGGAGGTCGCGTATTAGGATAGAAGGTTAGTAGAGGTAGAGTGTTGTCTTGCCTTGTGAAGGTTTAGGATTGTTAGAGTCCACCGTAGTAGTTGTAGTTGTACCCTTGTAATTCTTGCCATATGTTTATTGTGGTTCGATTATGACACTATTTTACTGTTGTTAGTCTCTCTCCATGAGATAGCGGTAAGGTCTGCGTACACTCTACCCTCCCCAGTTCCCACTTAGTGGGGTTCCACCGGGTATGTTGTTGTTGTATAGTACTTTAGGACACGAGTAAAGCATTCCTATTGGCTGACATATTATCTTTGTAGCCTATAAATAGTAGTTTTCATTCACTTGTAAAGGGTTGACTTTTGGACAATACTAAGGAATACATTGATATTCTTGTGCTCCAAGTTTTCTGTTATTTTACATTCTTCACTATGTCTGAGCTTTCAAGAACACGAGCATTTCACACTTCAGATTTCAGAATCTGATGAACTAGGCTATCTTCGGAACCAAGCTGAATCAAGAAATATCTGAGTATTACTGTTTCTTTTATTTATTTCAATACATTTTTGTTCTTAATAAGCTTATCTAACAACATTATATCTGCTTAAAAATGAACTAACGAGTTAACTCAATCCGTGTATCCTTGACCTCGTGACAAATTCAACAGTACCATTTTCCCGTTAAACACATGGAATCCCCACCGCGGCACAAGAATTTAAAAAAGAGGAAAAAATGAAAGAAAAATAAAGTACCGTGGTACTGCAAATTCTGCAAACAACCACACGCATAACATCAAACACATACTCAGCATTACATAGCACAGATTTACATATAACAAAGTACAAAACATTATAATGTCAGTTGAAACCAAATTCCAAGTAATCCAACAAAAAGAAAGATAAAAGAGGAACCTGGGTAATGAGGTTGAGGCCAAGAGGGAGAATCAGAAACCTCTGAAGAGACCCGCGGGTCCTCAACATGACGAAGCCAAATGAAATCATCAAGGGACTTAGTGAGTTTGGGAATACGAAAGGTTTTGTTAGCCCATTGTAGCCCCTTGCCAATTCTCTTCTTTATGAACTCCGCATCCTTTTTAACCACCTCTGTTACGTTCCCAAGAGCATTCTTTTCCAATTTTTGCCTGTGGGCATTGCTATTTTTCCTGATTGTTCCGGAAGAAGCCCAGACTTTATGTGAAGAGATTTGGGGTACCAACGGTGCTGCTAATGCTGCAGCAAATGGCATTTTTTGGACTTCAATACAATTTTGGGGGATAATTCATGGGGAAGTAGAGGCCATGGATAACTGGAAAATGGAACAGGAAGGAAGCAACTGTGTAGTGAACGGAAGCGAACTATTTGTGCCTTCTTTGGGTTCGGGTTCTATTTTTTTTTTGTGGCTATGGTTAAAGTGTTGTTTACGTGGATCGTAAATTATTTAAATTTCCAACTCGTGAAATCTAGGAAAATGTGAAGCCCATTCAAGTTTTAGAGTTTGTTTGGTATTGCTGTTAATAACTCTTTAGTTTTGGGAAACTTTTAAAAATAGCAAATAGTAGGTCTTAGATAGGAATCTATAGCGAGTGTATTTCAAAAACAGCAAATATTAGGCTTTAATTACAAATAATAGTAAAATGTTAGGGGAGGAGGGAGGAGAGAGGCGAGTGAGATCTGGGAGAGAGAGGAGAGTGTAACTTTTAGCGGATTTTGGAGAAAAAAATATAAATACAAACTGATTTGTATCAAAATGAATGCATATTTAGAGGAGAGAGCGAGCAAGATCAAGAGAGGGAAGAGAGAGGCGAGCGAAATCGAGAGAGGGAGGAGAGAAGTGAGCGAGATCGAGAGAGGGAGGAGAGAGGATTGTATTTTGTATTTATTTTACATTATATTCTGTATTTATCTTGTATCAATTGTATTTTGTATTTATTTTTGCATTGTATTCTATATTTATTTTGTAACTATTGTATTCGAAATACAACGAATACAATTGTATGCATCCTCTCTTTGATTGGATACAAATACATTTGACAGAGAGGATGAATTCATATTGTATTCGTATGAATACAAATGCAATTAATACAAAAATACAAAATATAATTTTTCGAATACAGTTGAAATAATACAAAATTCTCACCTATATTTGATTGAATAAAATTGATACATAATACAGTTGAATGGATTTCTTCGTATTGGCATGAAAGAGAGAAAAACAAAGAGAGAGAGAGAGGAAGGAGATGCAAGGGAGAGAGGAGAGGGTTTGCTATAAAAACAATGTATTGCTGTTTATTATAATATTTTTAAACTATAGCTGTTTTCCATCAATAAATTGTAATTTTTGCTATTTTCCATAGTTTTCCCTATTTTTAATTATTTTTAAATCATCATGTTAATATTATATCAATATTTAATTTATTTTTTTATGTATAATATTGATTGAAAATTTAAATATGTACATTTTAGTTTAATAAAAAAATTAATAAAAAATTTATAATAAATATTTAAAATAATTTCTCTTTATTAAATAATCTTAATATTAAAAGTGTATTGATACTTATCCTTTTTCATAATTTGACTCACAAAAGCACATTTTAAAAAATATTAGTCAAACACAATTTGCTTATCAAAAGCACTTTTCAAATGAATTAGACAAACATAATTTATTTATTTTTTAAAACACTTTTCTAAAAAACTACTTTAAAAAGTACTTCTAAAACCTCCTTAAAAATATCAAGCAAAATAAATTTAAAAATCATTCCACAAATTAAATTACTACATACAAAAAATTCACCACAAAAATAAATAAATATAAGGGATATATTGATAAATATGTATATATGGTGTGGATATTTTGGTGTTGAAAAAAATAATTTTCTGCTTCTACTTCTGCTTTCTAAGAAGTATAAACTTTTAGCATCTTCCTAACAGCAAAAAAATTGATTTTACTTCCATTTAAAAACAATTTTATTAATTGGCCAAACAATTTGATTTTTCAAAATAAGTATTTTTTTCTCAAAATAAGTGTTTTGGCCTCCCAACAGCAATGTCAAACCGGCTCTTAGAGACTACGAATATTATTATAGATTTTAGGGGTCTAGAGTGTATAAGAATAATGCAGAATGTAGAGTATTAGTAGTGTTTGCACTAGTTATGCTATGATTTTTCTTATGTAATGTTTGGTTTGGTCTATTAAAAATACGAAAAAGGGTCAAAATTGCCCCTGAACTATGTGAAATAAATCACTTATAACCTCCATTATATTTTGGGATAAAAAATGTCCCCGCCGTTATCCCAAGAGATCACAAATACCCTCAAGAGTTAACACCAGCCACATGGCAAGCCACGTGGCATTAATTCCTCCACCTAAGCTTGCCAACTAGGATATCCACTCATTAACTCTAACCCAATTTATAACTCAATCCTAACCCAATCTTGCTAGATCCGACCCACTAAATTTAAAAGGCAAATATCATTTTTTCACCTTAACTTTGTCGTAGAAGCCCTTAGGCACAACTTTTCATGTGTTAGTCCTACCAAGCAATCAAAACAGAAAAGCTAAGCTTAAACACCATTCAATACACTGTGACAAAGGCGGCCACCACTGCTCCACATGCCCTTTCGTAGAAATCACCAAATTGCTGCCAATTTGCATCTTGGTTTCCATTGTGAGCCAAGTATATTATGGTTGCTGATGACCCTATTGCACCCGTTGCCAGCGCAAAATCACCTTTAAAATTATCAAAAAAAACATAACAATTTTGGAAAATTATTCACAATGGAAACTAATTGAGGGCTTCTACGACAAAGATGAAAAAGGACGTCTCAAGCTCAATAAAGCTGAGGTGAAAAGATGATATTTGTCACCTAATTTTAGTGGGTCGGGTCTAGCAGGAATGGGTTTGGATTCGAGTTATAAATTAGGTCAAAATTAATGAATAGGTATCCTAGTTGTCAAGCTTAGGTAGAGAAACCGGTGCCACATGGCTAGCCATGTGGCTGGTGTTAACTCTTAGGGTATTTGTGGTCTCTTGGGATAACAACGAGGGCATTTTTGATCCCAAAATATAATGGAGGGTATAAGTGGTCTATTTTGCATAGTTTAGGGGCAATTTTGACCCTTTTCCATTAAAATTAACATACATTGCATAATTTTTTTTAAACGAACATTTGTTTATGAAAATACCCTCCACAAATATGATAGAAAGAATATGGAAAAATTGCCCCTACCTATCTCCGCAAAAGATGTTAGAAGCTTTCTAAGGCATACTGGTTTTTATCGCTAATTTATCAAAAATTTCTCCAAAATAGCACACTCATTGTGTAAGTTACTCGAGAAAGAGATGAAGTTTATTTTTTATGAGGCATGTTTGCAGGCGTTCAAAGGGTTAAAGGAGAAGCTGATTTCTGCACCTATCATTGTTTCACCAGATTGGGCCCAGCCATTTGAAGTTATGTGTGATATGAGTGGGGTGACGCTTGGCATAGTGTTAGGGCAGAGGCGTGAGAAGATTATATATCATATATACTATGCTAGAAAAGCTTTTAATGTTGCTCAAAGTAACTACACGGTGACTGAACAAGAATTGCTTAGCGTGGTCTTCGCATTCGAGAAGTTTAGATCTTATTTGTTTGGCACCAAAGTTTTTGCGCACATTGATCATGCAACACTGAGGTACTTTTTGGCAAAGAAGGATGTTAAGCCAAGATTGGTTCGTTGGGTGTTATTGTTGCAAGAGTTTGACTTTGAGGTGAGAGACCGAAAAGGGACTGAAAATCAGGTTGCCGACCACTTGTCCAGACTAGAAAAAGAAGCAATGTTGAAATTGGTAGATGGGGTTGAGATAGATCACACTTTTCGGGATGAGCAAGTTTTGGCAGTATCTCATGATCTGATTTCGAGGTTCGCAGATTTAACTAATTACTTGGTGAGTGATGTGATACCTTTAGATTTTTTGTTTCACTAACGCCAAAAGTTTATGTATGATGTGAAGAAGTTTTTCTGGGAAGAACTATATTTGTTTCATGTTTGTGCTGATAAGATTATTCATTGTCGCATACCCAAGGTCGAGATGATGAGTAGATTAGAAGCATGTCATGCATCGCCTGTTAGAGGTCATCATAGTGGTATCCGGACCGCTCATAAATTATTGCAATGTGAGTACTATTGGCCTACCATCCACCAAGATGCTCATGATTTCGCCAAGTTTTCTGATCGTTGTCAAAGAGAATGAGGTATTTCAAGGAAACATGAACTCCCACTCACTCCTATTCTGGTGATTGAACTATTTGATGTTTGGGGCCTTGACTTTATGGGTTCCTTTGTGAGTTCTAATGGGATGAAATACATACTTTTGGTTGTTGATTATGTGTCCAAATGGGTGGAGGCCGTTGTGCTTCCTAATAAATAAGAAAAGAGTGTCACAACATTCCTTAAAAAAATATCTTCTCCAAATTTGGTACAAAATAGACAATTATTAGTAATGGAGGTTCCCACTTTTGTAATATGTTGTTCAAAGTATTGCTTGAGAAATATGGGGTTCGACATAGCGTAGTACCTTATCAAAAAATACCAAAAAGATTCTTTTGTTCTCTTTGATTTTATTTGTAGTTTTTGTTTTCCTTACTTAGTTTACAGTACTAGTACTCTTCCCACATGTACCATGCCTCCTAAATCGACTCTGACGCGTAGGGGAAAGGCCGCCACACCTTTTAAAAAGGCCGGGGCTCGGACGATGAAGACTCGCTTACAAAATCAGCCCACAGATGATGAATAAAGTGGCTCCGAGTATAATACTCTGTCAGCGCTGACTCAATGCTAAGCCTTGGGCCACCAGAAATCAAACCAAGCAAATTACATTGGAAGCCGAGCCTTTGAAAATTACTTCTCCACCCTATACTCCTGTAGCACCCACTTCCCCCCAATCTGAAAAAGAGGGAGGGATCCTCGAAGTGGGAAAGCAAAGGCAACCAATCAGGGTGATGAGTGATAGATTTACACTTATTTGAGGCCTATTTAATTCAATAATTAATGTCCTCAATGCCTAAGTATGCCCTTTTTTGATGATATTTTGATGATTTGCAGCTATGAAGGCTAAGGTACAAGGCATGGATGAATACGTGAAAGAAAGGCCAAAAACATGGAAAGAAATGTAAACTCCACATTGTTGATCGCCTAATGTAAACTCAAAGTTGAAAATGTCAAGGCAGGATTGGCGAACTGAATCTTGAATCGGCGACTCGCCGAATGTTATAGGTTAACTGAATGACCATCACCGAAGGTGACAGACCTATGACAAAATATGAAGGCTTACAAGGCGAACAAAAGTGGTAATCGGTGATTCGCCGAACGTGAAAGGCAGACTCAAATGAGCTCACCGACTGAGGTTTAAACATCTGAAGCCTAAAGCAATAGAAGGGCGAGCTAAGGAGTAGACGGCGATCCGTTGAATCAGCTTAGCGAGCCTAACTAATGTCACCGAAGTGGTCACGCAGTGAATTTTGAGCTAAATTTTGAGAAACTATAAATAGCCCAAAGGACAGAGTAAATAGGAGACTTTTGGAGATTCTTTGGAAATTATTTTTTTAGAATAGAGTTTTGAGACTATTGAAGAAATATTCTTAGTTTGGGGTTTTAACTTTTCACTCTTGAAATTGACAATTTGAAGTTGAAATCGAAGTGGGTGTTGATTATATTTGTTTAATTTCATCACATCCATGGATGCTCTCATAATAGGTATAATTTCTTTACTCTTTGTGATGGGTGGCTAAAACCCCAACTCTAGGGGTGCAATTATGAGATTGAGTGTTGATTTAATGTAGTGAGTATTGTGTTGTGCTTTGTTTTATGGCCGTTCACTCATGGATTTAGGCTAATTAACATAGAGTTAATTCATGGGTTAAGGTTGCAAACTTAATCCTATCTTCGATCTTCAATTGATGCTCGAAAGAGATCGATTAGAGTGAGTAATTAGTCTAATGCTTGCTATTTAGGTTTGATGTGAAATTATGGGTCAGATCTATTTGCCCAAATCTGCTTGAAAAAGAGATTTCATAAGGTATTGGGTTGATTTGTAGTTCACATAGATGAGACCGAAAGGAGATTTTATGAATTGATACTATGAGATCGAAAGAAAATTAGTGTCATTGAAGATGACCCAGCCTATCCATGATTGTTTAGCAATATTGAGCACCATAATTACCCCTATGTGACATCATTTCCAATCTCCGCACCCTAGATTATTTCTCAATTGCTTGAATCCTTGATATTTTAGTTTAATTTTGATCCTTGATAATAAAATCCTTCTTCGTAAATTTGGTGGAATCATCCACTCTTCTCTTAATTGCTGCGAATGAATGAATTTACAATCTAAAGTTCTTAATTGAATTCCTTGCCTTACACCATTCTCTGTGGGATTCGACCCCGACTCTTAATTGGATATTTTTATTGACAATGATCACTTATTCTCTTAATTGTTTGGAGGATAGTTTGAGCGTTATCAAAAATAGCACATAACTAAATACTACACTGGTACATAATAATCAAACAAAGTTTTCGATGTTGTTTGATCATAATTTTTTTCAAAAAGAATTGAAAAATAGTGTTTGGCCATATAACGTGTCATTATTTGGCAAACATGCCCAATTTCCAAATACTAGAAAAAATTAGTATTAAAGATATAAAATCTCCCATAAACTTGTCCGCACAACTTAGTTTAGCAATGTTACTTTACGAATTTTTTTTGCCCAGCTTATCTAATTTGAGTTGAATTTAACTACCCCTTAAAAGGTGACGTGACAGAATTTGTATCACCAACTTTCTACAAGCGTGTGAATAAGAGAAAAGCACAAAATACTGAGTCAAATTATACACATGTCATCTTTGTATTGGATGGCATACCTTAATTATTATTTTTTACTAATTTTAAATATTTTTTTTCAATTAACTTTTCTCTTTCGTTATCTGTTCTTTTCTTCTTCCTCCTCCTTTATCCTTCTTTCTTTTCTATTTCTTTTTTTTTTTCATTCCAGTTCCATGATAACATTCATCTACTCTCAAATGACAAACTTCTTTTACATATTTCTTCTTTTCTATTCTCGTTTTAATCTTTTCTTCTTTTTTTTTGATAGAAAATTTGGTGTTTAATTCACTGACATTATTTTCGACATCAAGAAGATTATTAGACCATCAGTTCAAAAAGTTATTAGAGAACAAGTCGATTTTTATTTTTAAAAAAATAATCAAAAATAATGTAGGCAAAAAACAGATTTTAGAGTCTTCAGCCAATTCATCAAAAAATTAATATTTTATGCTAAGAAAATTTTCAATCTTCGAAGAAGGTGGTGATATACCTGAAATTTGAATTAGGGTTTGTTGATTGAGGGGTAGATTAATCAAGGGGTTCTGATTTTGGCTCAATCTTAGAGAAAATCATGGTGGGTGTAGGAGTTGGTTCAATGGAGAAATTGAGTTCTTCAAATTGAATCGTGAAACCTATTTTCATTACAAAAAATTAAAAAAATTGGAGAAGATTTCTTTTTTTTTTACCTAAAGAGACAAAAGTTGTTAGCTTATCTTAGAACAAAAGTTGAAGAAAAAATCATTGTAGCTTGTGCAATTGAAAAGACTGTTCAGATTTCTCCATGGAAATGAAAAAAGGGCAGAGTTGTTATTGAGGAGGTGGGGAACTTTGGGGGACGACGGCAATTGATGTGAGAAAAGAAGTAATTATTATGGAGATTTTAGTAACTAATTAGGAACTAATTCATGTGAAACTATGATTAATAAAAAAAATTGATAAAAAAAAAAAGAAACACAATAAAATTAAAATCAATAGAAAGTTCTAACGTGGCAGCGAGTGAACAACACCTTCAATGGTAAGATTGATTCTTTAATTTTGAGTATGTATAACATTCAACTCAAACTAGATTAGGGTGGTAAAGAAACATTCGTAAAGTTACATTGCTAAACTAAGTTGTACGAACAAGTTTAGGGGGGATTTTATGTCTTTTAAAAAATATATTCAAAATTACCTCAAACTTTTATATTTTATAAAAATATCCATCATTTATAGTTTCCTAGTTCATTGTACAATATTTATACAGTTTTATATATATTTTATACAATTTTTATCTGAGCTGTCACGCCCCAAGTCTCATTGAGACGGACAGGCACCCGATGCCCTAAAGACTCGAGAAAACCAACTTATAATTTGTGCTTAATGTACATGCAACTATGATAATTATAAATCTTTGATGAGTATAGTAAGATACTCTAATAAAAGATTCACATTGATAGACCCAAAATAAATGCACATGACTTGGTTGTTGAGGCCTTTATTACTAGAAAACAAGACATAACATGTGCTTTACTTTGACGTTAATCTACAAAGCCTCTAAAAGATAGACACTTAGCCTATGACGGGACAGGATCCCGCCATACCCCTTAACCATAATATAATTTCAAGTATATGCTAGAAACTCGGCAAAGCCCTGAAGCAACCTGGAGCTCACCAAAGATCGTTGAGTATCCTATGATTATATTGAGAGATTCTATTAGCTTGAGTACCTGTACCTGCGGCATGAAACATAATATCCCCATGAGGGACGTCAGTACAAAAGAATGTACTGAATATGTAAGGCATAAAGTAACCAAATGTAAAATAAGAGCTCAAGTAAAATCAGGTACAAATGTACAAATATTCTGTATAGATAAGGATAAGAGACCACCTTTGCTTATACTTGTGGAATCATATACATTACATTCACCTTTGCTTATACTTGTGGAATCATGTACATTACATTCTTTGCTTTAGTTTACTCATATTTGCTTTATAGACTTCGTAGCATGTGACATAATGACCAGCTGATCAGTGGTAGAAGAGAATGACCCATGCTAGGCATTTTAACCCCTGGGATACGGTCCTCATAAATATACAAATCGGGATCGACCCATGCTAGGCTTTTAGCCCCTGGGCTGCCACCCCTAATAATATAGATTGAGATCGGCTCATGCTAGGTATTATCACCCCTGAGCTACCACCCTTAAGTACAAGAATTAGGATCGGCCCATGCTAGGTATTTTAACCCCTGAGTTGTCACCCATAATTATATAGATTCACTTTACCTTGTCTCTTTAATCTTTGAGATTGTTCTTTTGATGTTCATAAGTCTTTTGAGATTTAGGACTACATACTAGTGATGTAGACATGTGAATAAATTAATTAGACAGAAACAATGATAAAGGAAGCAAATATAACTTTATTGCGATACTTAGGAACTTATATGACTCATGAACTTCATTGGGCACAAAGAATATATACAAATGATCCATGAAGGTGTGTGACTAGTAAGGACATGTAACAAATGAGTCATTAAGGTGTATAAAAAGTGAGCAAGTGATTCTATTTAGAAGATGCTTCATTTAAAACATTTGGACATTTCACTCGGAGCATATATGCATTTGTAATAGAGACTGTAACTCCTCAAATGGAGAGGCAAGGACTGTATAAAATGATTTGATAGCTAAACACTTAGTGGACGATGTCAAATAAAAGAGTGCATAAACATCTGAACTAATAAGCACATGACAGAACCCAAATAAGGGTTGTACATTCCACGTAAATGACATATAAAATGAATAATGGACATAATGTGTATCTGACATATAAATACTTGTAACATGTATAATGTAGGATCTTATTGACTCAATGAACCTCATTTGACTTGGTGGATAACTCATGAAACTTACTGTTTAATAGTACTTTGGAAGTATATACACACCAATATTGGATAATGAACACATATAGAAGTAGTTTCATAAACTTTTGAAAATTTGGATAGTATAAGGGAGATCATTAGCTACATTGAAGATTGTACACCTTCACATTGTATCTTTACCATGAGGATCACTTAGAGATCTCAATTTGTTGGTAAACAGTATATAGGACTTCATGCCAAAAGATATGGAATCAAATAGCCTAACATACTTACTATACAATTCAAAAAGTATGACTTATGCTCCTTCTCTTCAGATTATTAATCTACAATGAAATAGGTTGTAAGACTAGTATTAGTAGCTAATCAACTTGTTTGAGCTACTTGATCTTACCAAAAAGGTAACCAAGTAATAAGCATGCAATTTATCTGGGCAATGTTTTCTTCCCTTCACTTTAATCACGTCTATATACTACACAACCTTCTTATCAAGTCCTTCCCAAAACTCCATGGACTGCGGAAAACATAGACATTAATATATAAATCTATGGTAGATAGCCAGTCCATGTAACACCCAATCCAGTGATGTATCCCTATGCCCTGCAATATTTAAATCCTTAACGTCTCCATAACTTCTCCACACATCCAGTCACATCCCTTATCATAATATACATAAAATCGTCCCTAAACATCATAATGTAATAGAAGCAATATGAACTCACGATTTCTGATCTCCGCCATTTGAGGAGCTAACATTATATTTAAAATGCTCAAACGAGCTCATAATTGAATTTAAAGGGGACTCCCCTCCATGGCTGTCCCAACATGCACAAACCACCAAAACATCGTCCCTAATATTACACCATACAAAAGGAACAATTCCCAACTCACTAACACATACCAAATGTCTTAATTAACTCAAGCACAAGAGAGGGAGAAAATTGCAGTAGCTTACCTTGCTGGAATGAACAACCACTTGATAAGGCTTGAATTCTTCAAGGTAAAGTGTAACATCTCGGATTTGAAAAAGTCTAAAGAGGGGAAATGGGAAAGGAAGCCAAGGTGAAGTCACTCACCACGAGCAAATAAACGCCTCGTGGTGCATTGTACGGCCCGTATAGTGGTCCGTACAAGGCATCCTTCAGATTTTGAGTTTAGGGTCAACTTCAAATGATCATATCTTTTAGCACAAAATGAATTAGATGGCCCATAAACTATCAACTTAAAGGTCTTTGAGTCCTCTTTCCAACGCCACTAAGTTTTCTCCATCTGAAGTTTGGAGTAAAAAGTTATGCCCATTTTTGTGGAGCGCTACCAGGCTGAGAAATCATCACGACCCACTGTACGAGCCGTGAAGCATTGTACGACTCGTGGAGCCCATCTTGAAGTCATTTCGGCAGCTTTAAGTCATGGTCATATTGGTCTTTTCCCCTATGCGTTAGGCACTTTATATATTGTTCAGTTTATATCGTTCAGTTTATATTATTCAGCTTAGTATCTATATCTTGCATGCTCAGTACATTCAAAGTACTAACACATACTTTTGCGCTACATTGTTTTATGATGTAAGGTTAGGCGCTCAGCATTCAGACCGCGCTTAGTTCGACCTCTAGTCCTTACCCAGCAGCTTTAGTTGTGAGTCCTTATAGATCGAGGATAGAGACGCTTTACTTTTGCAGTCTTTATTTTCCAATTTCAAACTTATAGAGTTAGCTGGGGGCTTGTCCCAACAACTCATCAGTATTAGAGGCTTTTAGAAATAGAGTCAGTATTCAGTTGTTTGGGGTTGTTCTCCATAGATATTAAGTTAAATTCTCACCTGAAGTTTCTTTTAGTATTAATTACTTTACCGTTATGTTTCCGCTTACTTAATCAGATTTCAGTATGCTTATGATATGCCAGACTCTGGGTTAGCTTGGGGTCACTCGTGATCCTAGGTCCCGTGATACGTCTAGGGGGTAGCCTCAGAGCGTGACAAACTTGGTATCAGAGCATCAGGTTCAAGATTCCTAAGGTGTCTGAGAGTCGTGTATGTAGAGTCCCTCTTATCAGTGTGAAACACGCCATATCTATAATTGGGAGGTTACGACATTTAGAAACATCTCACTTTCTACTTACTCCTGTTCGTGCGATAGAGTTCAAATCTATAAAAGTTTCTTCTAACTCGTGCTTACGCGTGGCTATGTTTGAGGATACTTTCTTGGGACGATTCTTTCCCTGAGAGCTAAGGGAAGTTAAAGTGTGAGAGTTCATGAATCTAAAAAAGGAAGTGATGAGTGTGCAGGAGTACAGTCCAAAGTTTACTCAGCTATCCTGTTATGCACCGGAGATGGTGGTGGATATGAGGAGCAGGATGATTTTGTTCGTGTCTGGGTTGTCCCGCCAATCCAACAAGGAAGGTAAGGCCGCTATGTTGATAGGGGACGTGGACATAGCTAGACTCATGATTCACGTGCAACAAGTTGAGGAAGATAAGTTAAAGGATAGCGAAAAGTTTCGCAACAAGAGGGCCAAGACAACAAGTAATGAGACTGGCCAGCAAAAGACCGGGAATGGGCATCGGTCATCGTTTTAGTAGATGTCGTCTGGACCTGCTCCATCTTCATCTAGTGCACTTGCACCAAGAAATCAGAGTTCTTAGTATTTCAGAGCTCAGGGTAATCAGTCTCAGAGTAATGGGTAAATAGAGCCCAATCTTCTTCAGTAGCTCCAACCTATAGAAATACCTAGAGAGGAGCTACTTTAAGAACAGGCAGAGGTACGGACCATCTGTATGCTATAGCTAGTCGTCAGGATCAGGAGAGCTCACCAGATTTAGATGTTTATGCATTGCTAGATCCAGGGGCTTCTCTTTATTTTGTAACTCCGTATATAGCAGTACACTTCAGTGTCAGTCCAGAAACTCTCCCAGAACCCTTCTCAGCCTCTACTCCAGTTGGTGACCTAGTTATAGCTAGACGGGTATACAAAAATTGCCCTGTCACAGTTTCCCAGAAAGTCACCTCAGTAGACCTTGTAGAGTTAGAAATGATAGATTTTGATATCATTCTAGGCATGGATTGGTTACATTCTTGTTATGCCTCAGTCGATTGTAGAACCAGGATCGTTCGATTTCAGTTTCCAGATGAGCAAGTCTTAGAGTGGAAGGGTAGTAGCTAAATGCCTGTAGGTCGATTTATCTCTTACTTTAAGGCTAGGAAAATGATTTCCAAAGGGCTATCATCTTGTTCGGGTTAAGGACTCAAACTCCGAAACCCCAACTCTTGAGTTAGTCCCAGTGGTGAATGAGTTTCCAGAAGATTTTCTCGGGGTTCCTCCCAAAATGGAGATTGACTTCGAAATAGATCTCCTTCCAGATACCCAGCCTATCTCAATTCCTCCTTACAGAATGGCTCCAGTTGAGCTTAAGGAACTAAAAGAGCAGTTGAAAGACCTTCTAGATAAGGGCTTCATCAGATCCAACATCTCTCCATAGGGTGCTCTAGTGTTGTTCGTGCATAAAAAGACGGTTCTCTCAGGATGTGCATTGACTATCGTCAGTTGAACAAAGTCACAATCAAGAATAAATATCCCATCCCAAGGATTGATGACTTGTTCGACCAGCTTCAGGGTGGTAGTTGCTTTTCTAAGACAGACCTCAGATCCGGCTATCATCAGCTCAGAGTTAGAGATAGTGACATCCCAAAGACAGCCTTCAGGACTCAGTATGGTCACTATGAATTTGTAGTTATGTCTTTTGGACAAACAAATGCTCCTGCAGCTTTCATGGACTTAATGAATAGGGTGTTCAAGCAGTATTTGGACTTCTTCGTAATCGTCTTTATTAATGATATCCTCGTTTATTCTCGGAATGAGGAAGAGCATGCGACTTATCTGAGAGTGGTTCTGCAAACCCTCAAAGATCGCCAGCTATTTGCTAAGTTCAGCAAATGTGAATTCTGGTTATAGTCGGTCGCTTTCCTTGGTCATGTGGTATCCAGCGAAGGGATCCGAGTGGATTCTCAGAAAATTGAGACAGCAAAGCACTGGCCCAGACCCACCTCTCCGACTGATATTAGAACTTTCTTGGGTTTGTCCGGTTACTACCAGAGGTTTGTTGAAGGATTTTCATCCATAGCTGCCCCATTGACCAAGTTGACTCAGAAAGAGGTCAAGTTTCAGTGGTCGAATGAGTGTGAGAAAAGCTTCTTAGAATTGAAAACTAGGTTGACTACAGCTCCAGTCTTGACTCTACAAGAGGGTTCAGACGGTTACGTGATTTATTGTGATGCATTCAGGGTCGGCCTAGGTTGTGTGTTGATGCAGCAAGGTAAGGTCATGGCTTATGCTTCCAGACAGCTTAAAGTCCATGAGAAGAACTACCCGACTCATGACCTCGAGCTTGCAGCCGTAGTGTTCGCCCTAAGGATTTGGAGACACTACTTGTATGGTGTTCATGTTGATGAGTTCACAGATCATACGAGCCTTCAGTATGTGTTCACCTAGAAAGAGTTGAATCTTCGTCAGAGGAGATGGCTCGAATTCCTCAAAGACTATGACATGAATGTGTTGTACCATCCGGGTAAGGCCAATGTAGTTGTGGAACGGCATGAAGAGAGACATCGCAGATTTTGTCGCTAAGTGTCCCAACTGTCAGCAAGTTAAGGTAGAACATCAAAAACCAAGAGGTGTGACTCAAGAGATTAGCATCCCTAATCGGAAGTGGGAAATGGTAAACATGGATTTCATTACGGGTTTACCTCGTACTCGCAGACAACATGACTCCATATGGGTGATAGTGGACAGAGTCACTAAGTTAGCTCACTTCTTGGTAGTCAAGACTACAGATTCAGCAGAGAACTATGCCAAACTTTACATCAATGAAATAGTCAGGTTGCATGGTGTTCCTTTGTCTATCTTTCATATAGAAGTCCTCAGTTTACCTCTCATTTCTGGAGATCATTTCAGAAAGGTCTTGGTACTCAAGTAAATCTCAGTATAACATTTCATCCGCAGACGGATGGTCAGGCAGAGCATACCATTCAGACCTTAGAGGACATGTTGAGAGCTTGCGTGATCGATTTCAAGGGTAGTTAGGATGATCACTTACCTCTCATAGAGTTCGCCTATAATAACAATTTCCATTCCAGTATTTAGATGGCCCCTTATGAGGCACTATATGGGTGTAGATGCAGGTCTCCGATTGGTTGGTTCGAAATAGGTGAAGCAAACTTGGTTGGGCAAGATTCTGTTCATGAGGCTATGGAGAAAGTTCAGCTCATCAGAAATAGACTAAAGACAGCTCAGAGTCGTCAGAAGTCCTATGCAGATGTAAGGAGAAGGGACTTAGAGTTTGAAATCGATGATTGGGTTTTCCTGAAAGTATCACCCATGAGGGGGGTGATGAGATTTGACAAGAAAGGAAAGCTCAGTCCCAGGTATGTAGGTTCTTACAGAATCCTGAAAACGGTTGGTAATGTCGCTTATGAGTTAGAGTAGCCAGCAGAACTAGCAGTGGTACATCCAGTCTTTCACATTTCATTATTGAAAAAGCGTGTGGGTGATCCGGCATCGATAATACCTTTAGAGAGTGTGGCTGTGAAGGATAGCCTCACCTATGAAGAGGTTCCAGTTGAGATTCTTGACCATCAGGTTCATAGGTTGAGAAATAAGGAAGTCGCTTCAGTAAAGGTTTTGTGGAGGAATCAATTCGTAGAGGGAGCTACTTGGGAAGCAGAAGCAGCTACGAAAGCCAAGTATCCCCATTTTCCCCCTCCGATTTAGTTTCAGCTTGAGGTAATAGTTCCTCTCCAGCCTCTCAGTTTACTCTTGTGTAACTCTATCTCAGTATCTTGTTCCCTCAGTTATCCATGCATTTCAACATATTTGCATGTTCGTGAAACTCAGTTTAGTTAGATATCAATTTCTAGTACTCCGTTGGTAGAGATTGCAGCTCTTTCCCTCCAAATTTAGCTTGCTTAGTTTTCATTCGAGGACGAATGATCCCAAGGGGGATATATTGTAACATTTCGGATTTGAAAAAGGCTAAAAAGAGGAAATGGGAAAGGTCCACGGACCCAAAATGGACCATGGACCCTTCACGAGACCTTAGACGGCTCGTGGAGGGGACCACGACTCGTATAGGGACTCATGAAGGACTGCCCAAGGCAGCCAAGGTGAAGTCACTCACCACGAGCCATTAAACGGCCCGTGGTGAATTGTACGGCCCGTATAGTGGTTCGTACAAGGCAATCTTCAGATTTTGAGTTTAGGGTCAATTTCGAACGATCATATCTTTTAGCACAAAATGAATTAGGTGGCCCATAACCTATCTCATTAAAGGTCTTTGAGTCCTCGTTCCAACGCCACCCAATTTTCTCCATTTGAAGTTTAAAGTAAAAAGTTATGCCCATTGTAGTGGTGCGCTGTCTGGCTGAGAAATCTTCACGACTCACTGTACGAGCTGTGAAGCATTGTGCGACTCGTGGAGCCTGTCTTGAAGTCATTTCGGCAGCTTTAAGTCATGGTCATATTGTTCTTTTCCCCTATACGTTGGGCACTTAAACTACGTCGTTTGATGCCTAAACTACGTCGTTTTACTCAGTTTAGGCCTAATAACCTAGTCAGAAACTACCTAGAACCCTCATTCTCCCAAATCATTCAACTTAGAAAGAAAAGAGAAGAAAGAAGCGACAGATTTCTCCCAAGAACAAGCAGAGGTGTTCTTCAAGTTCAGCCCCTAAAATCCAAAGGATTTCTCTGTACTTTTCGTCACCAGGTATGTGGGATTTCGCTAGTGGATTCCTTTCACCCATTAGGTCCCTAGAATTCAGTCAGTTTCTTTAGTTTCTCCATAAATTGCTTAGACCTAGGGTTCCCAAATCTTGGGAATCCATTGGAAGTTAGTTGCTATAGTTCCACTGCATTGATTGTCTATTTTTTGGAGAATTAATGTAGTCTCATGTATAGAACTTAGAACCCTAGCTTGTATTAATTATCAGCATTTCATGAATTATACTTGCTAGACAGATCAGTCAGAAAATCATGCTCTAGTATTTGAATGCCATATATTTCAGTATATTTATGTGCATTCCCAGATAGCATGCCATTATTTTAAGCTACTCAGTATATCAGTTGCATTTTAGCTTTGAATATTCAGTTAGGAGTAGACTTAGCACCGAGTTGGATGGGTTCAGCGTACCCACAAAGTCCCAGAACTACGTGCCAATGTAGGTTCAGAATTCCCTTATGTTGGGCATCAGTTTTAGTGATCACGCCACAGTCATGCCTTTTTACCCTGGCAAGGTATATTTGGTCTTCTCGATGGGGCGTATACATCGGACTCCACGTTTAGCTCACGTGGTTTATGTCGGTTAACAGTAGCTCCCACAGTCATAATCTCATTGCATTGACCATGTTATCAGCATTTACTTCAGTATACAGTTCAGCATGTTATCTTCATGATTAGTACTTGGTCATTGCATCTAGCCCAGTTTGCAGTTATACTTCAGTACATCCTTTTTCCATGTTCAGTTATATTGTTCAGTTTATATCGTTCAGTTTATATTATTCAGCTTAGTATCTATATCCTGCATGCTTAGTACATTCAAAGTATTGACGCATTTTTTTGCGCTACATCATTTCATGATGTAGGTTCAGGCGCTCAACATCCAGACCGTGCTTAGTTTGACCTCTAGTCCTTACCTAGCAGCTTCAGTGGTGAGTCCTCATAGATCGAGGATAGAGACGCTTTACTTTTGCAGTCTTTATTTCCCAGTTTCAGACCTATAGAGTTAGCTGGGGGCTTGTCCCAGCAACTAATAAATATTATAGGCTTTCAGACAAAGAGTCAGTATTCAGTTGTTTGGGGTTGTTCCCCATAGATATTCAGTTAAATTCTCACCTAAAGTTTCTTTTAGTATTAATTACTTTACCGTTATGTTTCCGCTTACTTAATCAGATTTCAGTATGCTTATGATATGCCAGACTCAGGGTTAGCTTGGGGTCACTTGTGATCCTAGATCCCGTGTTACGTCTAGGGGGTAGCCTCGAGGCGTGACATAAAGGTTGTTCTCTTCAGCTTATCTTAACTTATACCCTCCAATGGCTTGAACTCCCTAATATTATTTAATCACTGATATATGAAGCTAAGAGAGGGAAGAGAGAAAACTCTAGAAATCATATTTTTATCAAAGTTAAAAATTGTTGGAAAAAACTGATATCAAACCCTTTTAAAGGGACCTGCTTTGGCCGACCTTCTCACTCATTTTGGGACATAATTTATCAAGTTGGTGATCCACCTGCTTGAACTTTTCACTTGGACCTTTTTGGACTTAATAATATTGGGCCTTGTCTATCTATTTTCCCCTATTCTTCTACTCAACTTGGGCCAGATTAATGCAAGTAGGTGGTAGTGTACTTGGCCCAATAATATGATCAAAAGAGTCTTAGTAGGTGATGTACCTGCTTGGTCCTTTAGGCTGGTCAATAAGTCAAAGTAAGTGATGCACCTACTTGTCGCTTACTAGCTTAGTTAAGTCAAGCAAGCAAGCAACTCACTTATTTTATTTCATTTTCTAAATCTTAATTCCTTTTGTTTTAACTTAACACTTCACTTTAAACTTTAAGCTCAAATACCACCTAACTATCTCGAGTTTAAATACTTTCGTCGAGGTTAACTTGGAATATTGATTACGCTCAAATACACCTAGATGTAAGCGACCGTTAGCAATATAAACCCAACAAGGAGTTGGGGTCGATCCCACGAGGAATGGAGCTAAGTTCAGAATTCAAATACGAATTATTAAGGTGATTTAGCTTTTTGTAGGTAGAAAACACTCGAAACGGTGCATAATGTAAATTTGCGAATTTTCAAATATCAAGCTAGGATAGTTTTAATGAACAATTCCAATAAATCGCATTTTCAACAAGAAAAAGAGTTTAATCAATGAGAAAAGGGACCTTAGGGATGTGTGAGTGTTCAACCACCAATTTCACTAAATGGGTCATTACCAATTGCCTAACGATGTTGATTTCTAATAGGTAGGCAAGATTATCGCTATGATAGCTATTTTGCAACCAACTAACATGCTTTCAATTGGGTTCTAGCAAACCCTAACAGGCTAGACAATCCAAGTACAATCTTATACCTTAATTAAACCCACTTTAACAAGCTGAGTAAGTACAGGTAAGAACCCATACAGTTATCAGAAATCAATCCTACTCAAATGCATCTTTGACAAGCATACAAAGAGATATAAGCTAGAATTAAATTTGCAACTTTAATTCATAAGATAGAAACATGGATTAACAACTGAATCCACACTAAATCAACAAGTAATTCAGCAATTGGTAAGACTCATAAGCTAATTAGGTGTTTGAACACATAATCACACCCCTAAGGCATTGGGGTTTTAGCCAATCATAATGAAAGTGAAGAATTGGTTACCAAATGCATTCTCTATTGAGTTTGTCAATCTTCACACAACAAAATTAATCAACTAAAAATATACCCAATGCTAGAATCTTCCCCAAAGAAAAACTTCACAAGTTCATTCACCAAGAAAAACTAAGTATTTCTCTCTTGTTCAACCCTCTCCTCTCATTTGAAATCTTCTATTTATACTTCCCAAAATTTTCCATGATTTTGAATTTGCAGATCAATCGGCGGCATAAGTCGCATTTTGCCCTTCTATTCGGCGATGCGCCGAATCTCTAAATCTCGCCCTTTCGCTCCATCACTTTGGTGCTGATTTCATCCTGGAACTTTAGGCGATATATATCGGGGTTCGCCGTTTGGATCGACGACACGCCATTTGGTCCATCAGCTCGCCATTTGGACTGGGATTCTTCCTTTGCTCCCTAGAACTTTAGGCGATGTCCTGTCCACTCGACGCATCGCCGAGTTGACTTTGGCGAGCCTCAGCCTTTTTGTTCCTTCAATTTTTGCGCTTTTTGACTTCCTTTTTGCAATATATTAGCTTCATCCTATTCTTTGTCTCTCCTGCTGCACACAAACAGTTTAACATCAGTTGTAGGTGCACAAAATGGCATTAAGGACACTAAATTGGCACAAACGTAGCTATAAATGAGTCAAAACTACCGACTCATCAAATATGCATGCTGAAACGTGCAAGGCATTACAACACCTTCCAATCTATTTTTAAACCAACACTACTCATTAAAGAAACATGGTCCCTCACCTATACCATAAGTCTATGTCAAGTGTCATATGAATAAAAGTAGCATACGGAGAACACAGGGCGTTACATACTATTTTGAGTTGGAATATTTTTTGGGTTCACTTGGTCGTATTGTGTTGGAAGGTACGAGGTATTACATTACTCTCCGAATTCTCTTTCAATTACAAGTAGTAACAATAGTTTTTTTGTATACAAATCAATGATATTTTCCTTTTATTTTTTTCCATTTTTTTCAAATTTATATTAATTGTGTTCATTATCATGACTTTTCATGAATCATGTTTATTATAAAATGATAATACAAATTTATAGATATTTTAAATAATTTTTAAAATTTGTTGATATAAATTAGAGAAAGACATAAAGTAACACATGAAGTTGTCCTGAATTTTTAAAAAGACACCTTAACTTTGCGGACGTCCTATTATCCCCTAAACAATTTGAACTGATATTATTGCATCATTTTTCAACCAATCTCAAATTTTAAAAAGCAGGTGTTATCATGCACTAAACATTAGGTGACACGTGTTAATTTAATTTAAAATGTTATTTTTTTCATTTTAAGTTTATCTTTATCTTTTTTTTTTTTCTGTCTCTCTTACTTTTTGACTTTTTTTTAACTTTAATGTTGAATTCACCTTAAATTTCACTTCACCTCCCACTTCCACGTTCAAGCTGACCCCCTCCCCTCATTTTCTTTCTTTCTTTCTTTCTTTCTTCTTCTTTATCTCCCACTCTCACCCACACCCTATGTTCGAGCTGAGCCCTTCCCCGATTTTCTTTCTTTCTTCTTCTTCTACAACCTACTTCCTTTCTTCTCAGTGAATTTTTTTAAAACAATCATAGTACTATTTTCTAGATTTTGTTGAGTTATTGATAACAAAATTAATTATTTTTTAAGAAAATTCAAAATTTTGAAGGTATCATCAATTAATTTATATCCTTTTATTTAACTTCAAAATTAGAAATGATAATTTTGAAAGAATCAATAAATTTCTCAAAAATTGAAAGAACTTGATTGAAATTCGGATAAAAAGCTAAATGATACCTCCTAATCATCTTGAAATCTAATGGGTTTATCAAATTGTTCAAAATGTAAGAAAATATTTAGATAAAGTTTTAAAATTAAAGAGAGTTAAACTAATGGTAGTAAAAGAAGGAGGGTAGAGTTGTGGTTAAAATGATGAATTGAAAGTGAGGAGTTTCAATGGAGATGGCAATGATTTTCAAAGAAGAAAGAAAAAGAAAAAATAATAAGGAAAAAAATTAAAAGGGAAAAGGGTATTAGATCAAAAATGCCCTCTTTCCACCTATTAGATAAAAAATGCCCTCCAATCCACCTATTTGGATCACAAATGCCCTTAGGGAGTCTAAAACTAACCCTCCTTTTAACAAAAGCTGATGTGACATAAATAAATATTTTAAATTAAATATGTGGCATTATTTTTTTTATCTTCATATAATTAGATCTAATTTCATTTCTAGTCATACCCATTAACCCAAACCCATTTTTAAAAATCCAACATGTGGAGGGGGTAGTGACCATGACAGATCAAACCAGCGAAGACGAGTGTTTGATATTAGCCAGCGATGGATTATGGGACGTCGTATCGAACGAGACCGCATGTGGCATGGCTCGTATGTGGTTACAAACAAGACGACCACCATCTCCGACAGGTTCGCTAGAAAATGACATCACGGTGATCGACGCCGGAGAAAGCTCCGACAAGGCGTGCTAAGATGCATCAATTCTATTGACGAAATTAGCCTTGGCTAGGCACAATACTGATAATGTTAAGTGTTGTGGTGGTGGATTTGAGAAAAAGATCTATGACATTATGTGCTTAGTACTAGTTTTAATTAATTAATTACATGTATAATTAAGAGAAACTCTAGTTTTAGGTTTTAATTAGCGTGGGTTTGCTACACCCCCCTGCCCCCCATTTTTTAGAAATGAGATTAGGTTAATAGGTATGATTGTGAATGAAATTGGATCTAATTACATGTGGACCAATAAAAATAATGCCACATATTTAATTAAAATATTTATATATGCCACATCAGCTTCTGTTAAAAGGAAGGTTAGTTTTAGACTCCTTAAGGGTATTTTTGATCCAAATAGGTGGATTGAAGGGCATTTTTGATCCAACAGGTGGAAGGAGAGCATTTTTGAGCCATTTCCAATAAGTTAATGGCATTTTTGACCATTTTCCCAAATTAAAATGATAAGAAAGCCAAGAAAATATATTTTATAACAAAATACTTGTAAAAATAAAATTATATTCATTATTTTAGGTTGCTCACGCTCTTTAAGAGAGTGTATACACTCTCTAATCTCTATGCCAGGTGGTAAAAAAATGATGTAATAATATCAATTCAAAATTGTTTAGGCCTCGCATAGTTAATGTGGCCTTTTGAAAACCTGGAATAACTTTAGGAATGACTTTATGTCTTTTATCTATAAATTATAAGTATTTCTTTAAAAAGTCAAATATTCCTTCCAAAATTTGTGACTAAAGCATTGGACCCAAAAATAGCCTGCCAAATTTTTTTACACAAATTTCTTAGTGTTAAGAGTTAATTACATCTTATCCCTACTCTTTTTCAAATTACAAAAATTCCTTAAATTTGGTGGAATCTGGATACATCCCAAAATGTCCCAATACATCACGTCCCGATTTCGAATAAATCCCTCAACGTCCCGATACATCGCGTCTCAATTTCGGCTACATCACTCAACGTCCTGACACATCGAGTAAAGTGATGTATTCGATCGATACATCATGTAAAGTGAGGTATCCGAGAATAGGAGAGAGTAAAAATTTTTGTAATTTTTTCAAATAGTAGGATATTTTAGAGAATATGGTAAAATAAGTTGTGTATTTAGATAATTTTTCGAAAAATAATTGGAATAGCCAAACGCTAGCTTAATATGGGACATGGAGTAGAAACTTGCGCGCCGCCTCAGCCTTTGAAAATCTTGTGGTTGCACACTCACCAATGTGTCGCTGTTTTCCAGTATATTCAATCATTCTTTGCTCAACCCCACCACTTCCGCCAACCCACCAAACCAAACCGGTAAGTGAAAAACCCCAAAAAAAGGAACCAAGAGATTTGAAAAACAAGTGATTTCTGCAGCAGGTATACTTTCCCACCAAACGTTTTTGGATCTGTTAACTCCATTGCTGAGATCTGCTTCTTGGCTTGATGCTTATTTCTGCGTGTTAGTGAAAACATTATTGTATGTATTGCTTTTTTCTTTTGTTTTAAAAAAGAAGATGCTGTGGAGCTTAGTTGAAGAAAATGTCAATTATTAAATTTTGAAATAGCTAGTTGACAAATTATGGGATTTCTTGAACATGTTTTGTCTTTTTGTCTGTTTGTTACTGATTCAATACAGCATATAAAAGAACAACTTTATAACTGCCTGTCTTTTAGATGAGTTGTTCAAATTGTAGTTAGTAAAGTGTAATTGACTTATTTCTTGGAATGAACATGAACGTTTGTTGTTTTAGAATTCCCAGCATGTTTTGTTTCAAGTATATCTATTACCCACTTTGGAATAGGTCTGTGCAATATCTTTGCTTTTTTTTTTATTAGTTTTGCTGTACTTGCTATAGCAAAATGAATGAATGGAAGTGTTTTGGCACTTTGCGTTTTAAGAGAGCAAAGGGGGAAAAAGAAGAAAAGAAAAACACTTCTTGGCCCTCAAGCACCTTGGTTTCTTCCTGAAAGCCTGCTTAATTTGAAAATTACTGTCTACCCAGTATAATTGTTGTTTCAATAGGAAGTTTCTTGGAACTGTAAATTATGTTGTTACCATTGTCTTGTGAACAGTCTGGAATTCAAAAGAATTGAAAGACTCTAATTATATGTCAAATTTAGTATATGGGTAACTTCTTCTGTGCAGAATGCAAGAGGTATGACAAGAGTGTGTTTGCAAGTACCTGTTAACTTTTTGCTAAATCATTCTAATTACAATGTTCAGTCTTGTTACCTAGATTGTCCGTCTTTGGTTTATGTTGCCAAGAAAATGTGATATTTGAATGTGGCTTAATCATAAGCCCTTTCAAATACTGTTTAATTATCACTTGTGAAGTGATTGATTTAGGATTTTAGACATCTCTGACTGCAACATTTTATGTTTTGCAGAGGGATTTGATTGGTGAACCTGTGGTTTCGTTCTACAAGCATAAATGAATTCTGCCATGTGTTCATCATCATCATTTATGATTGCCTCTTCCTGCTGCCAAAATCTTCAAAGCAGAAAATATTTTCTTTTAGCACCTGAACCCTTTGAGAGGATTGGTATGACAGATGCACTCCAAAAATATAACCCTAAGGAAAGGAAGGTATTAATTTCAAGTCATTTGGTGCCTGGACATTTGGATGCATCGGGTACAAGAAAAAAGTTTTTACACGAGCCAGTTCCGAAGTTAAAATTTGTGCGCACACTACTAATTGACAACTATGACAGTTACACTTACAATATATTCCAAGAGCTCTCAATCATTAATGGAAGTAAGCTCTCTCTATCATACATTTTTTACGAGTTCTCACGCATAACTTTAACCATCAAGTCAATAACATCAAAAAAACTTGAACAATCAATTCACTCAGCTGTCATAGCTTCTTTGTCTTGAAGTTGAAATGAGTCAGTTTCCCTTTATTGACATATTCTAATCATTTGCATATCTACTCCTCTAAATGTGGTAGTATGTCTATTCCTTCTGCCTTTCTTTGGTCTGTATTTAGCAGTTACAGTTTGATGTCTCTGTATTTTGATACATATAAATTATAAAATACTTCCACGTTCTCTGTTGATAAAATGTAGTTCTCTTGGACAAGAACTATTCTTTGACCAGCATTAATTCATGAAGTGGAAATTACTATCTTGACCAGACCTATTGCTAAATTTATACTTGTTTCCTTCATTTTCTACCTTGAGAGACCCCCCACCCCACTCCAAAGACAAGTATCATTAGCATTGGGCTAATGCAGAAACTAGATGTACCCAGAGATTCAGTGCTTTCTTTCCCATTCAGTATAAAACTTGCCTAGGAGTAGATCTCTGTATCTAAATCGCGATACATAGAGTTCAAGCAAACATGACAGCAAATGTGTAGTAATATGAAGCTGTAGGTGACGTTCTTCGTCCGTTCTGCAAATCAAGCAGCGTTTCATATAGTTCCTTCTTTATTCAATTTGGTCCCTCGTAAAATAAATCAAAGAAATAGGAAATTTAAAAAGGAACAACTCTTTTAGTTTCCTTCGTGTGAATATATTTTGTTCTACATTCACCCAGAGTAAAGGTAGGATTTGAAAATCTTCCTTCTCCTTCTCACCTTAAGTTGCTAAACCTTCCCTCCTGGCTATCTATGATAGGCCTCAAGTTGGTTCTAGCTTGAATGTTGTCAGCAGCAGGACAGGACTGTTGTTCTTTCTTACGACATGGAAGAAAACAACCACTTTTATCTTTTTTAGAACCTTGAGAAAGAAAGTTCCTCATCTCTCTCTTCTATTCACTTTTTACTTTTTCCCCTTTTCTTGAGAAAAATTGAGAAAGCATGACTTGTAACTCTGTAATTCAATTTTTGGTGATCTCTACGCTTTACACCTAGCTATTAGAAGGAATAATTTGTGGGAGCTGATCATTTTGTAATTATGAAGTTCCATTAGTGAGGGCTTTTTGTATTGTAAGCTGTAGAATGGTAAGTATGCTTTAGGATGATATGATGAGAATAACATGAACACACTGTTAGCTGAGGGTGTGGGCTTTACTTCCATAATAGTAGTAAAATTCTGCAAATTATCTGTAGATGGCCAGTTTTTACTTGATTCAACAGATTCGGACTCTTTTTTACATATTGAAGAAGAAAAGGGCTACTTTTTAGATTCTCAAATTTAGCTTTTTTTTCTGTTTTTTTTTTTCTGATGGCTTTTCCTGTATTTGCTTCTAGATTGTATGATTTTGATAAATTGATGACTGTTGCCAATATGCACTTTTTAGAACAAAAACATTAGTTTTAGATTCCTTCATGTTCTGATGTATTTTTGGAAATTTTGGTTGCGGGTTGTCACTTGCATTAATCATCTAGCACAAAGTCATCTTTGAGTGTGCAATTTTCCAATCTTTCCCTGAATTTAACAGGATTGACATGAGTTTGTGATGTCTGACATTTTTTATTTTAATGTTTGGTTATGTTAGTGCCTCCGGTGGTGATTCGAAATGATGAGTGGACATGGAATGAAGTTTATCATTACCTGTACGAAGAAAGGGCATTTGACAATATTGTTATATCACCTGGTCCTGGTTCTCCAACATGTCCATCGGATATAGGTTTGACTTGGACTCCTGAAATCCAAATGATCTACTCTCTTTTCCTTGTCTAGGACAAGATAAATCTTGTTATTATTTTGCACTTAGATGCATTAACTTGTAGGGATCAGCATATTGGTCATCCATCCTTGCCTTGGAAACCTGATTTTAAGTGCCTTATATTCTATTTCATGTGTATTTTTATTCATTCTAAACAATGACCTGCCAATATGGCTTCTTTATTGTCCTAGATGAGGTAACACTTACAAGAGTGTGGATGGTTCTGCTTAGTCTTAGAGCTTGATGTCATTAACAAGAGTGTGGATAGTTCTGCTTAGTCTTAGAGCTTGATGTCATTAACTTGAAAACTTTCCAATATCATAATATTGGTGTGGATGTTGACTATCTAAGTTTTGTTTAGCTTCAACTTTACTTGATTGTTATTGTTATCTTGAGTGCCTTTCATGCCTTATACCTATGTTCTAGGAATTTGCCTGAGGCTCTTGCTTGAATGCATTGATATCCCGATACTAGGTGTCTGCCTTGGTCACCAGGTAATGTATCCATTTATATCTGTCTGTAATATTTTTCATTCTTTAATATATGATTTTGCATGAGATCTGTTTGATCAAGTTTGCACTTGCTACCTTGTGTAGCCTGTCTTGCTATTCTGTTGTCTCCTTTGGTACTTCTCAAACCTTCACTATAATGTAATTATTGTTGATTTTAGGGACAAATTACAGTTTTTTATGAGATAAAAAATTATAAGTAGTTGATAGTTAATTGTTGTCAAGAAATAAATTTATGGGAACTGGTATTTCAGAAGTCTTATCACCTTACGTCATTCACAATATAGAAAGTAGTTCACAATACGAGGATTGACTATGGTTGCATAATATATTATTTGTCATTAAACTATATTTATTTGAACTTCCAAAATCCTGCTTCTTGCATGTTACTCCAAATTTCTTTACCAGCAGGCTAATAGTGTTGTTTATAGCTTTATTATGGTGAAGGCTTAACAACATGATATTAGTTTAAGGTGCCAATTGCAGCATGTTGCCAGCTAGATATCAGTATTGACATGTCACATATGATAATTCTGTTTTACTGCATAAGATACAATCTATAAGGGAATATGTTGTAAAAGCTTGCCATGTTGCCCCTCTTTGCCGACAAATCAAGTACTAAATCAGTATGTGGATTGACAACCCTAAGCCATACAAGTCAGGCTTCTTGGTTGGCTATTGCAAGCGTATTTACATTAATCTGGTCCTTCATTTCTTCTTTGGGCTTGAGGCTGCCAGGTCCTCTAATGTGTCTGTATAAGGTATTGCCTTCTCTTTATTGAGGTAGATTAAGTGAAAGTGCTGAGTGATGTTCTCCTGTCCTTTATACTTATAAGAAAATTAAACTTACAGTTCAATGGAATTTATTTGCAAATATGATGGGCAACAGGGCAGAGGCTTATTCTTCTTACAATTTGTTTTTAGAAAATCAAAAGGTCACTAGATAGTGCAGAATATTGGAATACCAGCTTTCTTTAATTAGTTTTGCTTCTGATTCTTTGTCATCCAATTGTGTAAAGCTTCTGAAATGGTAGAAGCTGGTATACCACTTAATTCCTCAATGTTTGTTGGGTTCTACTCCTAACACCGCCACATTTGGTCTTCAATTAATGTGGAGGTTTGGGATTGTCTTATATAAGAGGGTAATGGAATATTGAAACAAAGGCTTCTTACTGTGTAACACTTGGGTAGTCAGTAGCAGTAAAAAGTTCTCTCTTTTTCAGAACCGAGGTATATATATCTTGGATTTGGATGCTTAACCGCTTATTCCCTTTGAACTATTGGTACTAGCTGGTGTCTTGAGCTGGTGGGAGTACAAGTAAGATACTTTCTTTGTACTGTGTTTGCCTATATAGGTGATAACGTCCAAATCCACTCCTCAAAGAGAGGAAGTGTACATGGTCGTATGCAATATAATCACAAACTACGTAAGCCAAATACTAAATAATATTTAGAGTTTTTGAGAAAATTATAACTAATGAGGAAATATAACTAACCTAGAAAGCAAGTAAAATGATTAATGGCCACAAACATGGATACAAGGAAATCACTCTCAAGTAACGATCCAATGTATTTCACGATTTTACAAATAAGAGTGAGTTTATGTTAATTAGTCTCAGATAACAATTCTATATTAGTTCCTCTCGGACACTAACAAGACTACCTAATTGGCTATCTCTAGCCCAATAAAGAGCATTAAGAACACCTGAATGTGGCTACAAGTAGTTCTCCTATCTCTGGCTCTAACTGAGGGTTAACGCCCCAAATTCTTGTTAATCAATCTTTTCCATTCTCTATGTTCCTCTCTTGAACTCAAATAAACTAAGTTGCTCGGACTCGGGTGCGGGTGTCCGATATGGGTGCGGATCTAGAGGTCGGATCCTTCATGGTTTAATTTTTAAGATTCGCGGATATGGATCCATATATGGATATGGGTGCGGGGATTCGCCTAAAAATAATTACAATATCTAAAAATAGAGTTATAAAACCTAAATTATGAGATATTATGTGGAGAACTTGAGGAGAATCCTGGAAGGAGATTAAAGGAAAAGGACTGACATAGAAATTTCTATATAAAAGGTATTCCATTTTCTTCAATTTCACCTTAGCTTTTGTATTGATTACAAAAATCATTAAAACGGTCCAAACTTTCCCCATCGATTTTGATCAAAGTACCCAAAATCGATTGACCAAATTGGCCACAGATCCCACACCCACACCCACACCCACACCCACACCCATGTCGTGTCGACATGGGTGTGGCATCAAAAGTGAAGAGTAAATGGGTGAGTCCTAGGGTTAGCTACTCCCGTTGGAAACATTAAAGAACAAGAATAATTAAAGAAACAAAACTCACGTATGGAATAAGAATCATTCAATACGTGAGCAAAACAAGAGATTTAATCCAAACTTTAATCTTAAAATATTTCCATAAAGAAGATTCAAGTATTGAATACTCGAAGGATCAGAAAAAAATGGGTCAGGATCTCCTGCGGGAATGATTTGGAAGATCCAAAACCGGGCAAAGCGAGCCCCTTGATTCTGAATTCTTTAATTCAGAATCAATCAAATCTATAAGAGTACACACTTAACTATTCAATACATAACAAGGAAATGAAGAAATGAGTAAAGGTTAAGAAATTTCTGATCAAAGTCTTCAAATCTTCAGTCCCCAAGTGGGGGTGCAAGAACCCTAGCTTGATTAAATGGCCAAGGATGGCAACAAAAACTCTCCCAAGTGTTGCTTTTATAGTTCTAAAAATTTTCCAATAGAAAATGACAAACATAGCCTTCAGATTTTCAGATTTCAGATCTGCGTTTTTAGCCACTTTTTGCGCGCCTATGACCAATTTTTCCATTTTCTTCGTTTTAGCTACTTTTTGACTTGGTTTTTTTTCCCCAATCACTTCTATATCATATAAACATGTAAAATGGAAGTAAACCACATTAATGCACTATTTTCTCAATATAAGATTAAAGAAGAGATAAGTGCGTAAAATACCAACTTATCAATAGGCTGCTTGTGTATGGTCGAATAATGTGGGTCATCTGGCTTCTTTCAAATCGATTTTAGAGCAGTTGTCCATCGAAACTTTTGGGAATGCCTTTTACTTGCATATCTATGTTAATTTATCTTCAGTGTAGTAATCCAGTACCCTGCAATGTATTGTGAACTAAATTGAGGCATTGAACTAGCAAGTTACGTTTTCTGCTTGTAATTTCTATGTTTCTTGTTTCTTTATAGGCATTGCTCAATTCTTACTTCTGTTATTTTTTCCTCACCGTCTTAGTATCAATATCTATCATCTGATTATACCTATCTTCTAACATAGTGATTCATGGTTATAATAACCCTGAGAGACTTACTTTTCTTCCAATAGTGTTGGTAGTAGATCTTGTTGAGCACCTCACTCATCCCCACGAAAGAAATCATAGATATTGATCTTGTGATGTGTAGGTGATACAGTCTATGCATGTTTCAAGCCTCTAGTCATGTTTTTGTAAATTTTTCTATAGGACCTAAAGAGTGTACTTGACTTTTTCATGATTAAACAGGCATTGGGATATGTGCATGGTGCTCAAGTTGTACATGCACCTGAACCTGTCCATGGTCGTTTGAGGTATATGATCTGTGTTTTAAGTGTCCATTTTTTTTTTTTTTTTTTTTGGGTTTTCTTTTCTGTTATGGTGTTACATTAACTGATGATCATTTGAAACAAAAAATACAGTGTCATTAAAATATGCATATAAGATGGTGATATGCGGAGACATCATAAATTGAAACCAAGATTTTAATAGTTTGTTGAACAACTGATAGTGCTAGCTCAGTGGTGAAGGGTGTGGGTGTTCAAAGTTGGCTTGAAGGTCATTGGTCCAAATCTTGCGTAACTCCCATGCCACCTTACCTATATAAAAAAGGTTTGTTGAAACCACTTGCAGGTTCCTTCTGAAAAACACTTATACGTTGTGGAGACATCACAAACTGAAACCAATATATTAATAGTTTGTTGAAAACACTTGTAGGTTCCTTCTTAAAAAAACACGCTTATAGGTCTCCAAGAGAAGGTTTCCTGGTGTCCGGAAATCAGAGTTAGGAGCTTAGCATTCTTACTCCTCATTTGTGGTTTTTACTTTAGTAAAGTCTTGATTAAGAAATTTTCTGCTGGATAACTGTGATTCTTTTTTGGTGGCTCAATGCATTTTTCTTTCTATAACTTGCAGTGATATTGAGCACAATGGTTGTCAATTATTCCATGAAATTCCTTCAGGAAGAAATTCTGGATTTAAGGTCAGTTTGATATGAATTTGTTCAGTTTTTCTGTTGTGTTTATGTTGTGATGAGACATGTCAGCCAATTTGAAATGCTGCCTTGGTTTCTTCACGTCTTTTTTCTCAAAGTTTCTATTGTTTTAAGATTTTAGAAGACTATAAATCATCATTTAGATGATAAACTTCAAATAATATGGGATTCATGGGTGTTTAAACTTTTACCAGCACCCATATGAGTGAGTAAGAACTTTAGTCAAACTCTGTTTTGTTGTTTGTGGTTAGACATGCACAGGGAAGCATACACATTCTCATTGGCTGTGTCAGATTGGCAGCTATGCGGGGTCAGGACACATGCCTTACATGCGGATGACCATGATCCGCTTAAGGTATCCTAGATAATTAATATAGACACAAGGATGAGGGAACTAGCAACTAAATCGTTGGAACTTGGAAAAATAATGTTAAGAAGTTTCTCATCACTGAGTATCTAGTTTTGGAAATACCATTGTATTGATACTTGAAGGTTATAAAATGAAATTTGGAAAAAAAAGAAGTAAACGAAGGATGTTTTCAAAAATGCTTCTGTTGGTATTATTGGATATAGCTTGGGGGTGTCAAGTTGAACTTCTAGTTAGGTTGAATGAAAGTTTATTCACTTTATTCATTATTCCCATTATACTGACAAATGAAGAATTTGGGGCTCGTTATTACTGCTGGCATTGTCTGTTAAAACAACAACCTTTAACAACTAGTCTTTTCCCTTCGTTTATCTGTACGGGAAGGGAGGCGTAGAAAGCATATTTTTCTAGTCCTAATAATCATAAAAGAGAAACATTTGGGACTTTAGACGTGTTCGAAATTGAAGTATCCAGGGTGTGGCTGAAGGATCAATGAAGTGGGTACAAACCTTGGAGACCAAGATTCACATCCAAACCAAGAAAAGCAACACTAGCTGATTTATTTCCATCTGCTTAAGCCTTGGTGGATAGAGTCACTTGATATTTGTGTTGGTGGGAGTTAGCATGTACTCATTGGCATAGTCGAAGTGCAGACAAGTGATCAACATCGTCGTTAAAAAAAGTTCCTGAAAATAGTATTCCTGAAGTGTTGGCTTGTGCTAGTCAATGCTTTTGAAGCGAAAAGCCCAAAAGGAGGACAAGACTCTTGGGGTTTTAAGTGGTGAAGCGAGTTAAGAAACAATTGCTTCTTTGATGTAAAACACAAAACCTACCGAAAATACAAAAAATATATATCATATGGGATTATAGTTTGCGTTATATCAAAATTGCAGTTACATTACTTATTTCAAAATCCAATATACAACGAAAACCAATGTTTATTGGAAGAACTCAAATTAATTATCATTTAAAATCGACAAGCCCTCTAAAAGATAACTTCAATCCCTAAAGTGACATTCAATGTTTAATCAATTGGTTAAGTATTTCAGTGCATCATAAACAATGCTAAATTAGCTTTTTAATTGGAAAGAGATACATTTTAAAAAATAATTAATAATAAATTCCATTAAAGTTTGGGCAAAAGGCGACCGTATATAAGAAGTATTTGAAAAAGTAGAAAACCTACAAAAATATATGATTTTTTTACAAATGACACCCAATCTTCTATACATAACGGCACTTCATGGGTGCATCAAAAAGAAATAAAGGATAAGAGGTTGCTCCTTTTTTTTTCTTCCATACTTCCTAAAGAGTTCTCCTATTTCTTTCTCTCCAAAAGTTCTACATTGACATAAGTGCTAGTGAAGCAACATTCCACGCATTTCTCGTAGGATATTACTTCTTTCACCATGCCTAACATCACCCAAAGTATACCAAACCATCCCAAGAGTTCCAACTATGATCTAGAGGCTATGGAACAATGTAAGAGGAGATGGTTGACATCTTTACTCAAGTCCTTCACACAAATAGCCAACATAATATGTAACTGTGGAACAAGATAGTTGAATAATTTCATTCATATCTTTCTATGTCATATACATGACTTTATATACTTAAGAGATTGTGGAATAGAATCACCTAAATCCCATGATATATGGGATTATACAGAATCTTATATTTTACATAAGGAGAAAGAATTATAGATATGATATTCTAGATTACAACAATTATTTCAAGATCTTAGAGGATGAGATCTTGATATAAAGAATATCTTCTTGGAAATCCTCTATCAGTCAACGGTAACCTTTGTCCTCCTAAGATTTGTAAGGCCTTATATTTTTCTATCACCTGCCTCCTAAAGACACTGTCCTTCATCCAAAATCTCCATAACCATTTTCCCAACAAGGCCTTATTGAACACCCTTAGATCTTTAATTCCCAAACTACCTCAACACGTCAGAGTTGTAACGGTCTCCCACCACACCAAATGATACTTCCATGCTCGTCTATCGAATCCTGTAAGAAATTACTTTAAAGTCTTTCCAACTTCCTTGACTCAGATGAAGTGCTAGCATGGAGTCCAACTTTCTTGTGACAAATATGGAGCAAGGAACAAGGACATGAAATATGTGGGGATGCTTGATAATGTGCTCTTAATAAGAGCTTCCCTAGCTCCTTTGGATAAATATCTTTTTTGCCATGCTGCAAACATCTTCTCAACCCTCTGTAGTACTGGGTTTCGTATTGTGTGATACTTTATTGTTGTCCTATGTTTAGCCTATAAATAAAGAATTGGAGAATAATTAGGGAACAAACAAGAAAGGGAGAAACAAAATCATTGACATCAAGAAAGAATAGGATAGAGAAGCTGACGAGAATCCCAAAACCGAAGTAATAGAAGTAAAAGATGCACATAGAAGAAGAAAAAGAAGAATGAGTCATCTTGAAAATCAAGAAAACTATAAGAAGAGGTGCTGTAAACGAGAGAAGAAAAAATTAATTGAGAGTTGAAATATACCTAAACAGGAAACCTAGTTTCAAGATAGCAATAATATTTTCTTGTTTTTGGATATTGTAGCCTTTCAAAGTCAAAATCAAAGAAGTGATTGGTTCTAGCTTGGATGGCTATGTGCCTTACTATCTAAAGTGCTCGTTTCTTCTAAGTTGCTTCACTTAACCAACATGAAGTGAAACTCCTACTTCGCATCGTTTCATCGCTTTAACCGACCGACTGATTGCTTTTACTAATGCCGGTGCTAGTACTCGTGAAGTTTTGGAATTTTGGCTACCTGAAGCTTTATGTTGATCTATAAATATAGAACAATCTTTATGTTTCAGTGAATTGGATAAAAAGAGAAGATTGAAACTGCAGAAGTAGTTCAAGCATAGGTAGTATATTTTATCTTGGTTGAACTGTATTGACACATTTCAGGTGGTACGGTACCATTCCCTTGTAATAGACCCGGAATCACTTCCAAAGGAACTCATTCCTATAGCTTGGACCTCAACAGCTGAGACACTCCCTTTCCACGGTGTCAGACGATCCAATTCATTCTTAAATGCGTCAAAAGAAAATGAAGATATTTTGAATGGGATGCCGGAGTTATCATATGATTCAAAGGATGTGCAAGGTGGAAAAGTCCTCATGGGTGTCATGCATTCTAGTAGGCCGCACTATGGATTGCAGGTGAGTTTGGTCATTCACTTAGCATGAGAATTTGCTCCTATTTCACTAGTATGTAACATCGATTTTGTCTCTGCTACCAGTTCCACCCAGAAAGTGTTGCAACATGTCACGGAAGACAGCTTTTCAAGAATTTCCGGAAAATCACAGAGGATTATTGGCTCCTGTTGACGTCAACCTCCATCAATGAAAGAAGGGTTCATTATGCTGGTAACTGCTCTATAAAATAGAGAGAGTTCAGTGGAGCTGCCTATTTAGTCTCTATAGTCTCTTTGAGTCCTTTTCATGGCATTGAATTATTTGTTTACTTAGAGAACTTTAGGTGTATGGATAATCCATCACTTATCAAGTTCATCAGATTTACTTGCTGCTTGCTGCTGTAATTAGTTTTGAGGTTCTCTTGTTTTCTATTTATCATTGTGTGACTCCTAAATCAGCATATAAATGCTTTCAGCTTTTCCTGTTCTGTTTCAGTAGAGTGTCCCTGCATTTACTCTGAGCGGTAAAATTTACTTAGCATGCATGCAGGTGCCTAATCTAGACCCTCTGTCCCAAAGTGTTGCAAGACGTGGGCATCTGATGAATAAATTGATTGAGAAGAGAACTGCCGAAGTGGATGGAACCTTAAATCTATCACATCCAGGTCACAGTGTAAAATTTTTGAAGATGACATGGAAAAAACTTGATTGCGCTGCCAGCCAAGTTGGTGGAGCAGATAATATTTTCTGTGAGCTATTTGGAGATCAAAAGGTTAAAAACAGTTTTTGGCTGGATAGCTCTTCAATAGAAAAGGTCTTTTCCTCTCCAGCTTTCAGTTTCAGTACCATACGTGATAACTGCTTTTGTCTGTCTCTGCATTTGGGAGCATTTTTCAAGTTGCATCAAAGATGTCATATCTTTGTTTCATTTTGTTTAAATTTCTTCTTTGTTGCTCTCTCAGGTTCTGTATCCTCTACCCACTTTTATCAATTCTACGTCTCTTTCCCTTCCCCAAAAGAAAAACAAAACAAAAGCAATATTCCCATGTTTGTGTCAATTTGAAAGCAAGAAAATCAGATGCAGTAATTAATTATGATAGTTGTTAATTTGTTTACGAAATGAAAAGTAGAGGGTAGATTTCTTGTTGAGACAGCATAAAAACAATCTCTCTTGTCTTGTGAATTCTCATCTCATAGGTTGTCTGTCCTTTTTTTTTTGAGGTTGCTTATGAGGCATCCCCTCATCTTTTTCCTTCTAACCATGATACACCTGTGGTGTTCAGGGAAGGGCTAGATTTTCCTTTATGGGGGGAAAGGGTGGCTCCCTCTGGAAGCAACTTAGTTTTAGATTGTCAAATCAAAGGTGAGTATCTCTTCAAACGTTGCTTGAATGCCTTACTTGAGATCTTGTCGTTTCTCAATCGATTTCTGTTTGAATGCTACATTGCTTTTCAATAATAACACATGATCTTACATTTTCAGTGATAGAACGCTTAAAGGAGGTGGCCATCTGTCAGTTGAAGATGCTAATGGTCATGTTAATTGTCAATTTTTGGAAGATGGATTTTTTGATTATTTAAATAAGGTAGTGTATGCCAGTTTGTTTGTTTTTTTTTTTTTAATGTGTTGCTGAAATTGAAAATCACCACCTCAATCAATAGTCCAGAGTTAAAGTTGGGCAGAACAAGCAGATGCAATACTATCATGGAATATTCCCATTAACATGTTGAATTTGAGCAATAGAGTAACCCATTTTCCAATTTATTTGATCTCTTTGAAAATCTAATCATCCCATGTTCTATGTATCTTTGTAAGCAATGGCAATTTTTTGTGTTTACACTCATCGTTCATTTTTATGTAAGTATAATGTCGAGCTCCTCCGTTTTTTTCCGTTCAGGAGAGGCTTCTTCCCCCCTTTTTATAAGGATTTTATGTTACCGGTTTACTGATTTACTCCTATGACTCTGCACCAGGAGCTCCTATCATTTTGTTTCGATGAGAAGGATTATGAAGGATTACCATTTGATTTTTATGGTGGTTACATTGGTTATATCGGGTATGTAGTGATTTTATTTCAAATGATCTGAACCCTCCTCCTACTCTATTATCTTAGTATCTCTACATGTTTCAAGGTAAGCATTGTATGTTTTAAAGGTTTTTTCCCCATATTTTCCTTGAATCATTGGCTGTTGCATGTAGGGGGGATATCCTTTGCTCATGTATTTAAGGTTATGTGTCAATTTTTTTTTTCATGGTAAGTTTCATGACGTATGAAGTCACGAATAGCAGAAAGCTTCACCTTCATATCATCTGTAGTTGTTCTATGCTGGATGAGACTGGATATAGCTGATGTATGGGAGGTTGGGTTGTTAAATTCTTCCATTTATGTGTGTTTGGTTGGAGGGAGAATTGATTCTCATGACTTGATCTTCTTGTGGTTTGACGTGTCTATTCCTGATACAGGTATGATCTTAAAGCTGAATGTGGTGTGGCATCTAATCATCATAGATCGAAAACACCAGATGCTTGTTTATTCTTTACAGATAACGTTATTGTTATTGATCATCAGTGTGATGACATATATACTTTGTCACTACACGATGGAAGCACAAGTACTACTTCTTGCTTGGACGATTTGGAGCAGAGGCTGCTCAACTTGAGATCTTTTACGTCCAGAAGCCTACAATCGCAGGCATCTCGAGGATTGTCTGCAGTCGAACTAAAATCAGGTTTTTCTGCTGAGAAATCAAGAGAGCAGTACATCAAAGACGTTGAGAATTGTCAAGAGTTCATAAAAGAAGGAGAAAGTTATGAGTTATGTCTTACAACTCAGATGAGAATGAAGTTGGGGGAAATAGATTCTCTGGGACTTTATCGTATTCTCAGAGAAAGGAATCCTGCACCATATGCTGCCTGGCTTAATTTTTCAAGGGAAAACCTAAGCATATGTTGTTCTTCACCTGAAAGGTTCCTACGATTGGATAGGAATGCAATTCTGGAAGCAAAACCCATAAAAGGGACTATAGCTCGTGGTTCCACCCCAAAGGATGATGAATTTCTGAAACTGCAATTAGAATACAGGTACAGAAATCGAGGTATCATAGTACTGAAATATCAACTGACATTTATTATCCTCAGGAAGCTTTGACTATCGACTGTGTTACTTGTGTCTTATAGAAGGTTCACCTTTCATGTCTAAAATTCATTTCTCCCAGAAGTTCGAGTTTTTAATGCTGCTCTTGTTCGTTTTTCCTAACTCTGACACTTATATTCACCCTTTTTAGCCTCTTAAGTGCTGGCGGGCTCAATCCATCAGCCACCTTTAATTTATATGCCTAAGTTGCTTAGTTTAGTCCTATTTAACTTCTATATTCACCCTCTTGTATCGTAAGTATCTGTTTGCTATACAAAATGGTTGTCATATGTCTTGGAACAGGCTCATGCTCAAACAGTCCTGACCAAGTTCTTTATAATTTGTGATAGTGAAAAGGATCAGGCGGAAAATTTGATGATTGTTGACTTGTTGAGGAATGACCTTGGGCGTGTATGTGAGCCTGGCTCTGTTCATGTCCCACATCTCATGGAAATTGAATCCTATGCAACAGTTCATACCATGGTCAGTACGATTCGGGGAAAAAAGCGATCAGATGTAAGTGCAATTGATTGTGTTAGAGCTGCATTCCCTGGTGGGTCAATGACAGGTGCACCAAAGTTGAGATCAATGGAACTTCTTGATCATCTTGAAAATTGTTCTAGGGGCATATACTCAGGCTGCATTGGATTTTTTTCGTATAACCAAGCATTTGATCTCAATATTGTGATACGGACTGTTGTCATACACGAGGGAGAAGCTTCAGTAGGAGCAGGAGGAGCCATCACAGCTCTTTCAGATCCCGATGATGAGTATGAAGAAATGATTTTGAAAAGTCGAGCACCAATTAAGGCTGTTCTTGAACATCAGAGCAGCATCTTCTCATCAGATACACAGAAGTGACATGACCACTTGAAATGTCCATTGCAGAAATAGTGGTATAGAACTCTCTTTTAGTTGTTTCTGGAAAATGTGGGAGCAATTGCAGCTTCTAGTAGTTATAATTATAAGGGAGGGGAAACAGTGGATGAAAGTAGGCAGGTAGCCTATATAATTCATGCAAACATTTGTCATGACCTCGTTTCGTCAGCACAATCTATTCATTCATTTGAGCGTAGTGTTTGGAAAATATAGCCATGGTAGCATACAGATCTGCACTGACATGCAGTGACTAAAATACTGTACATAGAGGATTCTGAAAGACCTGTAGAAAATTATAGATATGTTTGTGAACTTGTAATAGTACTGAGTTGATAGTTCCACGTTTGAGTTTTTAAGAGAAAATCATTGACAATAGTTCCATGTCATTATTTGATCTTTTGATCAAAAGGTTTTTCATGCTTAACATTGAAGAACTGAACTCAGGAAGATTTGTGAAGTATTAGAAAATTGTGCTATACAAAGATAACGATGCGAGGGTAATGCAGTCATCTGTTCATTCATTTCGTAAACTATAGATGTTATAATATACTTGTGTGGAACTTCACCTATTTGAGCTTCACGTTGCTGGTTTTATGCTAGAGAAATGAGATGAGTGCGGTAAGATGAGATTTAGTGTTATTATAATCAAGTTTTGATGAATTCTCAAAACCATTAATGTCCTAACTTCAACTAGTTTAGTTGTTAGTTTAGGATTGAGGGAGTTGTGTTGCACTTTCTCCCCTACTTTGCTCAAGAATTGTGGAATGAGCTACCTTTTTGTTCTTGTGGTCTATGGAGGGAAGGGAACATATTTTTAGGTAAGGAGGTGATTTTATAAAATTTTATAAAATAAAAGGACTGGTTGGCTCATTACACCAATGATGAACAAGTAGAATATAGCCCTTTGAAGAAGTGGCGGAGCCAGAATTTTCATTAAGAGATGTCAATGGTTGATTGGTTGTTTTCAAAAAAATAAGAGAGAAGTATTGAAAACACCCTTAACTTGGCGTGAATTGTTTCGCCTCCAAACTATTGACAGCCTTAAAAACATTCCTCAACTTAACTAACTGAACTTAATAAACCCCCGATCTGCTACATGGCATAGCAAGTGGTTTCAAATTCTTGTAGAAGCGTGAAATTCTTAATAAAAAGCCGAGAAAAGTGTTGAAAACACCTCTAAATTTGATGAGAATTTAGGGGTGTACTTCACCCCTAAATTTAAGGGCATCTAGAACATGCAACCTCAAGAAATTTCCACAACCCCTTAACCACTAGACTAAACCTTTAATTTGTGTCAAGAGGTGTGAATACTTATATATATTTATTTAACCAAAATTTGACCTATATATACGATGTAATTTTCCGGCGAAGGGGTGTCGCTTGCCCCTTGGCCAAGGGTGACTCTGCCCCTGCTTTGAAGAACCATTTTGGAGAAGAAATTCGGCCCATGGCTCATTGCAACAATCTTGCATTTCCCTTCTTTCGCTGGCATCTTTGCATTAGTTTTTTCTTTAGGCAAGTGACAGACCATGGTAGGTAAGAAGCAGAAGAATGGACTCAATTATTTTTAATATTTCTACCTAAAATAAACTAAAAGATCAAAAGGGTCTACAAAATTTCAACTGGAATATAGAATAGGACCCAAAGGAAACCATCTCCGAAGTTATTTATTTTTTCAATATGAAAAATAGTGTTCTTAAAATACTTTTGTCCTAATTCAACATATGTTAAGTGGTAAGGCTAGAATGTTCACAGAGAATCTATTTCGTTTGCCGAGAGGTTACATTCTAAAAATGTTTGGTTGACTTAGTGTCACTGACTTAGACTTTCACTAAACACACTTTGCGGCACTTGGCAATTCGCTCCCAAATCTTTGATGATCTTGCAAGCTCACTAGGTCGTTAAACGAATGCTAAATTGAACAAAGACACGAGAATTATCGAAGAAAGCTTTTATGTTGCTCAAGATTTAGAAGATTTGTTTGATGTTTTTACAAATGAATGCCCCTCTACTTATACTACTCACCTAGATGCTAATATGCAAATAATAACTATTGTATAAGTCCCTCATATTTACAAGATGATCACCTATCTAGAATTTTCTACAACGCTAGAAAGTTTCGTGGACCTTCCATTCAAATCCATGAAATTTTAGGATCAGCCATTGGAAATCACCCTAGTTCTCTAGAATATTCCATTAAGGACTAGTGTCCTTCCTAAATAAGCCTTCCAAATGGGCAACTTTTTGCCATGTGATGCCTAAGTGGCATGACGACATGGCAGATTATCACACACTCACCCACTTGATGTTGCAATGACCACGATGTACTGTTGTTGCATAAACTCTCGGATCGTGTCTTTGAATTTCCACAAGTTTCATATCGCTCCATGTGACTTCCTCCGGTGATTGTCTATTCCCCTAGATGAGGAACATTGTAGTGATTTTCCCCCTTGTTTTTGTCCAGTCTATTTATCAATTATAGCTTCAATCTCCCGATCAAGTGACGCGGTGATGTTAATTGATGTCCGACTTGACTGTCCTCGGTTGGGATCATCCTTGTCTTCATGGTATGTCTCGGCATGCTAGCATGGAAGATGGGATGAACCTTAGGATGAGGTTGTAACTCTAACTTATATGAGATCTTACCGACCTTGGTAACGATCCTAAATGACCCCTCATATTTTCGTACCAAGTTCTAGTGCACCCTTGTAGTACCTTAAACTGTCTTGGGTTAAAATTTACCAAAACAATGTCCTCAACCTTATAATCTATGGGACGACACTTGTGGTTGGAAAAATTCTTCATCTTCTTTATTGCCTTGTCCAAGTACGACTTAGCCGTTTCAAACTTCTCCTCGAACCCTTGGCCATATGGTAAGCCCCCAACTTTTTCCCTCAAACACAGTCTGTAGTGAATGTAGAGTTTGTGGCTAATGCAAATGGTGTCTGCTCAGTAGACTTGTTGCGCTGAACATTGTATAAGAATTAGGCTATGTCTAAGAGCCCTGCTAAATCCTTTTGATGTGAACTCACATAGTGCCTGAAGTAGCACTCCAACAAGGCATTGACCCATTCCGTTTTTCCATACGTCTACAGGTAAAAACTAGTGGACGAATGCAACTATGTGCAAATATTGAACAACTCTCTCCAAAGGTTTCTTGTAAAATGCAAGTCTCGATCGCTAATGATGTGCCTTGGCAAGACCCAATACTCCACCACATTCTTGAAGAATAGTTTGGCAACCTCATTGGTGGTGCAACCTGCCGTGGTGGACATGAAGTTAGCATACTTTGAAAACTTGTCCACCACAACCATGGCTGTCCCATAACCGTTGAACTTTGGAAATCAAGTGATAAAGTCCATAGTCACGCTCTTCCATGGGTGCTCCGCGACAGGTAATGGTTCCAAAAGTTCTCTGGGTTGGCACTGCTCCACTTTATCCTGTTGGAACACAGGACAAGTCTCCATATAACATTCAATATCATCACGTATGCACGACCAGTAATTATTTGACTCGATCAAGGCCATTGTGTAAGCTGACCTAGGTGCCCGACTCACAATGTGTCACAACTTTCCTTTATAATATGCATCTAATGTTTCTAAACTTGGGCACGAAAACCCTCTAACATGTGGTGAGCAATAATATATATTCCACCCAAAAGTGTATCGTCTTGCCTTGGGTGACTAACTCCATAGGATGCTTTGCTATCGAATCATGTTACCACTACAAGAAATAAAGGATTTTGTTGTAAATATTTAGCAGTAATATATAATTGCCACTATATTATATTTATCGACAATAATAAATATAGGTATTCATAACCAACACTCTATATAAATTTCACTAAAGGCTTTAACAACTTTGGATGCAATGTCATTAATTCAATTACCGTTAAATGTTTTGTGGCAATAAATATAGTCCCTAAAAGGAAAATCTATTGTCACTAAATATCTCTTTTGTTGTAGTGTGCATCCATACTTGGTAGCATCTCAAATATCACAACTGGTTGTGGTAATGCCAACAAGCTCGGCCTTCCTACTCAAAGTGTAAGCTACTAAATTTCCCTTGCTTGGTTTATACTGCAACACATAATCAAACTCAACCAAAAATCCTACTAGATATCTTGCTTTGGTGTGAGCTTCTTTTGTGACTGGAAACTATTTGCCATATTATCGGTCTTGATCATGACCTTTGACCTGAGCAAGTACTGTCTCCACGTGCATAGGTAATGCACTATGGTTATCATCTCTTTCTCTTATAAGGAATTTTGTTGTTTTGTCACGTTTAGCTTGTAGCTTCTAAATGCAATAGGCTGTCTATCCTACATCAAGACACCTCCAATAGAAAAATTAGAAGCATCATTGTGTACCTCTAATGTCTTGTTAAAGTCATGCATCACTAAGACTGGTTGCTCCATCACAACAACTAAGACTGTCTCCTCCATCACGACTGTCACGACCCAAGGTACCCCCTAGACGTGACATGGCGTACAAGACCCCGAGAGGCCTCATACAAGCCACTTAGCATATATACATACAAGGTCATAAAGAGATAGAGTTCAAAAGAGATTTCATATCAAAGCTTTTAAAAGAAACATCGGAAGTCTACATCTCATGTCTCAAAGACAATCTAAACAAGGAAATAAAGTTTGGGACGCAACCCAATACAACATCCGAAAATGAAAGGAAATACATGAAAAGAATAAGAACTAGTCTATGTCCTCGGATGGATGAGGACTCACCAAGTCTTCTAGCAATCTTCTACTAAAGCTCTAGCCTCGAGTGGATGGTGAATCGCCACGTCCTACATCAAAGAAGTTAATGTAGGCAAGAGTATGTGTTAGTACAATCAAGTACCAAGTATGATAGCAATGCACATAAACGTATAAAACATGCTAGAATGAGACATAATCATGACATGCAATGGCCAAGCTAAAACATGATAAAAACATAAGGAGCATGAAGCATAGAGCATATACCAAGGCCAAAGCAAGCTAAATCATCTTTCTATTCTTTACTTTACTTTTGATCATCATAGGAACACTTGCGTTCATTAGTTGTGGGGAAAAAGCCTTAACAGACATATAAGACCATGTGAGCTATCAACATGGAATCCGATGTCTACCCTACACCGAAAGAGGGCCGCCCTACTTTGCCACGGTAGGACCCTGAACTTAACGTGTAGCTTATGTGGATCCACTAGCTAATGTCTATCTGAGACAATCATCCTATGGGGCCACGTAGGTAAGGGATAAGGAGATTGCTACTAGAAACTTGACCTCTACTACGGGGGAGCTTCCATCTCAATATCCTTTCGGTGCTAAACATATTTACCACGGAATACTTATTAACATATTCATATCATTATCCATGGAAAGGTGCAACTAGGGTTACCAATCCAAGCTAAAATCATGTTTATAGGCGTTTCATCTTCCATGGACTAGTCCAAGCTTACGTCATTAGAATAGCTCCTTAAGAGCATGGGTAATCGCCTCTTTGTTCTTTTTAACTCATATTGGGAGTATTATGTGAGAAAACCTTTCACAACTCAACCATACCATCATCATGTTATAACTTTGATACTTTAATCTCAAAGCACCCTTAACTCATCTTTTACTTTATATGAGACATGCATAAGTTCATTAGCTTCTTCTTTACTTAGCTTATCATGCTCATAATTCATGTATCATAGAGTTCATACGGGTTCATGCAAGTTCAACTCATATCATGCAATTCAATGCAAGTTCATGCTTAGAAAGCCATAATTAAGACATTTTATCCATATTTGAAGGAACTCACCTAATAGAGGAAAAATCATACTTTTGACTTGAACATGCTAAATTCATAAGATCATCCTCGATTTATTTTAGATTAAAACATGAAGACAATAATAGATCTATGAATTATAATTAATTCTAAGACCAATTAGTCAGTAACAAATCAAATCTAAAGACCCATCATGCACACACACCTCTAGAAAAGAATTTAGCTACTCATAATAAAAGAAATAGGAATTATACCAAGGTTGACTTCCTTAATTGCATTCATAATGAGCAGTTATAATCAATTTCAAGCTTGAGTTTCAGCAACAATGGTGTTTTCTTCTTCAAAAAGGGAACTAAGAATGTACTCTATTCACTAATCAATTTCTCTACAATCTGCAATACTCCATTTGGGGAAGAATAATAAATTCTATTTTTACACAGATCCTTAAAATTACTTAACGTACGACATTTTTCCATGTATGACTTTGCCCTTCAAATTTTCGTTGGCTGACTTGGTCTTTCACCTATATTTTGCATATCCAATCTTGTGGCATGTAGGTGCATCAACACTCTCATTCCATACTTTTGTATGTCTTCTTGCACTGACGCTTGCGAAATGCAAGTGCCGTATTACGTCACACATGTAAGAAATCCAGTGACTTCTTCCTCTTTTTGATTTGCACCTGCGTTAAACAAGTGCTCTTTTGTGGCACACATGCTTGTTGCCAATCTTGAACATATTGTTTTCAGCTCCAATCCTTCCTTATCTTCATTTCCACGAAATTCTTGCATACAAGAGAATGAAGGCTTAAAATTCCTCCAAATATCATTAGAACAAGGCAACAACTCATGCTTAAGAGTCAAATAAGTTGGTAAAATACCAACTTATCAAAACTTCAAACTTGAATTATTGCTTGTACTCAAGCATGCATTCTCTAATTGTAGCATTGACTCGGTTGATCATGACACAATGGTTTCACAAAGGACTACTATGACTCAAATAAACAAATCAACAAAAAACTCAAAATAAAAGACTCTATATACAAACACAAATCACAATTGGTACCACCCTGTTCATAAGGCAAGGATCATCTCTTTGAAATCTTTTGTCATTTAAAACTACACTTTCCAATGAAAATTCAAGGATAATATATAATCCAGCAAGCACATCTACAAGCACCTCAAGTCAATGACATCAGCCTTTAAGGTTTGCCTAAGAGTTCATAACATAACTTGTCACACATGCAACTCAATTGAAATCAAGACCCTCACCATTTGCTCAAAGGATGTAACACCATTCACAACAAGAGAGAACTCACTCACAATTATGTAATTCCCATTATAGGGATTATAAAACAATGCAAATACACTCACTCTCTCAAAGATATTCAAGCATACACACATCTAACCATATACTTCCCCTTTATGTATTTCGCTGCTAATGTAGAGTTGCAACACTCAAATCACCAAGGATTTACGGGCTATGACTGTCACGACCCAATTTCTTGAGTCATGATAACACGTACTGTAATCCACCACTAGGTAAGCCAACCCATAACCCAGAACATCAAGTAATGAATATAAGGGTAGAAACAATGCGGAATAAGTAATTTAATAATAGAAACAAAATAAAATAGCAGAAACAAGCCAAAATATGTATATATGCAATAGATCCCTCCTAGAACTTGGAAGTCACAAGTACACAACTGTCTAAATAAAAGAGTACAAGTCCCAAAAGTGGATCCAAATTCAAAGCTTGTCTCAAAATTTAAAAGACTAGCTATCAAAAATACTGAAGGAGGCAGGTAAGTCCAAGACACCAAGTGCTTACCCTCGCCTCTGATCCAAGCTACAACATGCTCGAGTAATCAATACTGGTAGCTGGTGCTCGGGCCTTTATCACAAAACAAATGTACAGTGTAGCATGAGTACCAAAACAACAGGTATTCAGTAGGTGTCATAGGCTAACCGAGTAGGAAAAATAAAAACAAATATGAAATGATAAAATTTTGATACAAATAGAGGTTAAAGCGGGATTAAAAGAAAAGCACATGAGCCTACCAAGATAGAAAAGAACTAAGTACAAGTAAACTAAACTTAACTGGACCCTAGAAGGTACACTCATATGCAATTTTAAGTAAAAACTTGAATGGACCCCCATAAGCCTGACAGGTACACATAATAGCTAAAACTACCAAGAATAAGACAGATCAAGAGAAGGCATAGACCGGACATCTAACCGCGAATAACCTCCAAGTAACCAATACGAGCTACCCAACTAAATAGTACATAGCCCAAACCTCGAATCGCGGATGAATCTCCCAGGGGCGTTAGGCCGTAGCCAAAAGTGTGTCGACTCCTTAGAGGATAAGACTGGACCTTGAATCTATGAATAATAAGGGATGCTGAAGGATCTCATGGAAATCATCATCATAGAATCACCATGGAATGCCATCCACTCCCAAGCAGTCAGTACAACACTCCAAGCTCGAACTAACTCTAGTCCCAAGTCATTCGACGAGGCTCAAAATCTCAAATGTAACAAACGAGGTTGTAGAAAGAGGAAGAATGGATAGAAAGTCATCAAAGCTGAGTCACTGCCTAAACTAAGGCTCATTTTATCAGACTCAAGTCTGCTACACCAGTCTATAAGGAGCTAAACTATCTGAATTGACGTTGGATTAGAAATAAGGCCAAAAAGGCTCCAACTATCACAGGTCTATGGAAAGAACTAGTCTAAGCCCAGACTAAGGATAATAGTGCTCATACGATCAATAAATAACAACAAACAAGGCCAACCACAAGAGAAGGATGATCAAAATCACAACTAACATGCTTCTAAACTAGAAAGTCCCAAAAATAAGTCTAAAACATGATTTCTAAGAAATTTAACATGATAAACTAGGTATCCACCCCAAATTCACTCAAATCAACACGAATTTACATAGTCCAGCTCAATCTAAGGGAAGGAATGTCATAGCCTACCTTTAGGCCAATGGTGCACAATCCAAATCATGTTTCCAGAGCTTTTTCTTTCGATGCGACCTCTAAACGTTGCCATGCTATAAAAAAATCACAATATTATATGATCATTTTGACACTAAATTAACTCAAAACAGAGATGGACCCATTTTGGAGTCAAAACAGGAACCATGGGACCCGCGCTGGGAATTCCAAAAACGACTCCATCAAAAGATCCTAAACAGTCCCTTGAACTTTTGTTCCCAATTAGAACTCAATTCGGGGGCTCGAAACAGTGGAAGCCAATTCATGCATACAATTCACATATAAAGAACAATAATCTTAGCTAAGGCAGTTCATTGCAGTGGGAAAATACCTCAAACGACGTGTTTCTAACACTTCCTGATCACACACCTACGTAGCCCTAACAATCTCGGACACATTAGACTTTAAATCACCAAAATTGAAGCTATAGTGCAGGAGAAATCGCACTTTGAACCTTAGCTTCTATTGTTGATCGAGTCTGGTCTTTAAATAAATGACTAGACCAATAATCCCTACGCGAATGCAAACAGAGGGGCCCACGAATGTGGAGGCTCGCCAAGTTTTCCTTTGATAACGTGGAGAAAAGCCCACGAATGTGAAGGAAAGAGGAACAGGGGGCCCGCGAACATGGTCGGGTCCCCCTTAACGCGAAGGCAAAAGGGCCCAACCCTTCACGAATGCAGAATGGGCCCCGTGAATGCGGTAACCAGATTCTCTGGTCTCCGCAAATAAAGCCCAAGGCCTACAAACACAAAGGCCAATTTTGGCCTGCACTAGCTGATGCATATCAACTAGTTTTGGAAACATAAAATCTCTAATAGAATAGTCGAAATTCGTTCGAAACCCATGCGTGCTAACGAGATATGCTACCCTATCAAATTTGATATTTCAGACTCAAAGGAGCATTTAAAATTTTTATATGAGGTCGTCTCGATAAAAAGTGGGTCCCACACCCAAACTCCATTTTAAGCCAAAATCTACAAGGGGGTTCAAAATTAGCCCGGGAGCCTCGGGATCCGCATGAGGGGTCGTTCTAGACCAAACTCAACATTGCGAAGCTAATCGCCCTGATAGAATTCTCATCCCAACACTTTTTCCAGGAATGTTGACCAAAGTCAAAGTTAGGCCAAAACTCAAAAGCTAAAATGCCTAATGGCACAAGCTCGCACCGAAAGCCTCGGGACCCGAGCTTACCCTATCCCTATCCTAAAGTGACCCTTTTGGAGCTGATGGAACCATTAAAGTTGCATTCTGAGGTCGTCTTCCTGAATTTTTGATCAAAATCAAGGTTTAAAAGTTCCAAAATATCGAAATATACATAAAAACCAAATGAATGACCAAGTGATCGAACTATCCATCCCAGCAAGTCATAAATGACTTGGGTCGCTATAGGAACACTCTAAATGATGAAAGGAAGTAATAAACTCATAAATGGTCTAGAGGGTCATTAGAATGACATTGGCTACAGAAAAAAGTAGGATATTATTTGGTTCAAGTGACTTAGAACCTCCCTAATGCTATCATTCATTAGTTTAAGCACACCGCTCACATAATTGTTTCAACTTCACCTTATCTCTCCTATTTATAAGATCAACCATTCTTTCAGACACCCATGTTATTCTTACTAGGCATGTGCACGAGAAGATCTAGCACCCACTTTTTCCTTTTCTTTATTTTTTCTTTTATCCGTAGGTTCAACTAAGCACTTTTCAATTCAAGCATTTGGTTCTATAACACATTGAAGCTCATTCCTCTTTCATTCTCTGATGCACATACCCACAAAATTAGGCTTTTGCCTACATTGCTGATTCATTCTTCATTTGTATTCCCTTCAAACTTAGGATTTCAGCCCACAATTTTATCACAATCCATTAGGGAGGTAGGGGTGTTAGAATAGAGGATTCAAAAAGGTCAAGGTGTGCTACACGCTTTCCAAGGAATAGGTTAAGGCTCAACGGGGTTGACTAAGGTCAATGTTAAAGGAAGAAAGTTTTTGGTAAAATGACTAGTCAAAAGGTGCCTAGGGTCATTTTTCCAAGCCTGGCCATAACTAGAATTTTGCCTTCAATCACATTTGGAGGCATGTTCTAGATGACATGCATATGAAAGAACAAACTATAATTTCACCATACAATACATTACAATATAACGAGTTGTAAGTATTCTCAAAATCAAATGAATAGAATTACTTATGACAAACGACAATGGATTAATCAATACCTGTTTTTGAATCACAAGCCAAACAAGGAATGTAGAAACCATGAAAATAGATTGCTTTCGAGCTCACTTTTCCACTTTTTCTCAATTATCAAAATCCTTTGCCAATCAAAACTTTTGGTTGTCCCGATTGAGACAAGTGTTACACAGACTCAAAATAAAACTAAAACTTAACATTTTTCCTTAAGAAAGTTGCCTCTCAATCTTTCACAGAGAAACATCAACTTGGTTCGACAAACAAAATAAAGAAATGAAAAAAGATTTGTTCCTTGGGAAAGAACCATGGTATAAAAAAAAGTCTTGGAGTTCATTCAACTAACTCATGTTTGCAAAGGCAACATTGAATCATGTGCTCATAGATAATTTGAGAATGAGGCATGCCGAGGGCTCTATGTGCATTTTGCAAGCAGGGGTAGTAAAATAATTTACATGTAAGACCAACCCTACTTTAAAGCATTCACAACATTATCAATAGAGATCAAACCTAAAAGGGGACAATTTAAGCATTCAAAACATGCCTGACAAGGGCCAAAATATAATCTTAAGAAAACATATATCCAATGCATGCCCGCCAAGGGATAACATAAAAATCAAAAACAACAAATGCTAAACAACCTACCACCCCCAACTAAAACGCAAGCATTGCCCTCAATGCTAGAAGTAAAGGATAACAAGGGAAAATGATCTTGGGCATATTTATATACCCAATTACTACAATTTACTCGCACATACCGTGTGTTTCAAGGGCATTCTTGATGATAATTATTGTGTTTTGATAAGTATTGTGATGATTGCACACTAACCTACATGATTAGCATATGCAAGGGTTTCTAAAGGAATATAAGCAAAATAGGAGTTAGAAAGTAGTTTTCGGGAGTGAAGGAAAAATGAGTACGAAGAAAATCCTACCTGGAGCAGGCTTGCGCACCGTGCTAGGGGCTGAAATTCAGAGCACTCATTCCTGGCACACTGGCACCGCGCTGCGCCAGGCCTAGAGCAAGTTAAGGTGCCTCTTGGCACGATGGTGGCGCGGCGCCCCTAACTGCCCCCGACCTTCCCGATGAATTTTAGTTGATTTAGAATTCCAAATTCGATTGGAAGAGAGGATCATTTTCCTAAATTCTATAAATAGGAATCTAGGTTTATTTTGTAAGGGGACTTCTTCATTTTTTGTGTGCAAGAGCAAGGAAAAACAATTCATCTTAGATTTTAATTTTCTACTTTTTCTTTAATCTTGAATTACATGAAAACAATCTTATTTATGTTTTTGATGATTATGAGTGGCTAAAAGCCTTTGTTCTAGGGCTGTAGCTATGGATGATTGTTGAACATCGATTTCTATGGATTAATTTGGTTATCACATAAATTACTCTTGTATTATTGTTTTAGTATTTTATGATTGGCCACCATTGAGATAAATAAATTGTCTATTATTGAACTCGAGAAACGAATAGGTAGATAGATCAAAGAATACAAGGAGCACAATATTTCTTGCATACCACTTGTTTAGACTAGTGTTTAGGATTGACACCTAAACGAACACTATGCTTGGTTACGAGACATGATGAAATATAAATGCTGCCAGTTGAGTTTGTCTATCCCCGCTCAACGATGTAGTTAGACAGTCAATTGGAGTAGGTGATTAGCGGTCGAGAGATCATGATCATAATAGGTTTTTCTCTTAGAGTGGCGTTTTCTTTTCTTCGAAATGTATTATCTCAATGCCTTTTTTCTCTAGCTTGCTCTTTCAAATCCAATTTCATCAACCATATAAATCAATTGTTTGATAATCGTTATTAATTCATACATTAGATGTGATACATGAAATCTTAAGTATGCTGCAGTCCTGGAATTGTCCCTTTATTATTTAAAATATCGAAATTGAAGTTGTCATTATTAGTTATTTTCAAATAGAAAATATGAGTTTCTTGAAAAAACTTTCTCTAATTTGTGGAATTTGTTGAATTAGATATAAATTGATCTTAAGTCGTTTGGGTTCGAAAATCCGGTTATGAAAGAGCCATTTATTATTTTTGCAACCACGTATACTTTCGTGTGCATTTGGAAGCAACAAGTTTTTGGCGCCGTTGCCAGGGACTTTAGAATTAGTTTATATTTAATTCTTTTAAATCTACTATTTTATTGAACAAGTGTTAATAACTTGATCTTAGCTATTCTGAATTACATGTACTTAGAGCACAATTCTTGCTTGAGGATGAAAACTGGTAGAACTGTTACACAAACCTGAACGATTTCTTCATCAATGAAGAAGGCTGGCAGCTCTATACCCACTTCAGCAGATTGATCCAGGTACCGAGGAAAATTGTGAGAATAACTGTGAGGAAAACGTGGAGAATGAACAGGAAGAGGCACCTGTAGTGATGGCAGCAAGACCGGTCCGTGTTGTGGTAGTTCCACTCACCACTAACGTTATGTCTAGTATTTGGAAACCACTACCGAGTGGAAGATTTGAGATGAAGCAAAACATGGTGAAACTCATTCATTCCACTGGGTAATTTCCTGGCCTACCTCATGAGGATCCCCTAGTGTATATAAAAAACTTTCTAGAGATAAGTGATACTAATATTCCAATAGGGGTATCATCAGATTACGTGAGGTTAACTCTTTTTCCATTTTCACTATTGGGAGAAGCAAGGCGGTGGTTGTCATCTAAACCAGAAAATTCCATCACTACATGAGACAGTCTAACAATGAAATTTCTAATTTGATTCTTCCCGTCGAGCAAGAATATAAAGCTGAGGAGTGAGATCTTGAGTTTCAAGTAGAGAAGTGGAGAGAACATATAACAAGCTTGGTACCGATTTAAGCAAATGTTGATTGCTTGTCCACATCACTAAGAGGCAAATGAAGTGATAGCTCACACATTCATGGAAGGTCTCGAATATAACGCAAAGGTACTTCTAAATTCTGCAATAGGTGCGCAGGCCCTAGAGAAGACATATGATGAACTGGTGGATCTCCTAGATAAACTCTCGGAAGGCACCTGGAATGGAATGGAGATGTGCAAAGAACTATGGTGCATAAGGCTGCAGGAATGTTAGAAGTTGATCCTATAACTTCATTGACCGCACAAATGGCCGCTTGGCAAAATCAGATTACCACTCAGCTGAATAATAAGTTGGCACTTGGACAACAACAAGCACAAGTGAATATAGTACAACAATCTCAAAGATGGTGTACAATTTGTAGTAGTGGAGAGCACATGACTAAGTACTGTGAATCAAACCCAGATTCTGTGAACTATGTTGATAATGCACAAAGAGGTAGAGGAACGCAAAATTATGGCAACACATATAACCTAAGTTGGAGATATCACCCAAACTTCTTATGAGGTGGTAATCAAAATAAAAAATAAGCCCATGGGCAAAACCAATACAGACCTCAAGGAAATGGGCAGCAGTATCAAAACCATGGTCAAGGAGGTAATCAAGGACAACAAGGAAACATGACTAAGGAGGAGATGTTCACGCAACTGATGACAGAGATAGGAAAAACCAACGCAAAGGTGGATAAGTTTGGAATAGAGTTGAGAAACACACAGTTGTCCAATCAAAATTTGGAAAGCCAGGTTGCACAATTGGCTAGTGCTATGAATGCACGTCTACAAGGGGGACTTCCAAGTGACACTGATCCAAACCCAAAACAAGTAAATGATGTGGGTATGAGAAGTGGTCAACAATAGAGAAGCTAGCTCCTAAGAAGAGAAATACTGAAGTGGTGAGTGGAGAGAAGAAATAAGGAGAGGTAGGTCCAAATTCAAATGTTGAGAGAGTTACTCCTCTAAGTGTCACGACCCAAAGTGCCCCCTAGGTGTGACATGGCATATAGAACCTCGAGAGGCCCCACGCAAGCCACTTAGCATAAATATACATAAGGTAAAGACAAAAATGAGGAAAGTAATGGACAATCTTGTAAAAAAATAAAGAGTTTACAAGCGGAAGTCTTGACTATGTCTCAAAAGCCATATAATACAATAGAATGATCGGGACGTAGCCCATACATCATATACAAGTCTGAAACTGAAAAGTAAAGAAAAGCAATAAAGTCTCTTAGTCCCCGAAGCATGAGGACTCACCAACGCTGATAGCTCAAACTCTAAAAGCAACTAACCACGAGAGTGCAAAGGATGACTGTCTGACCCTACATTATAAGAGAATGTAGGCACAGGTATGCATTAGTACGTGGAATGTACTAAGTATGAAGCAAATGCATATAATCACATAAATTATGCCAATGAGATATCATCATGAACATGCAATGACCAAACTAAATCATGTGACAATAGGGTTAGAAACTCAATGCATAAACATGGTCAATGCAAGCTAGTCATATCATAAGTCTTGTCTCGTGAGGTACTTCTGGTACCCTAGTTCATTATTATGGGATTTTTATGTTTAACTGACATAGACCATGTGAGCTATAACATGAAGTCCAGTGTCTGCCCCACACCGAAAAGGGGAGTGATGTCTACTCCACACCACTAGAAGGGGTGTCCTACTAGCCAAGGTAAGGACCATAAATCTGTAGCTTATGTGGATCCACTAGCTATGTGTCTATCTGAGACAAAAACCTACGAGGCATGTATTTCTAGGACTTAGGGATTGCTATTAAAGGTCCACGTATGCTAAATGGAAACCTTCATCCCAAACTCCCGCTCGATGCTAAGTAAAATCCCAAGGAATAGTCAATTAAGCTTATTCATATTTTAACCAAGGAAGAGGTACATCTAGGGTTACCAAATCCAAGCTAAGATCGTATCAAGACATTTCAACTACCATGGGCTTGCCCCAAGCTTACTCATGAATGCCATCATCTATATGCACCGTAGTAATTATAAGCATAATTCTCATGAAACATGCATCTATTATGCAAGCTATTCATATATTCATAAATCATGATCTAGTATGGGTACATGTCGATTCATCTTAGAATCATGCAATAAACTAGAATCATGCATATTTTCATCAATTTCATTAGTTCATAAATGCATGGATCATACTTCATCATAAATTCATAACTAGGAATCATGGCCCATGCATGGGTTCATACAATTTCTACTCAAATCATATAAATCACACTAGATCATGCACTAGATTACTTTATCACGCTAGATCGTGCACTAAGAATCATAAAATCAACAATTGGAATCATAATTGAAGAACCCATTAGAATTGATCAAAACCCTAGCTCAATTTGGGGGAATTGAACCTTGAAATTTGAAGAAAAACTAGGGACCCAATGGAGGAAAGAGCTCCAATGGTGAATGCTAACATACCTCAATAAATCCCACAAGAAATTGCAAAAATTCGATGACCTTCAATGGAGGATCCTAGCTTTTCTCCTTCCGTGAGAATTGAGAGAATTTTCTAGAGAGAATTATTTGGGAAGTTGGGAATTTTTAGAATGAAAGTAATAAGGAAAATTTGGGATGAAAGACTTATATAGTGGGTCAATTTAGGGCAAAGTCATAATTAAAAAGACTTAAAAGAATTTGGGTAAGGACATAAAAACCCCTAAAAAATAACTGCCGGATGAAGTCTACGGTTCCAACCTACGGTCCGTAAAAATTCCTATGGACCGTTCTGTTGGACTGTACAAAACTTCAGAGTCCCAAAACTCAGGACACTTTCTACGACTTTGATCTACAGCCCGTAGCCATTCTACGGTCTGTAGGTCCAACCCGTAGAACCCAACTTGACCCTCAGAAATTTGACTAAGTTTGGAACACTTTGACAGGACCTTTCTACGGTCCGTCCTATTAGCCCGTAGACTCAACTTCAGAGACTTGATTTTCAAAAAATTTTACCCTCTTTCTATGGATGCACTCTATGGTCCGTCAACTGGTCTACGACATGTAGATTGCATCCGTTGAAAGTGGCTCTGGGACAAAAACTGAGAAAAATTTTCTCTTTCAAAAACTGAGGTGTTATAATATCTCCCCCTTGGGAACATTCATCCCCGAATGGAACTCAGCTAGCAATAACAAGAGTAGGGGAACAAAAATTCTATGATTCCAATCATGAATGCAACTATATAATGCACATATCCGAGGAGGAAAATCAACTCCAAGCTAAAGCATGCTTCATCACAAAATGTCAAGCTGTAAACACTTAATGAATGCATGCATAAGGAAACATGAGAATGACTAAGACGCATGAATCCTAGAAATAAACCATGAGGAGCTAAATACCTCAAGCTAGGGAAGACTCGGAAGGAAAGAGATGAGGATAATGGGACATCATATCAGCCTCGGCCTCCCACGTTGCACCCTCAACTAATTGATTCCTCCATAATACCTTAACGGAAGCAACTTCCTTGTTTCTCAACTTCCGGACTTGTCGGTCTAGAATATCAACTGGAACCTCTTCATAAGATAAACTCTCTTTGATGCCAAGACTTTCTAAAGGCACTATGGATGTCGGATCTCCAACACACTTCTTCAAAAGAGACACATGGAAAACTGGATGAACCGATGCTAACTCATCAGGCAATTCAAGCTCATAAGCAACCTTGCCAATGCGTCTCAAAATCTAATATAGGCCTACATACCGGGGACTAATATTCCCTTTCTTGCCAAATCTTATGACACCCTTCAGGGGCAAAGTTTTCAAATAGACCCAATCGTCAACCTCAATCTTAAGATCCCTTCTTCTAACATCGGCATAGAACTTTTGTAGACTTTGAGCGGTTTTCAACCTTTCTCTAATAAGACGAACTTTCTCCATAGCCTCATGCACTAATTCGGGACCCATCAAAGCAACTTCACCCACCACAAACCATCCTTTAGGAGACCTACATCTCCTACCGTAAAAAGCCTCAAATGGAGCCATACCAATACTTGCATGGTAACTATTATTGTAGGCAAACTCAATCAAAGGAAAATGATCATCCCAATTACCCTTGAAATCAATCACACAAGCTCTTAGCATATCCTCTAAGGTTTGGATAGTATGCTCCGCTTGCCCATTGATTTGGGGATGAAAGACCGTGCTAAGCTTAACCTTGGTACCAAGACCCTTTTGGAAAGGCTTCCAAAATTGAGAAGTGAATTGGGTACCTCTATCATAGATAATGGATAGGGGCACTCCATGCAACCTAACCATCTCCCTAATGTACAACTTAGCATAATCTTCCGCTGAAAAGGACACCTTGACGGGAATGAAGTGAGCCGACTTTGTTGTACGGTCTACTATAACCCATATAGAATCATGTTGCCGATGAGTACAGGGTAAACCCACTATTAAGTCCATATTAACATCTTCCCACTTCCAAGTAGGAATAGCTATATCTCGAGATAAGCCTCTCGGCCTTTGATGTTCAACCTTAACTTGTTGACAATTTGGGCACTTTGCCACAAATTTCGCAATATCTTTCTTCATTCCATTTCACCAATAGACTTCCCGCAAAATGCGGTACATCTTGGTGGCTCCTGGATGAATAGAGTATCGGGAACTATGAGCTTCTTCTAGAATTTGCTCTCTTAGGCCATCAACATTCGGCACACACAAACGACCTTGATATCTAAGGACACCATCTCCCCCTTGGGAGAAAGCCTCATTGCCCTTCTTTAGAACAACTTATTTCAACTCAACTAGTATCGGATCAAGTGCTTGCTTAGCCTTAACATCGACCACAAGGGACGATTCTGACCCATTTTGGACAATCACACCTCCCTCATCGAAGTCAACCAACCGAACACCTAGCCAAGCTAGTCTATGAACATCCCGAACCAATTCCTTCTTATCATCTTCTATATGTGCAACACTATTCATCGACAACAGACTCAAGGCATCGGCCACTACATTAGTTTTGCCCAGGTGATAGAGGATACTCATGTCATAGTCCTTTAAGAGCTCTAACCATCTACGTTGTCGAAGATTTAGATCCTTCTGCTTGAACACGTATTTCAAACTTTTTTGGTCCGTAAATACATCAACATGGACACCATACAAATAGTGCCTCCAAATCTTTAGGGCAAAGACAACCTCCGCAAGTTCTAAATCATGGGTAGGGTAATTCTTTTCATGGACCTTAAGTTGCCTTGAAGCATAAGCAATCACCTTCCTATTTTGCATAAGAACACACGCTAAGCCAACCCTTGAAGCATCAAAATAAACCACAAAGCCATCGGAACCTTTCGGCAATGTCAATATTGGAGCGGAAGTAAGCCTATCTTTCAATTCTTGAAAGCTCTTTTCACAAGCCTCCGACCATACAAACTTAGTCTTCTTTTGAGTCAATGAAGTCAATGAGGTCAATGGAGAGGCAATAGAAGAAAACCCTTCCACAAACCTCCTATAGTATCCGGCCAAGCCCAAGAAACTATGAATATCCGAAGGAGATAGAGGTCTAGACCAATTTCTAACCACATCCATCTTCGTAGGATCTACCTCAATACCCTTACTGGACACAATGTGACCAAGGAAAGCCACAGATCTCAACCAAAACTCACATTTATTGAACTTAGCATAACTTACGATCCCTAAGAATTTGCAATACAATCCTCAAATGATCAGCATGCTCTTCCTCACTTTGGGAGTAAATCAAAATATCATCAATGAATACAATCACGGACATATCAAGGTATTGTCTAAACACCCTATTCATCAAATCCATAAAAGCCGCCGGAGCATTAGTCAATTCAAACGAGATAACCACAAACTCATAATGGCCATATCTAGTTTGAAAAGCCATCTTTGGAATATCACAATCTCTCACCCTTAATTGATGATAACCCGACTGGAGATCAATCTTAGAGAAGAAACTAGCACCTTGAAGTTGGTCAAGCAAATCATCTATCCTCGGAATCGGGTACTTATTCTTAATGGTAACCTTATTCAATTACCGGTAATCAATACACATATGGAGAGAGCCATCTTTCTTACGAACAAACAACACCGGAGCACCCCATAGAGAAATACTTGGTTGGATGAAACCCTTATCCAACAAATCCTTCAATTGCTCTTTCAATTCATTAAGTTCTGTCGGAGCTATATGGTAAGGAGGAATAGAGATAGGTTGCATATCAGGAAGAAAGTCAATGCCAAAGTCTATTTCCCTTTCGGGAGGAACACCAGGTAGATCATCGGGAAACACATCCGAAAACTCATTTACCACGGGAACCGACTCAAGACTAGGGGTTTCAAAATCTATATCCCTAACTCGAATAAGATGATAAATGCAACCCTTGGAGATCATCTTTCTAGCTTTAAGACTAGAAACAAACCGACCTCTAGGCATAGAATTTCCCCCTTTCCACTCTAGGACGGGCTCATTAGGAAATTGAAACTTAAGCACTCGGGTTCTACAATCAACTGAGGCATAACAAGAATGAAGCCAATCCATCCCAACAATGACATCAAAGTCTATCATATCTAGCTCTACAAGATCAACATTGGTGACTCTATGGAACAAGGAAATGGGACATTTCCAATAAATTCTTTTAGCCACAATAGAATCACCAATAGGAATAGAGACACAAAAGGGGTCTAACAACACATTCGGGGCAATATCAAATCTCACAGCCACATATGTCGTCACAAAAGATAAAGTAGACCCGGGATCAAGTAAAGCATATACATCAAGATGGAAGACTTTCAACATACCAGTAACCAATTGGTAGAACCTTCTTGCTCTTGGCGAGTTTGGAGTGCATAAAATCAGTTTTGCTTGGAAGCACTAGAACCCGAACCACTAGGAGCACCTTGTTTACCATCTTTCCCCTTTGTAACATTCATTGGACAATCCTCATTTTGTGACCACTTCTGCCACAAGTGAAGCAACCATCCGATCCGGCTAACCATCTCCCCTCATGCTTCTTCCCACACTTTTGACATGGGGAAATTGGAGTTCTATCACCACCACTATTGCCTCATTGAGGCTTAGGGTTAGACACCCTATTCTTGTAAAACTAAGGCACATGAGCATTTGAAGACCCCTGGTTCAAAAACCATTGTCGAAACTTAGAACGGCCATGTCCTCCGGTCCTTTGGTTTGAGAAGTCACCATCACTGGTCCTAGCCCTCTTTGCCTCTTTAGACCTCTCCTTTAGCTTCTCTTCTTCTATTTGTTGTGCATGTACCATCAACCATGAAATATCCATTTCTTTAATAAGCATGGTAGTCCTAAACTCCTTGACCACCAAGTTGGACACCCCCGACACAAACTTACTCATTTTGGCCCTTGAATCGGCCACCAAGGAAGGCGCATTTTTTGACAATTGAGTGAACTTCAACGCATATTCTTTGACACACATACCACCTTGCTTCAATTTAATGAACTCGAGGACCTTAGCCTCTCTCATCTCAAGAGGGAAAAATCGATCAAGAAAAGCTTCCTTAAATTTCTCCCATTCAAGAGGACCTGCATCTCTAGCCCTTTCACTTTTCCATTGGTTAAACCACACTTGGGCCACACCCTTCAATTGGTAAGAGGCCAACTCCGCTTTCTCTTCCGACATCACTCCCATGATCATCAGAATCTTGTAAACCTCTTCAATAAACTCTTGTGGATCCTCCTCCACCTTGGAGCCATGGAATTCTGGAGGGTTCATCCTTGTGAAATCTCTCACCCTTGCTGCCGCGGTACCCACATGTGGGTTCATGGGGACCACAACTTCTCTATTGGCTTGGGCCGTCACGGCTTGGGCCAATGCTTGGAAAGCGGCTTGGAACTCTGCATTAGTAATCTCTTCGGCCAAAAGAGCGGCCGGAACTTGGTTAGCCTCTTGCTCCACATTCTCATTGGCGTTCCTCCTCACAAAAGCTCTTTTAGGTTCCATATCCTGAAAAGCGTAAGACATGGATTAGGAGAGGAACGTATAGAGTTAAACTCTAAAGCACGATTCTAGAATATGAAAGAAGTGGAATTTCCTAACATCTTGTAGCCTCTTATTCATAAATGTGGCGCGCTTTACACTTATGAATAAGACTCTGCTAGACCTGGCTTTGAGACATCGTAGGACCTTTCTAAACCTTGCTCTCTGCATACCAAATTAATAAATGACCCAAAGTGCCCCTAGGTGTGACATGATGTATAGGACCCCGAGAAGCCCCACACAAGCCACTTAGCATAAATATACATAAGGTAAAGACAAAAATGAGGAAAGTAATGGACAATCTCGTAAAGAAATAAAGAGTTTACAAGCGAAAGTCTTGACTATGTCTCAAAAGCCTTCTAATACAATAGAACGATCGGGACGTAACCCGTACATCATATACAAGTCTGAAACTGAAAAGTAAAGAAAAGCAATAAAGTCTCTTAATCCACGAAGCATGAGGACTCACCAACGCTGATAGCTCAAACTTTGAAAGCATCTAACCATGAGAGTGCGAAGGATGACTGTCTGACCCTACATTATAAGAGAATGTAGGCACATGTATGCATTAGTACGTGGAATGTACTAAGTATGAACCAAATGCATATAATCACATAAATCATGCCAATGAGATATCATCATGAACATGTAATGACCAAACTAAATCATGTGACAATAGGGTTAGAAACTCAATGCATAAACATGGTCAATGCAAGCTAGTCATATCATAAGTCTTGTCTCGTGAGGTACTTCTGGTACCCTAGTTCATTATTATGGGATTTTTACGTTTAACCGACATAGACCATGTGAGCTATAACATGGAATCCAGTGTGAGATATCATCATGAACATGTAATGACCAAACTAAATCATGTGACAATAGGGTTAGAAACTCAATGCATAAACATGGTCAATGCAAGCTAGTCATATCATAAGTCTTGTCTCGTGAGGTACTTCTGGTACCCTAGTTCATTATTATGGGATTTTTACGTTTAACCGACATAGACCATGTGAGCTATAACATGGAATCCAGTGTTTGCCCCACAACAAAAAGGGGAGTGATGTCTACCCCACACCACTAGAAGGGGTGTCCTACTTGCCAAGGTAAGGACCATAAATCTGTAGCTTACATGGATCCACTAGCTTTGTGTCTATCTGAGACAAAAACCTATGAGGCATGTAGTTCTGGGACTTAGGGATTGCTACTAAAGGTCCACGGATGCTAAATGGAAACCTTCATCCCAAAAAGAGGTACATCTAGGGTTACCAAATCCAAGCTAAGATCGTATCAAGACATTTCAACTACCATGGGCTTGCCCCAAGCTTACGTCATTAGAATAGCTCTTGATTGATTTATAGGTGAGGAAGCCTTTCAACCACATGAACCCTAATTTATGTGAGAAAATCTTTCACATTCATATTCTTAGCTTATTGTGAGAAAACCTTTTCACAATTATGCTTATGCTATTATGTGAAGAAAACATTTTCACAACTCATGAATGCCATCATCTATATGCACCGTAGTAATTATAAGCATAATTCTCATGAAACATGCATCTATTATGCAAGCTATTCATATATTCATAAATCATGATCTAGTATGGGTACATGTCGATTCATCTTAGAATCACGCAATAAACTAGAATCATGCATATTTTCATCAATTTCATAAGTTCATAAATGCATGGATCATACTTCATAATAAATTCATAACTAGAAATCATTGCTCATGCATGGGTTCATACAATTTCTACTCAAATCATATAAATCACGCTAGATCGTGCACTAGATTACTTTATCATGCTAGATCGTGCACTAAGAATCATAAAATCAACAATTGGAATCATAATTGAAGAACCAATAAGAATTGATCAAAACCCTAACTCAATTTGGGGGAATTGAACCTTGAAATTTGAACAAAAACTAGGGATCTAATGGAGGATAGAACTCCAATGGTAAATGCTAACATACCTCAACAAAGCCCACAAGAAATTGCAAAAAAATTGATGACCTTCAATGGAGGATCCTAGCTTTTCTTCTTCCTTGAGAATTGAGAGAACTTTCTAGAGAGAGAATTATTTGAGAAGTTGGGAATTATGAGAATGAAAGTAATATGGAAAATTTGGGATGAAAGACTTATATAGTGGGTCAATTTAGGGCAAAGTCGTAATTAAAAAGACTTAAGAATTGTGTTAAAGACATAAAAACCCCTTCAAAACAACTGTCGGATGAAGTCTACGGTTCCAACCTACGGTCCGTAAAAATTCCTACGGACCGTCCTATTGGACTGTAGAAAACTTCAGAGGCCCAAAACTCAGGACACTTTCTACGACTTCGATCTATGGCCTATAGGCCATTCTACGGTCCGTAGGTCTTACCCGTAGAACCCAACTTGACTCTCAGATATTTGACTAAGTTTGGAACACTTTGACGGGACCTTTTTACAGTCCGTGGAAAGACCTACGGTCCGTCCTGTTATCCCCTAGACTCAACTTCAGTTACTTGTTTTTCAAAATATTTTACCCTCTTTCTACGGATGCACTCTATGGTCTGTCAATTGGTCTATGACCCGTAGATTGCGTTCGTAGAAAGTGACTCTGGGCCAAAAACTGAGAAAAATTTTCTCTTTCGAAAACTGAGGTGTTACAAAAAGTAAACCACCTCCTCCATTCCCATAAAAATTCAAGAAGTAGAGCGAAGATGAATGCTTTGGTAAGTTTCTCTTTCTCCTTAAACAAGTTCACATTAATCTACCTTAGGTTAAATTTTGCATGGAATTCCTACATACGCCAAGTATGTGAAGGAGATAGTGGTGAACAAAAGGAGGTTGACTGGGTACACAATGGCACTTATGTAAGAGTGCAGTTCTAGAATCCAGAATAGGCTGTCAACCAAGTTAAAAGATCCAGGTAGTTTCACAGTGCAAATTACAATTGGGCAAAGTGTCGATGCCCGGAGGTTATGTGATTTGGGTGCAAGTATTAATCTCATGCCGGCATCATTTTATCAAAAGTTGGGGTTGGGAAGTCCAAAGCCAACCACTATCATCCTACAACTTGTAGATAGATCTATTGCTAGGCCAGAAGGGGTAGTGGAAAATGTGTTGGTACAAGTAGGGTCATTAATTTTTCATGTAGACTTTTTGGTCCTAAATTTTGAGCTGATCCAGAAATACCATTCATCTTGAGACAACCGTTCTTAGCCACTAGGCGAGCATTGATTGACGTAGCAGCAGGGCAGTTGACAATGAGGGCCCATGACATGGTAGAAGTCTTTGATGGCTATCGTGCTTTGAAGTTACCTGCTGTCTGTGAGGAGTTGTCTGCTATCATTGTCATTGATCTAGCTGCGAAATCACATTAATTTCTTCCAGAGATCCATTGGAAAGAGTATTGTAGGCATGGCATGTTTTGTGATACTGAAGCACAAGAGCTGGCAACTTACCTTGATGTGGAACTTGTGGGAACCCAAAGGGGCGAAGCAGAATCATTGGATCATGTTTTGGGACCTCTACCCAAACCATCGATCATAGAAGCACCCAAGTGGGAGCTTAAGTCTCTCTCGACGTACCTAATGTATGCATATCTGGGCGACAATGAAACTTTACCAGTGATACTTTCTGTGGAGTTGTATGAAGTATAGATTGATGCAACATTGCGGATTTTGAAGCGAAGAAAGAAAGCTATTGGGTGGAAAATGTCTGATATTCATGGGATTAGTCCGGCGTTGTGTATACACAAAATCTACATGGAGGAAGACCACAAGCCGAGTGCACAACATCAATGCCGGCTAAATCCATTGATGAAAGAGATGGTAAGAAAAGAGGTGATCAAGTGGTTAGATGCCAGAATTGTATACCCTTTCTTCGATAGTAAATGGGTAAGTCTTGTACAATTTGTTCCAAAGAAATGAGGTATGACAGTGGTGAGGAACGAAAAGAATGAGTTCATTCCCACAAGAACTATGACTGGGTGGAGAATTTGCATGGATTACAGGAAGCTGAATGATGCCACATGGAAAGATCACTATCCTGTTCTTTCATTGATCAAATGCTTGACTGGTTAGCAAGGCAGGATTACTGTTGCTTTTTAAATGGATATTCCAGATATAACCAAATTATGATTGCACCCGAAGACCAAGAGAAGACTACCTTCACTTGTCCCTATGACACATATGCTTTTAAGCGTATGCAATTTTTACTCTGCAATGCCCCTGCCACTTTTCAAAGATGTATGATGGCTATTTTCCATGACATGGTGGAGGATTTCGTAGAGGTATTCATGGATGATTTCTTTGTCTTTGGGAAGTATTTTGAGGTATGTCTCCAAAACCTTGATAGAGTGCTTGCTCGTTCTGAAGATACAAATTTGGTACTCAATTGGGAGAAATGTCACTTCTTGGTTCGGGAAGGAATAGTGTTGGGTCACAAGGTATCGAAGCATGAAATCAACGATGATCAACCTCAATCCCCCACTTACTCGTCATTAGGTGGAGAGCTGAATGTTTTGACACAAGATTTTCAAATTGATAAAACATAATTTAATTGTCAAGGAAATATTTTTAAAAGAAACTAGTTTTTTAACAGTTTTCAAATTAAAGAAAGAAAAAGCCTTCAAGAAATTTATTATGAGTTTTTAAACTCTGTTCAAAAACAAATTAATTTCTTTGAATGGTTTGAGTCTTATTTTGATTATCATGAGTTAGATTTTCCTTTTTCAAAATCAATCAATGTTTCAAAATCATGGAAAACTCTAAATGGAGGAGAAATAACTTCTGAAGTTCCTCTATCACAAGGTTTTACAATGCCTTTTGCTGATAGCTCCATTGTTGAAGTTCCTTTTAAAATGAAAACTGACAATGAAGCCGTCAGTGTAGGAGATATTAAAAATCATTTTGAACAAAATAATTATACGAATAAATGTTTGCTTGCTCTAGGTGAACTTTTGGTGTCAATACTACTCTCAACACCACCTACTACTTCTAAATCATTAGAGGCCTCTACCTCTTCAATTCCCTAATTTAAACCATATGAGATCCTTAGAACATTTGCTAGAGAAGTCCAAATTCACAAGGCGAGGGATTTCTCTCAACTTTCCAACCTTCAATGTCGAATCTTCAAAATTGAGAAATCTTTAAATGCTGTGGCTCAAGACACCCCTAGTAAAGATATATCCTCTGGGTCCGTCACGGTCCTTCAGGAAGATATTCAAGATCAGGATTCTGATAGCCTGGAGAGGAACAAGTCCCTCTTGAGGTGGCTTGTGTTAGAGCTAAATACTCCAACTGGCGGAAGCGACAAAAACTCTATTACTCTAGAGCTACCCATTCAAACATTACTTTAGAATAAAAGCTTGATGTTATGCAAAATAACTACAATGCCAACAACATCTATGAATGGAGCATAGATGGATGTTTTGAATACAACATTCTTTCCAAATTACAATAGATGGCAATGTTTGCCACTTCTTATAGAACCTCCTATAATTGTTCAGAACTAACTACCCATGTCCTTGAAGTAGGTTTCACCGGTCAGCTTAAGGGTTGGTGGGATATGCATCTTTGTGATGAAGATAAACAAAATATCTTTAAAAGTGTCCGAGTTGACCCCTTAGGAAATCCAATTCTTAAGGATGGCCAAACCATTCCCAATTCAACAAATACTTTGATTTATACCATCATTAAGATCTTCATAGGGAGTCTAGGATTTTTAGAGAAAGGTCATCTGAAATACTTAACAATCTTAAGTATAATACACTTGCTGATTTTAGAGGGTATAATGATTATTTCCTCACCAGAATTTATGAAAAAACAAAAGGTAACCTCCCATACTAGAAAGAAAAAATTATAGATGCATTGCCTAAGTCTCTTAGGGACCTAGTCAAAGAAGAAATCCAAAACCTACACCCTGGTGATATTATTCCTTACGAATAAATTACTTATGACCAGCTCACTAGCCCGATCCAAAGAGTTTCTCTTAAGGTTTGTCATCAAGATAAAATTTTAAGATAATTAGCAAAAGACAGGGCACAAACCCGTCGAGATTTAGAAAATTTCTGTGAATAGTGTGGTCTATCACCTTGTAAGAAGAAAACTTTCAGAAATCAACTCCTAGAAGAGAAGAATCTACTTCCAAACCATATTCAAAGTTTAGAAAATCTAAACCGTCTCCTCCAAAACATCAACAAACTGCCAAACGATTGCCCCTCCAGCGCCCAATAATGGAAACTACTACATGTGTAATAAACCTAGTCATACTGCCAAATACTGTAAACTCTCCAAGAAAAATAGGAATCTTAACATTGATGAGTTTATCCTTAACCAGATACAAAACCTCTAGCTGGAAGATAGTGAAAATTCTGATTATGCATAAGATGAATTTGAATATAATTTCAACCAAATTGAGGATGACGACTTAGAGTTCTCTGAGTCTGAACAAGACCAAAGTAGCCAACCTGAGGTCAATGTTTTCTCAAAAGAACAGGATCTCCTCCTTGAAATTATTAGTAATTTACACGATTCTAATTAGAAAAGACATTACCTAGGGAAATTCAAAAAGCCCTTAGATAAACCTTCCACTTCTTTCTCTCACATATTTTCTTATCCTCAAGTGGTGAACACTTACAATATTACTGATATTCTGACAAATTTCCCTCTAAAAAATCTAAAGGAGTAACTATCCAAGACCTCCAGTTTGAAATAACTCTCCTTAAATAAGAAATTAGAGAAATCAAGGCTAAGCAAGAATTAGACTGCCTTGTCCTTCAACAATTCTCGGTCATAATTAATGTTTCTAAAATGGTTGAACCGGCTCCAAGAAGAGGAGCAAGGAGATTTTATCAACTTTCTCTCATGAATCTCCATTCTTAGGTGGAATACTAGGGTAGCCCTAATAGTTAACAAGTCCTTCATCCTAGATATTATGGTCCTTTTTGATACATGTGTTGATCTCAATTATGTCCAAGAGGGACCATTCCTACCAAATTCTTTGAAAAAAACAAAGAAGCCCTTAGAACTGCCAATGGAAATAAGCTAGGGATTAGTTGCAAGCTCTCTAATGTCAAAGTTCGGATGTCCATATGAAATTCTAGTTTAACAAATTCAACCACATTCGTGCTAGTAAATGATATAAACAATCCTGTAATACTGGGCACTCCTTTTATAAAGGAATTCATTCAATTCAGTGTCACCAACCAAGGCATTGAAATTGAGAGTAACAACATTTCCCTTTCTTTTGATAAACCTCCTATCAAAAAGGTCATGTCTACCTTAAAGTACAAGGAGGCCCAAATCAATTTTCTCATAGAAAAAGTCACATTTCAAAGGTTGCAACAAAAACTACAAGAACCTTCTCTTCAAACCAAAATCAAAACCCTAGAAATCAAAATACAAAAAGAACTTTGTGCAGATTTACCCACAACTTTCTGGAATCGAAAGAAACACCTAGTTAGACTTCCTTATGAACCTAGCTTTGATGAAAAAGATATTTCTATAAAAGTTCGCCCTATCCAAATGAATCATGAGATAGCAATCCACTGTCAAGAAATAATTAATGATCTTCTCGATAAATAAATCATCTCTCCAAGCAAATCCCCTTAGAGTTGTGTTACCTTCTATATCAACAAAAGCACTGAAAATGAATGAGGATTCCCTCTTTTGGTCATTAATTACAAACCTTTAAATTTTTCTCTTTCTTGGATAGGTATCCTATTCCAAACAAAAAAAAACTTCTTCAGCGACTTTATGCTGCAACAATTTACTCAAAATTTGACCTAAAATTTGATTTTTGGAAAATTCAAATTGATCGAAGGGATCATTGTAAAACAACTTTTATAGTACCTTTCGGATAATATGAATGGAATGTTATGCCCTTTGGACTAGAAAATGCTCCCTCAAAATTTCAAAAAATAATGAATGATATTTTTAATCCCTTTTCAAAATTTATTATAGTGTACACTAATGATGTCCTAGTATTTTCTACTTGCATTGACCAACATTTCAAATATTTGAAAGTTTTTTACAATGTCATCAATGAAAATGACTTAGTTTTATCCAAGACTAAGTATAGTCTTTTCCAAATTAATATTCGATTCCTCGTACATAATATTCAACAAGGTACTATTATCCCTATCCAACGATCCATTCAATTTGCTGATAAATTTTCTAATCAAATTCTTGATAAAACCTAGCTCCAAAGATTCTTGTGATGTGTCAATTACATAGCAAACTTTATTTCAAGACTTAGCAATTTACTAAACCTTGTCATGATAGGTTGAAGAAACCCCCTCCTCCATGGACCAACATCCATACAAATGTCGTAAAAGAAATTAAGCTGAAAGCTAAAGACCTTCCATGCCTATTTCTTCTTGATCCCTCTATATTTAAAATAGTTGAAACAGATGCTTCAGATATTGGTTATGGTGGTTTTTTAAAATAAAGAAAAAAAAATAAGAAACAACATATCATTGCAATTGCATCCAAACAAACCCAAAAACATTATCCTACTATAAAGAAGAAATTTTGACAATTGTTTTGTGCATTTCAAAATATCAATCAGATTTACCAAATCAAAAGTTTTTACTACGCATTCATTGTAAAGCTACAAAATCTATTTTGTAAAAAAATCTACGAAACCTTACTTCTAAACATATATATGCTAGATGGCAGGGTGTTTTGTCTATTTTTGATTTTGATATAGACTATATCAAAGGGAGCTCAAGCTCTATTTCAGATTTTCTTACTCGAGAATTTTTGCAGGGTCGGTAATTATGGGTAGAAAAAAGAAAATAGAACTATTGGAATTGAGTATGCAAAATGAAATTGAAACATCTGTTGGACATCAACCAACCAAAAATCAAGTACAAGTTGTTTCCTAAAAACAAACAAATTTAGTTGCTACAAAGCAACCCTCAACAAATGCAACTGGATCAATCCAACCCAAATATCAAACCTCAAAGGATTATTCCATGAAAGGAATTCCATAATCTTTTCTCTTGGAGAATGTAAATCCAATTCCAATTTCTAGTCCAAAAAAATGGGTTGAACTAGTTGAGGAAGAAGAAGAGACTCAACTAGCTCAAACAATGACTACCTCATGGAAAGGAGAAGATTTTGAAAATTGGAGTCAACTCATGGGTTTTAAAGAACCTACTGTTATGTCCGACACCAACAAAAGAGGCCTGATTAATCAGTATCTCTTTTTGAAGAAAATGTGCTCACAAGTGGCGGCTCAAAGCATGCTTCAACTTCTTCTTCCCTTTCTGTGGATGCTATTAGAACCACGAGAAATACAGTGGAGGTAGAAAACCCCATCAATTTTCATTTTAATTTATCACAAAACACGAGCACAAGCGCGATATGTCCAATACCAAACAAATCTATTTCTTCAGCCACATCCCAACCCATTTCTTCTTGCGGAGGACCCTTCTCTAATGATCCAACCTACTTCAAAAATGACAGTGTCTACCCACTAATACAAATTGAACCCAAATTTTGGCATTCCAACCCCCACGAAGTAGCTAAGAAAATACTTAGCCCTACATTAAATTTCATCCAAAAAACTCCCATTATATACACAAAAAATTTATGAATTCATACTCACAGATACCTAATCTTGCTTGTTCAAACCTCATAAAGACAAGCAAACACAAACATATGTTACCCTTACTACGGTGTGGATTAATAAAATAATCTCACCCAAGGAATGGGGCATGCACCTAGCCAAATACAAAAGACTTTCCCAACCATTTGAATCCCAAAACTACAATTAGTTTGATTACTAAAATGCATGGATGAATGCCTTCACTTGCAAGTATAGAAAGCTTCATGTTCATAATTCCTACCACTATTTATGAAAAACATCAACTACCTAGTATGATTGTTAGCATTCAATCCAATGAGATTCCTTCGTACTTTTTCAAAATTTTCTTGAATGTCTACCTACTCAGTGGATTGAAGGGGGACAAAAAAAGGTCACCCAAAACAGAGAACCCTCCAAAAAACATCATATCTTCACGAGTAACAGTAGCTTCACCCCATGAAAAACATAAGTGTTAGTCTCACAACACCACCTTTCTACGAACCCAAATATCAAATTCTTATCTGAACAAAACTACAATTATTTTGATTACCAAAATACATGGATGAATGCCTTCACTTGCAAGTATGGAAAGCTTCATTTTCATAATCGCTACAACTGTTCATGAAAAAATTCAACCACCTAGTATGATTATTAGCCTTCAATCCAATGAGATTCCTTCATGCATTTTCAAGATTTTCTTGAATGTCTACCAACTCAGTTGATTGAAGGGGGGACAAAATGGGGTAACCCAAAACAGAGAACCCTCCCAAAAACATCATATCTTCAAGAGTAACAGTAGCTTCACCCCATGGAAAACAAAAGTGTTAGTCTCACAACACCACCTTTCTAGCAACCCAAAAATCAAAATTTTATCTCTGTGGACTCTACAAACTGAACTCATAACTGCTTTATAAATTTCAGCAGCTTTCCGTACATGGTGATGGATAGATTCCATCATTTTAACACATATCTTCCATTTGTTTTGTTGATCCCTCCGTCCATTACATCCGTGAAAGGAGACTTTCAATGGCTAGTCAGATTCGAATGGAAATGGAATTAAAGGATGCTTTAAAGTTTGACCTTCAATCGATGAAACAATCGGTTTCAAGAAATGGGCTTTTCTTAGTTGTGGGATTCCACCAAGTGGTGAAACCATCAACTCTTATCTTTCATCCACCATTAGATTTTCCATTGATTCTTGAAAATGAACAATTCACCTTGTTTTATGACAATCAAAGAGTGAGTCTTGATTCTTTTAGAACAAGAAAAAGTACCTCTAGAGAGTAAGTTTTTCTAAAACCTTTTTTTGTCCAATCTTTTATGTAAAAACTTTTTTCTCAGATTTTTTTTGTACTAGTTAAAAATGGGAATGGCTGCTGCAAATGGTTTATGTAGAGTGAGGTTTACTTGCCTAAACTTCTTTATCCTTTAGTGAGTATCAGCACAAAAATAAAACTTTTCACCTATCTACACCGTATACTTTTTCATTGAAGTGGTGTCAGTTGACACCTTTTGAATACGTGTGGTTCCGCCATTGATGATAATGAATATTATTTAAACTTTACGTGCATGATCTTTCAGAGCTAAGCCTTGATAGAGTAATATTATAATTTTATGCTGATACTCACTAAAGGACAAAGAAGTTTAGGCAAGTAAACCTCACTCTGCATAAACCATTTAAAACAACCATTCCCATTTTTAACTAGTACAAAAAAAATTTGAGAAAAAAGTTTTTACATAAAAAATTAGACAAAACAAGGTTTTGGGAAAACATACTTACTCTCTAGAAGTACTTTTTCTTGTCCTAAAGAATCAGAACTCACTCTTTGATTGTCCTAAAACAAGGTGAATTGTCCATTTTAAAGAATCAATGGAAGATCCAATGGTGGATGAAAGAGAAGAGTTGATGGTTTCACTACTTGGTGGAATTCCCAACTAAGAAAAGCTCATTTCTTAAAACCGATTGATTCATCGGTTGAAGGTCCAACTTTGAAGCATCCTTCGATTCCTTTCCCATTCGAATCTGACTAGCCATTAAAAGTCTCCTTTCATGGATGGAGGGATCAAAATAACAAATGGAAGATATGGGTTGAAACGATGGAGTCTGTCCATCTCCTTGTATGGAAAGCTGCTGGAATTTATGAAGCAATCTTGAGCTCAATGTATAGAGTCCACACAGATAAAAGTTTGTTTTTGGGTTGGTAGAAGGTGGTGTTATGAGACAAACACTTTTCTTTTTCCATGGGATGAAGCTACTGTTACTCTTGAAGATATGGTGTTTTTGGGATGGTTCCCTATTTTGCTAACCATGTTTTGTCCCCCCTTCATTTCACTGAGTTGGTAGAGATTTGAGAAAATCTTGAAAAAGCACGAAGGGATCTCATTTGAATGAAGGCTAATAATCATAGTAGGCAGTTTAATTTTTTTATGAACAATGGTAGGGATTATGAACATGAAGCTTTCCATACTTGCAAGTGAGGCATTCATCCATGCATTTTGGTAATCAAAATAATTGTAGTTTTGGAGTTCAAATGGTTGGGAAAGTCTTTCGTATTTGGCTAGGTGTATGCCCCATTCATTGGGTGAGATTATTTTATTAATCCACACCATAGTATGAGTAACATACATTTGTGTTTTTCTTGTCTTTATGAGTGTTGAAAAAGCAAGATCGGGTATTTGTGAGTATGAATTCTTAAAAGTTTTGTGTATATATGGGAGTTTTTTTTGGATGAAATTTGATGTAAGGCTAAGTATTTTCTTAGCTACTTCCTGGAGGTTGGAATGCCAAATTTTGGGTTTAATTTGGATTGGTAGGTAGACACTATCATTTTTGAAGTAGGTTGGATCATTAGAGGAGGGTCCTCCGATGGAAGAAATTAATTGAGGTGTGGCTGAAGAAGTAGATCTGTTTGGTATTGGACACATCGTGCTTGTGCTCGTATTATGTGATAAATTAAACTGAAAATTGATGGAGCTTTCTAGCTCCACTGTATTTCTCGTGGTGCTAACAACAGCCACGGAGAGGGAAGAAGAAGTTGAAGCGTGGCTTTGAGCTGCCACTTGAGAGCACATTTTCTTGAAAAAGAGATACTGATTAATCAGATATCTTCTATTGGTGCCGAACATAACGGTATGTTCTTTAAAACCTATGAGTTGGCGCCAATTTTTGAAGTCTTCCTTTGTCCATGACGTAGTCATTGTTTGAGCTAGATGAGTCTCTTTTTCTTCCACAACTAGGTCAGCCCATTTTTTAGACTAAAAATTGGAATTGGGTTTGCATTCTCCAAGAGAAAAGATTGCAGAATTCATTTCATGGCATAATTCATCGACGTTTGATATCTAGGTTGGCTTGATCTAGGTGAATTTGTTGAGGGTTGCTTGGGTAGCAAGTGAATTTTTTTATTGTTGGGAAATAACTTGTACTTGCTTTTTGGTTGGCTGGTGTCCAGCGGATGTTTCAATTTCATTTTGTATACTTAATTCCAATAGTTTTTTTTATCTACCCATAATTACCTACACTGCACGAAAATTTGGAATAGAGTTTGAGCTCCCTTTGATATAATCTATAATCAAACTCAAAATAGACAAAAAAAGTTGACCATCTAGCAAATATATATTTAGAAGCAAGGTTTTGTACATCTTTATGCAAACGAGATTTTGCAGCTTTACAATCAATGCGTAGAAATGACTTTTAATTTAGTAAATTTGATTGAAATTCTGAAATGCACAAAACAATTGCCAAAATTTCTTTATTTATAGTAGGATAATTTTATTGGACTTTATTCTAATGCTTGGATGCAAATGCAATTATATGCTCTCTGTCATTTTTATTTTATTTTAAAATACCACCATAACCAATATCTGAAGCATATGTTTTAACTATTTTGAATGCAAAGGGATCAAGAAGGGCTAGGCATGGAAGGTCTTTAGCTTTCAACTTTATTTTTTTAATGACATTGGTGTGGTTGTTGGCCCACGGAGGAGGGGGGTTCTTCAACCTATCATGGAGAGGTTTTAGTAAATTGCTAAGTCTTGGAATAAAGTCTGTTATGTAATTGACCCATCCCAAGAATCTTTGGAGCTAGATTTTATTAAGACTTTGATCAAGAAATTTGTTTGCAAATTGAATAGATCATTGGATAGGGATAATAGTACCTTGTTGGATATTATGTCCGAGGAATCGAATATTAATTGAGAAAAGACTATACTTAGTCTTGGATAAAACTAAATCATTTTTTTGATGAAATTGAAGAAAACATTTAAATGTTTGAAATGTTGGTAAATGCTAGTAGAAAATACTAGGACATCATCCATGCACACTATAATAAATTTTGAAAAGGTATTAAAAAATATCATTCATTATGCTTTGAAATTTTGAGGGAGCATTTTTTAGTCCGAAGGTCATAATATTCCATTCATATTGCCCGAAATGTACTGTAAAATCTATTTTATAATGATCCCTTGAATCAATTTGAATTTTCCAAAAAAACAGATTTTAGGTCAAATTTTGGAAAAATTGTTGCAGCATAAAGTCGCTACAAAAGATTTTTTTGTTTGGATTAGGTTACCTAATCCAACGAAGAGCAGAATTTAAAGGTTTGTAATTAATGACTAAACGAGGAACTCCTTGTTCAATTTCAGAGCTTTTGTTGACATAGAAGGCTGCACAACTCCAATGGGATTTGCTTGGAGAGATGATTTGTTTATCAAGAAGATCATTGATTTCATCTTGACAGTGGATTGTTAGCTCATGATTCATTTGGATAGGGTGAGATTTTGTAGGAATAGTTTTTTCATCAAAGCTAGGTTCATATGGAAGCCTAACTAGGTGTTGCTTTTGATTCCAGAAAGTTGTGGGTAAATCTGCACACATTTCTTTTTGTATTTTGATTTCCAGGGTTTTGATTTTCGTTTTGAAGAGAAGGTTCCAGTAGTTGCTGTTGCAACCTTTGAAATGTGACTTATTTTTTGAGAAAATTTATTTGGGCCTCCTTGTTCTTTTATGTAGATAGGAGCTTTTTGATAGGAGATTTATCAAAAGGAAGGAAAATGTTATTACTCTTAATTTCAATGCCTTGGTTGGTGACACTGAATGGAATGAATTCTTCTATAAAAGGAGTGTCCAATATTACATGATTGGTTATATCCTTTACTACCACGAACGAGGTTGAATTTGTTAAATGGAACTTCCTATGGTGGTCCGAACTTCGACATCAGAGAGCTTATAACTAATCCCTAGCTTATTTTCATTGGAAGCTCTAAGGGCTTATTTGGATTTTTCAAAGGATTTGGTAGGAATGAGTCTTTCTTGTACACAATTGAGATCAACGCCTGTATTGGAAAGGGCCACAATATCTAGGATGAAGGACTTGTTGACTATTAGGATTACGCTAGTATGCCACCTACGAATGGAGATTTGTGAGAGAAAGTTGATAAAATCTTGTTGTTCCTCTTCTTGGTCGGCTGGTTCAACCATTTTAAGAATATTAGGTATGGCCAAGAATTGTTAGAGGACAACGCGGTCTAATTCATGCTTAGCCTTGATTTCTCTAATTTCTTCTTTAAGGAGAGCTATTTCTAACCGGAGGTCTTGGATAGTTACTACCTTAGATCTTTTAGAGGAAAATCTATTTAGAATATCAGTAATATTGTAAGTGTTCGTCACTTGAGGATGAGAAAATGTATGAGAGGAAGAGGTTGAAGGTTTATCTAAGCCTTTTTGAGTTGCTCTAGATAATGTCTTCTCTGATCAAAATCGTGTAAATTACTAATAATTTCAAGGAAGAGATCCTGTTCTTTTGAGAGAACATTGACATCAGGTTGGTTACTTTGGTCTTGTTCAGGCCTAGAGGAATCTAAATCGTCATCCTCAATTTGGTTGAAATTATGTTTAAATTTATCTTCTGCATAATCAGAATTTTTATTGTGTTCCAGCAAGAAGTTTTGTATCTGGTTAAGGACAGACTCGTCAAGGTTAAGATTCTTAACTTTTTTTTGGAGAGTTTGGAGTATTTGGCAATATGAACATGTTTATTACATCTGTAATAGTTTCCATTATTGGGTACTGGAGGGGCAGTCTTTTTGGCGGTTTGTTGCTGTTTTGGAGGAGAAGGTTTAGATTTTCTAAACTTTGGATATGGTTTGTAAGTAGATTCTTCTCTTCTAGGAGTTGATTTTCTGAAAGTTTTCTTTCTACATTGTGGTAGATCAAACTGTTCACAGAAACTTCCTAAATCTTGGTGGGTTTTGCCCTGTCTTTTGCTAATTGTCTTAAAGTTTTATCTTGACGACAAATCTTAAGAGCAATTTGTTGGATGAGGCTGGTGAGCTGGTAATAAGTAATTTATTCTTAAGGAATAATATCGCCAGGGAGTAGGTTTTGGAGTTCTTCTTTGACTAGGTCCCTAAGAGACTTAGGCAATCTATGTAGAAATTTTTCTTTCCAGTATGAGAGGTTACTACCTGGTTTTTCATAAATTTTGGTGAGAAAAGAATCCTTATACCCTTTAAAATTAGAAAGTGTCTTACACTTAAGATTGTTAAGCATTTCAGAGGATCTTTCTCTAAAAATACCTAGACTTCCTATGAAGGTCTTAATGATGTTATAAATAAAAGTATTTGTTGAATCGGAAATGGTTTGGCCATCCTTAAGAATTGGATTTTCTAAGGGGTCAACTCAGACACTTTGAAAGATATTTTTTTTATCTTCATCACTAAGATGTGTATCCCACCAACCCTTAAGCTGACTAGTGAAACCTGCTACGAGGAAAGGTGTAGTGAGTTGATATGAACAATTATGGGAGGTTCTATAAGCAGTGACAACCATTGTCATCTGCTGTAATTTGGAAAGGATGTTGTATTCAGAATATCCATCTATGTTCCATTTATAGATGTTGTTGGTAGGGGTGTGCATCGATCGGTTCGGATCGGGTTTACGTATTATCGGTTCGATTTATCGGTTTTCAGTTTTTAAATATGCTAAACCAATAACCAAACCAATAGGATATTTTTTTTATCGGTTTTCAATTTATCGGTTTTGGTCCTTAACGGTTCGATTTTCGATTTAACCAATAAGAAAATGCTTATAAAACAAATATATGACTTCTCTAATAAATTTGATGCGACAAGACAATAATGTAACTTTATAAATGCTCATAAAATAGAAATAATAATAACAAAAATGAAAAGATCTATACAATTGTAACACAAAGAGAAATTGAGAGGAATAGGGTTCTTACTTTAGGTTTTGACATTTTGTATAATGTGAAGTTATGAACTCAAAGTCACAATGAAGTGTGAATTGAAGGCTAAGGACAAAGACAGTAACTAGTAAGATATTGAGATTAATATTTAATATTTATGTATAGGTAAAAGTAGTAAATTCCTAGTCTTAATGGGTTATCGATTTACCTAATAACCCAATATAAAAAACCAATAACAAACCGATAAACCGATAATTGTTTTTTATAAAGCCATTAAAAAACCATTAATCCAATAATCCAATAGCAATAAACCAATAACACTTTTTTCGGTTCGGTTTATCGGTCAGATCGGTTTTTGCACACCCCTAGTTGTTGGTATTGTAGTTATTTTGCATAACATCAAGATTTTCTTCTAAAGAAATGTTTGTATGGGTAGCTCTAGAGTAATAGAGTTTTTGTGGATTTCGCCAGTTGGAGTATGCAGCTCTTACCAGGGCCACCTCAAGAAGGACATGTTCCTCCGATAAGTTGTCAGAATCCTGATTCGAAATATCTTCTTGAAGGACCGTGACTGATCCAGAGGATATATCTTTACTAGTGGTGTCTGGAGCCATAACATTCAAAGATTTCTCAATTTTGAAGATTCAACGTTGAAGGTCAGAAAGTTTAGGGAAATCCCTCGCATTGTGAATTTGGAGTTCTCTAGAAAATGTTCAAAGGATCTCATAATTTTTAAATATGGGAATTGTAGAGGTAGAGTGTAAGACCTCAAAAATTGGAAAGTCGAATTGGAAAGGAAATATTTTGTTTTGGCTACTGCTTCAGACCTATGAGACCCAGTTCGTAGAAGCATCTACGAGTCGTAGATGGAATTCGTAGGAATTGAGTTAATAGTTTGGGAAAATTCAAGTCTCAGTAAGTTGACCTACGGATGAACAGGACGGGTCGTAGTGTAAACTATGGGCCGTAAGAAGTGTTCGTAGAGTTGATTTAGACTTGGTGAAATTTTGGACTCAAAGTTGAGGACTACGGGTAAGGTCTATGGACTGTAGACCAGATGACGAGTCATAGGACTGACTCGTAGGAATTTCCTAAGATTTTAGGCCCCAATAAGTGATTCTATGGTTATCCAGTACGGGCCGCAGAAAGGTCTACGTACCGTAGGTCACTTCGGTAGTTTTTTTTAAGTAAGGGTGTTTTGGTCATTTCCTACCCACCTAACCCCCAAACTACGTCGTTTTGGACCTATAACCATCCTATAAGTGTTTTACTCTTACAAACTAAGCCTAATTTCCCCCATTCACTCAAAAGCCCCCAAATTCTCCCAAGTCCTCTTCTCCAATTCTCTCTCAAGTTCAAGGAAGAAAAGCTAGGGTTTTAAGCTTCAAGGCCTTCTCTTTCTCTTGCTTTGCTAGGCTTTGATTATCAAGGTATGTGAGAATTCACAAATGGATTCCATTCTTCCATTGGTTCCCAAAAGAATTTCAATCTCCAGTTCAATTTTCACCCAATTTGATTAGGATTTCATGTAATTCTTCATGGGTCCAATTTATTATGATTTAATTATTTGATTTCAATCTTATTATGCATGATTTGATCCAATTACATGGTTTTCAATTGATTTCATATGGACCCATGCTTTTTACTTGATTATGATGATGAATTTATGAAGAAAGCTTATGAACTTATGAATTATGATTTATAAAAGCTATGCATGTCTTATGGAAATGATGTCTTACGATCTAAGGATGCTTTTGAGATAAGTGTCAATCAATTGTGAAAGGTTTTCTCACATATTATGAAATCATGGTTGTAAAGGGTTTTCTCACATATGTATGAATCATGATTTAAAAGAGCTACTCTATGATGACTTATGATTTAGATTGGTATTATGATTATTGTCTTTCCTAATGTTATGTTTTGATAATTGACATATCTATTCCGTTGAGATTTAACTTAGTACCGAGAGAACTTTGAAGTGGAGGCTCAAATAGGGTAGTCTCTAGTAACAACCTCTAATTCCAAACTACGTGCCCCATAGGATTGTTTTAAGTGACTTAGCTTGTGGATCTACATAGCCTTTTATGATATGATACAAAGTTCTACCTTGGCAAGTAGGCTCTCTCTTCTCGGTGTGTGAGTTACATCGGATTCTATGTCATAGCTCATATGATCTATTATTGGTTAAAGCCAACATCCCACAAAATGAACTAAGTTACCTTCAAAGGTTTTATGAAAACTTTCATTATGTTTTAAGTATGCATTGACCTTGTTTATGATTTATGATTATTCTTTAAAGGTTTCTTACAATCTGTTAGCTTGGTCATGCATATCATGCTTAAAGTTCCCTTATGATCATGTACTAATGCATACTTGTACCTATATTGTTTTATAATATAGGGTCCGACGTTTCTCCTTCCGCTTGTGGCTAGCATGGATTGCCCTATCTGCTTTTGGATTTGGTGAGTCCTCATGCTCTGAGGATAAGACCATTGATGTTTTAGTTCTTTCAATTTTATGTATTTTGTTTCAAACTTGTATGTGGTGTATGAGTTACGTCCCAACAACTCTTATGATGCTAGAAAGGCTCGTGTCAGACTTAATAGCGTTCCGTATATTTCTTATGTACTCTATTGGTATTGTTTATGACATTTTATGATTTGAGACTTATATTGCTATATCTCTTAAGTTGTATATTCATTACGTCATGATTATGTCAATTGACTTGTTTAGGACCTCTCGGGGTTCTATTCATCATGTCACATCTAGGGTGTACTTTGGGTCATGACAAACTTGATATTCAGAGTATTAGATTTTAGAAAAAGTTCTAGGATATCTGACAAGCCGCATCGAGTAGAGTCTTATTCATAGGTGTGAAATGTGCCACATATATGAACATGAAGCTACAAGGCGTTTAGGAAACTTCACTTCTTTCACTACTCTAGAGTCATGCCATAGAGTTCATCTCTATAAAGGTCTTTTCTCCTAACTCTTATACAATGCTTTTCAGGATATGGCTCCCCGAAAAGCCTATGTGAGAAGGAATGCGGGCAACAATGTGGAGCCCGAAGTTCCTCAAGTTTCAGTCGACCCTTTGGTCGAACAAGTGACTCATGCTGAATTTTGAGCCGCTTTCCAAGTGTTGGCTCAAGCTATGACGACCTAAGCTAATAGAGAGGCCATTCCTAGCGTGAACCCAAATGTGGGTATGGTAGTGATAAGGATGGGGACTTCACTAGGATGAATCCCCCGGAGTTTCATGGGTCAAAAGTTGATGAGGATCCTCAAGAGTTCATTGATGAGGTGTATAAGATAGTGGAAATTATGAAAGTATCACCGGTGGAAAAGGCAGAATTGGCCACTTATCAACTTAAGGGTCTTGGTTAAGTTTGGTTCAAACAATGGAAGGAAGAGAGGGCTATTGATGCGGGTCCTCTTGATTGGGAGAAATTCAAAGGAGCTTTTCTTGATCGTTAATTTTCTCTTGAGATGAGGGAGGCAAAGGTACTTGAGTTCATTAATCTCTATCAAGGCAATATGAGTGTGAAGGAGTATGCTTTGAAGTTCACTCAATTGGCTATGTTTGCTCCGACTATGGTTTCCGACTCTAGGGCAAGGATGAGTAAGTTCGTATAGAGTGTGTCCGAAATGGTGGTTAAGGAGTGTCGTACTGCCATGTTGAATCTAAAAGAAATAATTCAAGAGAGGCCAAGGTGTTTGTTTTAGTTGGTTCCAAATCCTTTCATGCTCACCAAAAACTAAAACAAGTTCCTTAGGTACTTTTCATGTGCACAGGGACTTTCTTTTATCAAGAAAATGCCATCATCTACTTTGATAGAAATACAGGCAAGTTGAGCTTTCTATTATTCTGCCTGATAGATTTTACCAATCAAATTTAGCGTTAAAAATATTGTATGTTTAAATTAACTCGTTTCCTTATCATATTAAGCTAATTAAACTGGTTTAGGTTTGTTCTTTACACGATTCAATTAAATAAAATCCAAATGCTTGCAACACTCTCTTCTCATAATCATAGTATTTATTTTTAACAAAATATATCAAATCATTTTAAATAGGTAAAAATCATCTAATTCCTTTTACGCAGTCAACTAATCTTACTCTGTTCATATTTTTCTAGTGGTATATATGTTCCCCAACTCAATGTATTGGACCTACCTCACTCACCAGGATACCCCCAAATTTGAACCTTAAGTTAAGGTACTTAATAGCCATAGAGTCAACCTATAACCACGATAATAATCAATCATGTAACATCACCAAAACAGACGCAAAATATATGAATTAGAATTCTAAACTATTGATTTTACTCACAAGCATACAATTATACATGGAAATTTACATAAAATTCTAATATTTAACAATACCAAAACAGAATATATGAATTAGAACCCTAAAATATTGATTTTACTCACAAGCATACAAGTATGCATAAGGAATTTACAAAAATTCCCAACATTTAACAATACCAAAATAGAATATTGGAATCAGAATCCTAGAATCTTGATTTTACTAAAAAGCCCTAATTTTTTGAACTAATTACCAGAAACCCTAATACTTATGCTTGCATAAGCTGAACAAGTTCACAATAACACATTCAGTAAGTAAAAATTCTAGTCGAAAACTATGGCGAAATCAAATCCCTAATCGGAAGCTCAATAGGAAACTATGGCGAAACCTAGTCGAAAAATATGGCAAAACCCTAATCGAAAAATATGGCAAAACATAAATGAAAAGATAAAGAAAACAAACAATAGCACATTATAAGAGTGGATAATCACTTACTTGGTAAGAATTTCAGGCAAGATCGAAAGAAAATCAAACAAAAGCTTCACGTCTAAGAACTGTAACTGACTCAAATCAAGCAAGAGCTTCACGAAAACCTCCGTCGATTACACTTCTTAGTGAGCTAAAACTTTCAAAATCTTCCCTTTACTCCATCGATTACACTTCTTAGTGAGAAGATTTACTTACTTCATCGACATTTATTATTTAGACAATCTAGACATCCACATCAGCTATTCTTTATCTACGTGGGGCACCACATAAGCTATTCTTCCACCATTTCATGCGCGTGTAGGCACGATTGATGGATGTGGAAGTTACAGGTTTATGCGATGGATGAATAAACAAGTTCAGGGGTATTTAAAACGGGTTATAGTTTAGGTGTTCAGTACATAAAAAACTTCAAGTTCAGGGGGGTAATGAACCCTTTCGCCATCAACTAATCTTAATGTGTTCATATTTTTCTTGTGGTATATATGTTCCTCAAGTCAATATATATTTAATTCTATATGGATAATCATAACTTAGGGGTTTAGAGCCTCGGTTCCATATTAGCAGATGGGTTTGGCAACAAAGATATAAGTAGTAGTACGCCTATGACCTCACCAACTTGTGAAGTGTTTACAAAATTTTTGTATATTCTCGTACCGTCATATCCAAATGCTTCTGAAATCTCTTGATGAATAAAAGTAGCAATGTCAACAATCTTCTCCACAACCTACAAGGATGATAAAAAATAAAAGGATCAAGTATGGGGGTACCTGTTAAGTCCATAACAACATTCAGAAGCTGAAGACAAATTTTCATTTCAACTACTATTATTGAAACAATTTTCCCTTCTAATTTTCATTTTATTTCTCAAAGGAAGTCAAAATGATTTTTGGTCAAAGTACCTCCTCCAGACTCTTGAACCAAAGACACTTTTTTTTCAAGTTCCTCACAGTTTTTCTTTGATGTTTTAGCTCGCTTTCTAACATCGTGACACTTTCTCCTACAAGTGAAGGAAAACATCCAATTTGTCAGTTTAACATGGTGTTAATCAATTTAACAAACACAAACAAAAGCCAGGAAAGTATTAGAAGAACCGATACTTCTCTTGACGAACAACTTAGGCAAATATTTCTTGTCCTCCAATTGACCTAAGTTCTTGGTTAAATGAGTATCAGCAGAATGTGAAAAAGATGAGTTTATTGATGTCAACTTGTAGGAATACACATTATATCCTACTCATTCAACAGAATATCACTGAAATTTGGATTTACAGTTGACAATCCTGTGCTTTTCTTCTTGCATAATTTATAACAAGCAATTTTTTGAAATTGAATCGGATTGTCTCATTGCAATAATATAAATCAAAAGTTTTAGAACCAAAAGACAAATCTTTTGAAAAGGAGAATGCTACCGGATAACAACATGCCTCCATACTAATCAATAATACTTTGCACAAAATGTTGTCTCACTTGAACTATTATTTAAGGTGTAACCTAACCTGGCAACTTCTACTTAGATGCAATAGAAGTGTTAAATTCGTACCAAACTGATGAAATCAAGTTGTTCACTGAATAAATATTGCTACTTTCTATTGCAAATTTTCCTCGTAAAAGTTAATCTTCAGAAGAAACTAAGAATTAAATTTTATGGCAACATGAGATTCGATTATTTTCTTCCACCAAATTTGCATTCATCACCCTCTCTTCCAGAGGCATTGTTAAGGAGTAAGACAATATCACAGAAAATAGAAGTAAAATCGTACCTTTGAGGGACAGTTTGGATAAATTTAATTCCTCAAGTTTCATTTGATAATCCTTTTCAAATTTATCCAGCGCATGAAGCTCATGATACACTTCCTAAAAATAAATGAGGAGTCACACTCTCATATCTGCATATAGAATAGACACTAACATTGTGAACCATATCAATCCTTGTAGAGAAAACGTCATTTCAACACTTATTAATATCAATGAATTTCCTCTGATTAATTTACTTTATTGAAGTCCAGCATACTCGTATGTAGATTTAATAATTCGATCGATCAACAAAAATACCATAGCAAGTAAATAAAATCTTGACAAGTAAATTAATACTAAACATAAGCGCCTTCTAAACCACCCCATTCATCCAAAAGAGAAGGTATGAGCCTATGTATTTGCATGACCCCTGCAAGTTTAACCCTATCTATACCCAGACCAATGAACCACTCCACTTGGTCAGTACTGCAAACTATTATAGAAGGATGCCACCCCCTCAAAACTACCAACAACTTCAGTTGTTGAATCTCATCCAAGTTATTCAACAAAGGCATTGAGCTAGTTATCTAGCAACATTGTCAATAAAGCTGATTATGAGCAACATCACTTAGAATATTGAAGATCATGCTCTCTACTTTATTCGGTACACAAGCATGTTCGTTTCTCTAAAAACCATAATATTAGTTACTCTATCCAAAAAAGGCATACAACAATAATAACATACCTAGTCAAATTCTACAAGTGGGGTTTTGGGAGGATAGAGTGTACGCATGTCATGACCAAAAAATGGACGTGATGACACTCGTCTTATCCCACCAAAGCAAGTCAACCTAAAACCCAACTAATTCGATAAATGTGGAAGTAAAATAAGAAAAAGAGACTTACACCATCTCATAATGCGGAAATCATAATCAACTCATAGAACCCCAAAATCTGGTTGTCACGTGTACAAGCCTTTAAAGTATTACAATTTATTCGAAAGAAAATTACAAGTTTCAAATGATATTGTTTCTAGAATAGAACAAGATCATAAATAAGAAGTAAGAGTGTCCGCTGAGATGACAAATAGCTACCTCACAAATCTCCACAGGAAGCCTCGGACAGGAAGAGAAGAGAGAGCATCACGAAGATCCGGGCTCATAACTTACAAAAATGTATAAGCAAGGGTTGATTACCAAACAACACGGTACTCATCAAGTAAACTCCTAAACACAAATTCGAGTAATATAGAATACGGGTACTCCTACCACTCCAACCGAACCTCCATAACTACAACTAGTACAAAACCAGCTCAACCTAACAGTGCACAATTTAAATAGCTCATAGCTCAATAACAACTCTCCAACAATTACAGATAAACAGTACACCGGATCAAGTTCATCAATCACAAGTTTCACAGAAAGGCACTCACAAGTTCACAAATGATATAGATATGCAATGCAATGAAATGTAATGCCAAGTATAGTGAAGCATGTCTGACCTAACGATACATACCCGATGTCTCTTAGTCTGGGACCCATGGGGGACATATCTATCCATGCATCAGTCACGGCGTGCGACATGATCCTCGATAATAGAATCTGTCGTGGAGTGTGACATATCCCTCGAAATATGATATCTATTATGGCATGCGACACGTCCCTCAAAATGGTACATCCTCTGTAGTTTCTTATTCTTCCTCATTTCACACAACACTTGTCACAATCATATTTCGGAACCAATGCAAATAGGCATGTTCACACAAATAATGAGGAGATGACCATTTTCATAAAAATATAAAATTCACAACAACACAATCGTGATACAACATCAATAATGTATCGTTAATACTTTCAAATCATTTCTGCACATCACATCAATATATAATCAAGTTGCCTTTTATTATCCCCTTTTAATCTTTAGGATCATTCAATATGAACACATACAACAAGGAAATACACGATCCTATACACTTAACAAGGATCGAGAAGTCCACTTGCCTCAAATGATCAAACAATCACTCTAGCTTTCCCCTTTTTGTTGGGCTTCCAAATCAATGCAACCTATTCAAATGTACAATATTCGTAAGTAAGAAAGTCTGTAGACACCCATATTACTATACGTCTAGCCTATATCCAAAAACTCATCCAAATCTATAATCAAATTCCTAATCTTAATGCCAATTGATATAATACTAATTTAGACCATGTATCCTACCAATTAATAAGAAACTCAAAAATTACGATCAATAATAGTCAACATTTTCCATAACTGCAAGAATATGCAAATTAATTTCAATGATGGAATATCCCCAACGATTTACTCATAATCACCCAGTCATTACCCTACATCAAATCCTTAATTTCCCAACCAAAAATTAAATCTACATCATTGTACTTTTTTTTCAAACCCATATGTGATAAAAACAACTTCTTGGTGTTAACTTCCTCCTACCAGCCAATCAAAATTTGTCCCATAATGTTTGAAAGTAACGATTATACACAATTGAAAAAATAAAGGAGAATTTCTATGATTCTAAACCCTTTTCTTTCTCAAACCAAATTGTTACCTGAAGCAGATTTTCCCAAAGAGGCACTCAGGTCTTCTCTTCAAGAAGCTGCGTAGGGTTTCTTCATATTCTCCTTATTTTTCTTTTCTAAAAATAATTATGATTCTCGCTATTCTCCTTATTTTTCTTTTCTAAAAATAATTATGTACTAAAAGTGATAAATTCTACTAATTTATTTTAAGATATATAGGCCAAATGATATGGGGTCTTAAATAAATTTCAAACTTGGCCCATTATTATCAACTAAATTAATTACCTAAAAATTAGCCATCAATTAATTAACTATAGTTAACGAATAGTTCAAAATTCTCATTTAAAATTTCTGGAAAGGGTCCTTTATGAAAGAGAGAGGACTAGTTCTCAAAATGACCTAACACATCATTACATTATCACCACTAAAAACTATGTTTGTCCTCGAACATAAAGAAAGAGAAGGAAGAATAACCGACGTTATCTAAAGCCTGAGTTATGATCTTCTAGAGTCGGTGTTCATTTCTCCAAGTGAGCTCCTCCGTAAGACCATTCCATCAAGATCAACTACTAATAACTGAACTATCGAATCAAACTTTGGTAGATCTACAAATCAGGAGTGATTACCAAGACACAGACTAACCCATGAACTCAATATGAACCGAAACCCACTTGACCCTAATACAACCATCAGGATGAATCTTTTCTCACATAACCACGACAATATTCTGGTTCAATATCGGCTACAACCAGAAGTGAACCTGAACCAACCACCCCACACTCATAATGCACAAACCATCACAGATGTTGTCAAGATTCCATTCTCACAACCAAATCTTTCCACGTGCTTAAGCTATAAAAATCTGATCTTTAGACATCATTTACTTATCATGAGAGAATCAGATTTATCTAACCCAAAGAAGAAAATGATCGGAGTAACCACCTAGCGAGCAATAAAAACCTCTAACAACACTATCGAAAATGCTAGTTCAGTAGTTGTGATTGTAAACAATCCTTAAGAGCGGCAGAACTAGACCTAACGGTCCCCACATTCAATCACACATAGCCGAAACGTGACCTCGACGATGAGATGAATATTAAGACTGTTAGACAGCTTAAAATATTCATGGGGGCTCTTCTATAAATTCTCATAAGCAAAGTAGTACGTGTAGAGCTACTAGAAAACTTCAACTGCCTAAGGCAACACCAAATCTACCATATCTGAAATGACCAAGTCTACCAATAGGACATCGTAGGATCGGTACACCCGATCCACCACTAGGGATTCAAATAGAGAATTGAAAATACACGCGGACATAGGCAGTGAATCATACTCTAAACCATGTCCAGAATGAAGTAGGTGTTCACGTAAGAATGTACGGAACCAAGGTCGAATAACACAAGATACTTCTTCCAGAGTACCCATATCAAACATTTCTATTCATCTGACTCCATCTCTTTGATTTTTAGCTACCCACAATCAACCAGTCTGTCCCCATTACAATCGTACATATACTCGATTTATCAAACCCCACATACTCTTCACAGTATTCCACTGAAGACAACACTCTTAATACTAATAGAACATCATAACCACACCGGCCATTTACTTTCTCTCAAGCTGTCACTAGTATCAAAGTCTTCTTAGCAAACACATTGTCGCCTCCAAAAATTCAGAACTATGACTCCCTTTCTTTCCATGTAAGCATTCCATGATAGATACAGGTCCCACCCAAGATTGATAGCACTAATTCTGAATATGGTAGGACCTTCCCATCGAGATAAAGTTATTGAATCGTCCAAAGTCAAATCCACGCAATCTTACACATACCAAGTTTTAACTACCATTCACACCATCATATACCTCATGCCAAAACTTAGAGAAATTCATGGCCACCCCAATAATTATGTATACTATGAGCACATAATCTATATTTACCATCAAATATTTACGTAATACATTACAACAGTCTGTGTAGTCCCATTTAGTAGAGTAGTTTCAATCCCCTCGAAATCCTTTATAACTATGTAGAACTGTAGATCCATACCGTTGTGCATCCATAAGTCACCTACCATAATTTGAACAATCTAGCCCAACATAACAACGTAGAATCTTCCACACATTACTATTTGTCACCCAAACCAAAACCCAATCTTCATAAAAGTGATTGATAAACCCCTAGTAAGTCTGTGCCGAACTAGTTCACATCTCATAGTCATATCTGAACTCAAAGGCAAAAATCTATACACCCTTCAATTTCAAACTAAGGATCTATACGAGAGTTCTTATTCCTCCACCTTTCTTAAATTCTTCCCATGATGCAAATTCCAAATACCTTGAAATCTTCAATACACCAAACTCTTGTTCCTTTTGCTACTGACTCGCTTACCAATCTTATCCTTTGACCAACAACCCATGACATTTTACCTTATACTCTAAACCAACACTTTTAAGTGAAACCCCTCCTTAAGTCCTTTAACAATCAAAAGTAACAAACTTTACAACCCGAACCATGCACAAGTCCTCTGAAATGCTCAATTCCCAATGCGATCGACCATTTCTTACCTTACCAATCCATACCTTAACAAAACATACTACCACAAACGTAGACTTACAATGAAAAACTTGAATTATGATTCCAACTGTGTAACCCAATCCCCTTATCTATCAACATTAGCTCATACCTTGAAGATCTTTATGAATTCACGTATCTTAGCTTATCATTGATTGCCTCCCCATCGACCTTACCATATCCTTCATTACAAATCCAACTGTATTAGCTACCAAACTTGAAACCACAAAAGAACTTATCACCACACTTGATCCAAACGTCTATAGACTTCTGTCTCAAATCTTATCCAACAGATTTTAACCCATATGAATGACACGTAACACTATCACCATAACCAGAGCAAAACAAATAGAACCATGTGTCTCTGAATCCAATTATCCACTCTCTTTGAAGATACATCTTTGGCCCTTGCAATTAGAGTAAATATCTTTATTCTTGCCTCCTTCCGAAGGCTAAACTACATTCCACTAATTCTTTTCATTTATTACTCTAGCTCCTTCCAATTCTATTTGAGTGGTGTCTCAACACAGCTTACGGCTTTCCATACGACCATGCTACTCACCAAATAGTAGCAAACTATAACTTTAGATACTTGCAAGTCGTTATTACCATACATAATCAATTTAACCAGATTTTCTTATCATATGGTTGCATCCTGGTCATAATTCATCACGAATTTTTATTATCGTTATGCTTCATAGCCATTGTCATCATCTCAAAGTTAGCCTTATCATCGACATGACACCTTAAACCCAGTTATACCAACCAAATCCGAAGTACTAACCCAATTTATATGCACTTTCTTATTAAAATCCTCAATTGCTTTCACACAAGTATACTCGCTGGAACTTCCTTTACCAATAAGCTTGTCATTCCGATATCAAGCCACTCCCTTGGAGCTTTTGATGAAATCACTAGTCCTCAAGATACACTTCACAACCTAAATGCATTAATACTGTATGAAAGATCCACCACTAAATCTTCCTTATTCACAATGCTTAACCCAAGCGTCCGTAGTAACAAACTAGTTGGTTTCTCAAATGTGAATGCAACATCAAATCTCATTATATGAGCATATGATACATCTGATAACTCCTTAAGTAGTTAGTATTCACACGTGACAACCAACATATCAATTTTCATATACCCCTAGTACCACATCATGAAAGTTCGTTAGATCCACCACTAGAACACATCATACCTACCAAGAAGATTGTACCCAAATAGCCCGCACATTTCTACCCATTGAGTAGCTGCAAAACATTACCAAATTTGTTCCGCCTCTAGCTCAAGTGATATGCATTCTTTCGTAGATCAGGTCGATAGCAGAAGTAACATACTCCATAACTCTAACCAAGTAAGCATCAGTACCGTTGTAGTAGTCGTATCATGACCCTCTTTGATATACACCTAACCTATGAAACCACAATAGATATTCTAACCTCAATTGGTGCAACGTCATTCTCATCATTCACTAAGCAACCCATACAACTTCACTAACGGTAGTTTCCAAAGTTACAATGTTCATTATCTAGCCGTTCTTTTAATCATTCCACTTCCAATTGTCGAACCACTCCAAATATCGTTTATACCACACAAGTATTGTTTCCACCACTGGTAACTAACCCGAAAAAGATGACACATTCATGAATTCCCTCAAACCATTGTTAAACCTCATCATTCAAATATTCTTAAAATGCATCGTCGAGCCGTCATCTTACTTAACCCTTTCGAATCGCTGAACATTCTGAATCTGACTATGCATCCTTTCCATAAGTATATCACTTCCACCTTAGTACCAGATCTAGCATCCAAGCCATACACGACACACCAACTGCTCACATGAGGAACCATGCACCAGTCATCACTATACGTGAGAGAGAATGGAATGAAGCGATAAGAATCAGAGCAGACCAAGGACGAATGATAGAGATTCAAGAAGTGAGGATTTTTCCTAAAAGTTACCATAGCCTCTCGAAGATAATTAATAGACGTCTTCGCACTGATCCTCGAGACTCCACTAGATTTGGGTTGTACATATGTGAGACCTATGAACCTAGGGATCTAATACCATTTTGTCACAACCCAAAAATAGACATGATGGACTCGTCTTATCCCACCAAGACAAGTCAACCTAAAACCCAACCAATATGATAAATGCGAAAGTATAACAAGAAAAAGAGACTAACACAATCTAATAATGCAAAAATCATAATCAACTCAAATAAAACTCCAAAACCTGATTGTCATGTGTACAAGCCTCTAGAGTATTACAATTTATTCTCAAGAAAATTACAAGTCTCAAATGACATTGTTTCTAGAATAGAACAAGATCATAAATAAGGAGTCAGAGGGTCCGCTGAGATGAAAAACATCTACCTCAGAAATCTCTAAGGGAAGCCTTGGACAGGAAGAGAAGAGAGAATATCACGAAGATCTAGGCTCATAACCTATACAAATGTAGAAGCAAGGGGTGAGTACTAAACAACACGATACTCAGTAAGTAAACTCCTAAACACAAAGTTGAGTAATATAATATACGGGTACTCCTACCACTGCAACCAAACCTCCACAATTACAACATGCATAAAACCAGCCCAACCTAACAGTGCAAAATTTAAATAGCTCATAGCTCAATAACAACTCTCCAACAATTACAGATCAACAGTACACTGGATCAAGTTCATCAATCACAAGTTTCACAAAAAGGCACTCACAAGTTCACAAATGATATAGATATGAAATCCAATGAAATGTAATGCCATTTATAGTGATGCATGTTTGACCTAATGATACACACCCGATGTCTCTCTGTACGAAACCCATAGGGACATATCTGTCCATGCATCCGTTTCGGCATGCGACACTACCCTTGATAATAGAATCCTTCGCTGCGTGCGATACGTCCCTTGAATTATGATATCTGTCACGGTATGTGACATGTCCCTCAAAATAGCACATTCTATGTAATTTCTTATTCTTCCTTAGTTCACACAAAACTTGTCACAATCGTATCTCAGAACCAATACAAATAGGCATGTTCACACAAATAATGAGGAGATGACCATTTTCATAAAAATGTATAATTCACAACAACACAATAGTGATACAACGTCAATAATGAATCATTAAACCTTTCAAATCATTTCCGCACATCACACATCAATATGTAATCAAGTTTCCTTTTATTACCCCTTTTCATTTTTAGGATCATTCAATAAGAACAAGTATACCCATCACCAAGTCCCATTACTCCTTAATACATATAACAAGAAAATACACGATCCTATACACTTAACGAGGGTTTAGAAGTCCATTTGCCTCAAATGTTCAAACAATCACTCCGGGACTTGAGCTTTCCCCTTTCATTGGGCTTCCAAATCAATGCAACCTATTCAAATGCACAATATTCATAAGAAAGCATGTCCTTAGACACCCATATTACTATACGTCTAGCCTATATCCAAAAACTCATCCAAATCTATAATAAAGTTCCTAATCTTAATGCCAAGTAATATAATAATAATAATTTATACCATGTATCCAACCAATTAATAAAGAACTCAAAAATTACGATCATTAGTAGTCAACATTTTCCATAACTATGAGAATATGCAAATTAATTTAAATGATGGAATATCCCCAGTGATTTTCTCATAATCACCCAATCATTACCCTCCATCAAATCCTTAATTTCCCAACCAAAAATTAAATCTGCAACATTGTACTTTTTTTTCAAACATGTATGTGATAAAAACAATTTCTTGGTGTTAACTTCCTCCTACCAGCCAATCAAAATTTGTCCCATAATGTTGGAAAGTAACAATTAGACACAATTGAAAAAATAAAGGAGAATATCTATGGTTATAAACCCTTTTCTTTCTTAAACCAAATTGTTACCTGAAGCAGATTTTCCCAAAGAGGCACTCAGAACTTCTCTTCGTAAGAAGCCGCGCAGGGTTTCTAGCTATTCTCCTTATTCTCTTTTCTAAAAATAATTATGATTCTCGCTATTCTCCTTATTTTTCTTTTCTAAAAATAATTATGTACTAAAAGTGACAAATTCTACTCACTTATTTTTATATATATGGGCCAAATGGTATAGGATCTTAAATAAATTTTACACTTGATCCATAATTATCTACTAAATTAATTACCTAAAAATTACCCGTCAATTAATTAACTATAATTAACGAATAGTTTAAATTTCTCACTTAAAATTTCTTGAAAGGGTCCTTTATGAAAGGGAGAGGACTAGTTCTCAAAATGACCTAACAGGTCATTACATTATCCACCAGTGAAAACCCAGTTCGTCTTCGAACATAAAGAAGGAGAAGGAAGAATAACCGACATAATCAAAACCCCGAGTTATGATCTTCCATAGTCGGTGTTCATCTCTCCAAGTGAGCTCCTCGTAAGATCATTCCATCAAGATCAATTTCTAAGAACTGAACTAACGAATCAAACTTTTGCAGATCTACAAATCATGAGTGATTACCAAGCCACATACTAATTTTTGAAAGGATAAGAATCTAGTAATACCAAATCGTTCATAAACATCATAATCATAAGAATATCTTCTTTAAATCATAATTTCATAACATACTCAATAAGAGACACTTATCAAAAACATCTAAATCATGATCATCTTTCATATTAAGAATCACTTCAATCAGAAGCATTCAAGTTCATAAAAATGCTTGATATATTTATCTAAAAGCATGCTTGATTCATAAATTCTTCAATTCATAATGCATGCATATGTTCAAAACTTAGTTCTTAGACATAAAACACTTTAATTGAATGAGTTCATATAAATATCATTGAAAACATTCAAATATGATAAAATCATGTATAATAAGATCAATATTGATGAAATAAAATAAGGAAAGGTTTTACTGGTTGCTCTCAGTGCATGCTAGCTTAACCTGCACCGTCCATGGGGAAGAGAACTCAGAAACCAACCCAAAAGGCTGTAATGGTACAAGAGACTAGGTTACGAGTGGGTAATTAACAGAAGAAGAAGAATATGGAAATAGAAGATGCTCCACCAGAGGATCTAGAAGTGGATACACCCTCTGAAAGTGATGAAGATGGTAGCTATGAGAAAACTCTGCCTAATGTGGAACCACGTCAAAACAAAGGAGTGCAAGTGAGATCAGTCCAACATCAATAAGTGGAGGATTGGCAAAAGGGAATACCAATGGAATAGTACACAGTCTAGCCAAGGGAAAAATGCCGGTATAACAACAATGGGAGGAGCTCATACAAGCTTCGAGTAGTGGAAGCAAGCTCTCATGGGTAGATGAAGTTGAAATAGCAAATGTTTAGAATGCAAAACACTCTATATGGGACAGCTTCGGCATAGCCAAATTATCAAATGCTAGATTCAAATTAGAATTTGTTGCTCCTGAAATCCATAGTACGTCATATGTTTGTGAAATTGCCCTAGAGGACATAGGCACCGAATTAGATTATTAGAGGAATGTTGTTGCTCATCCACCTTTCTCTGTGTTGAATGGGTACATTAGAAGACAATGGGGGAAGTATGGAATAAATAAGATTTCTATGTTGAAGAATGGAATCGTGCTGACTAGATTTGATACTACTGAGGCAAAGAATGCTGAAATTCAAGGTGGGATTTATCATTTTGACAACAAGCCATTCATTGTAAAGGCTTGACAATTGAACAGGGAATTCAAGAGGGAGGAATTGTACACTATACAAGTATGGGTCAAACTACCAGGGTTAGATTTCAAGTATTGGAGAAAAAAGGGATTAAGAAAAATTTGTAGCTTAATTGGTAAGCCTATGATGGTGGATAATCATACTAAAAAGAAGACGGGGTTGAATTTTGCTAGGCTTCTGATAGAGGTGGAAATGAATGTGAAGCTGTCTGATAAAGTGTTTTTTAAAAATGAGAAGGGGACACTAGTGGAACAGAAGGTTCAATATGAATGGAAGCCGACTTTATGCAATTTTTGTAAGAAATATGGGCATGATGAAAAAGCTTGTAGAGCAAAGAAAGGTACAAAGAATGACCATCCTATGTACCCTCAGGATCAAGGTCAAAAGGAAGTGGCACCGATGGTGAAAGATGGTGACAAAGGCAAGGCACAAATGGATACAAAGGAAAGAGATGACAACAGGAGCAATCATAGTCCGAAAAGGAAGGAGCAGACAGGGTAGATAAACCCTACAAGAAGAAATTACAACAAACAAAGACAACAGATTATACCTCAGATGGAAGGAAGTGTAACACATGAGATTTCTTTCAGGCACTGAATAAGGTAGATACAAGTGAGCAGGTTGAAAGGAGCCCAACCAATAAAGGGGAAGGTGGTGTTAAGCCTCTCCTTGCTATTGGATAGTATCACGTGTTTGGAATATTAGGGGCTTGAATGCTCCTAACAAACAAAAGGAGGTGAAACTCCTTTGTAATAAAGAAAACATAAGACTGCTAGGAATGGTGGAGGAGACAAAAGTTAAGGTAAATAAGCTGGACAAGTTGGCTAGCAAACTATTTGGAGGATAGGGGTACATAACAAACTTGGCAGAGCATTACAATGGCAGAGTATGGGTGACTTCGAGACCTCGTTTACGGTGACTCCTATTAGTAGTAATGCACATGCTATAACATGCCAAATGGAAAATGTGGCTTAGCAAAGAAACTTTATCTTCACAATTGTGTATGCTTTCAATACAAGAGAAGAAAAGAGAAGCTTATGGAATTATTTAGAGGATGTGAAATAGGAATTAACATGCCATGGTTAATTATGGTGGATTTTACTTTTGTGTTAAAGATGGAGGATAGACTAGGTGGAAATCCTATAAGTCTTGTTGAGGTTGCTGATTTTCAGAATTGTGTGGAGAGATGTGGACTACTAGAAATGATCCAACATGGGAGTAGATATTCTTGGAATGCTAGACATGGAGACAATAGAATTTTATCAAAGTTAGATTTGGTTTTTGTCAACACTGATTTGCTGAACTCCATGCCAGATTACTATGCAAATTTTATGCCTAAGGGGATTAGTGACCACTACCCTCTAAAGCTAATGATTCTAAATGACCCAAGAAGGAAAAGAACAACATTTAAGTATTGTAATGTATGGGCTAGTCACCCCAAATTTCAATCAATTATTAAGGAAGTATGGGACCAATAGATAGAAGGTTGTATGATGTTGCAAATAGTGAAGAGGTTATAATATTTGAAGAAGAGGCTGTGAATCTTGAATGGGGAACATTTTAGAAATATTATTATGGAAGCAGATGAAGATAGGATAGCCCTGAATATGGCTCAAGCAGCTTTGCACTTGAATCCCACTAATCATGACCTATAACAAGAAGAAAGAAAAGGAGTTATGAGGGATTCAGAAGATATAGCAAATGCATTCCTCCAACAAAGGAGTAAGTTAATTTGGATTAAGTTGGGAGATGACAACACAAGATATTTTTTCTCAATAATTAAACACAAGAAGTTCCAACAAGCTATTGTTCAGATTAATGATGAGAAGAATATGGTCCAGACAGATCAACAAGCTATTGCAAATATATTTGTTGATTATTACAAATATTTGTTGGGGAGTAAGGAGAGACATAGAACTACATCTTATACTAGCATGCTGAGAAATGGGCATGTACTTAACACTGCTCAACAATTAGAATTGCTACAACCTTATAATGCCAAGGAAATTAAAGGAGTCTTGTTCAGTATTAGTAGAACAGAGTCTAGGGCCTGATGGTGGTAGTGGATTTTTCAAAGTTGCTTGGCAGATTATTGGTGAATATATAACAAATGCTGTTATGGAGTTCTTTGATAATGGTAAGTGTTGCTTCCAATTGCACACGCAAGTGTACGTGGTCGCAGAAGTAATAAGTGGCTCTTTAAGAACCGGAATATCGAACCCACAGAGACTTGTCAATTAACTATTTACTAAATTATACTAGTCTAATTATTTATTTAAGAGTGTCAAAAGAAATAAAATAATGCAAGAATTAAATATTAAGATTAACTTACAGTGATTGCGACAATTCCAGGGCTGCAGCATGCATAGGGTTTCATGTATCGCATCTCATGTAATGAATTAACTAAGGTTATCAAATTACTGATTTACAAGGTTGATTTTATGATCATGATCTTTCGACCTCTAATCGCCTACTCAACTAGCTGTCTAACTACATCGTTGAGCGGGGATAAGCAGTCCTAATTGGCGAGCATTTATATTTCATCCTGTTTTGTAACCAAGCGAGGTGTTCGTCCGGGCGTCACTCCTGAACACGAATCTAAACAAAGTTAGAACAAGCTCTTTGCATTCTCTGGTCTATCTACCTCTTTATCTCTCGAGTCCAAGAATAGACAATAGATTTATTTCTATGGTGATCAAGCATGAAATACTACAACAAGAATACAAAAATAATTTAAACGATAACCAACATTAATTCAAAACAATCGATGTTCAACAATTACCCATGGCCGCAGCCCCAGAACAAGGATCTTTAGCTACTAATACCTAAAAAAAGAAAGAAAGAAAAGAACCCTAAAAAGTATTGACAATTTTTCCTTACAAAGTGTCTTCCTTCAAAAGTCTCTTCCCTTTGAAATAATTATTTCTATGGACTATTTATAGATATAGAAAACCCTAAATAAAATAACTGAGTCCAAAACAAATTAGGAACCCAAAACCAAAACGGAATTGCATTCCTACGTGAAGTGCACCGCCTCAAACTCTTGTTGCCTTCCCTTCTGCCAATTTCGCCATTCCAATTTGCAATATGCAATATGCACGTCTTATATATATTATATTATTATATTGAATTTAATCCATTAAGCTGCCTGCTTGATTTTCTTTCTTCAATCTTTCATAATTAATTCATTTTAGCTCCAAACCTCTTCAACTTTGTACCAATTTAATCCTACAAATAAAATACACTATTTAGCATAATCCATAAAATTCATAATCAAAAAGGACAAATATAAATAATAAATATGAGGTAAATAATGATAAGCATATATATTTTTGGCCTCACATCAACACCCCACACTTAAACTTTTGCTCGTCCTCGAGCAAACATTAAATCTCATCTCAAAAATCATACTAGGAAGCCATCACTTTGGTTGATACAAATAATTAGGCCATATTGAAATTTGAAAACATCAAGTACAATTCCCGCTCATTATGCAAGACATCCAAATAAACAACAAACCTCTAACCTCCTAACCTCAAGGAAAGACTCTGAACTCATCAAATTTAAGCTTGCTCACCTACTCTCATCAAAGAAAGTTAATAACATCACCTATCTATCATGAAACAAGTGCCCTCACAAGAAGAAATAGTCCACATACTCAATTCAAAAGATTGAATATAAATTAAGAACTTAGCGTCAAAGAACAACTCTCACACTCACAAATAAAATTCACATGTATGCACAAAGAACCATAGGCTTGCCCATTATGTACATCTCCACTAATTAAGCATGCTTGAATAGAATCAAATAGGACTTTAACGGGTTGTAGTGTAGGCTAAGGGACAGGTAGGAAAATTATATAATAGTGACTCACACTTCTCTAAGCACTTTGTATTTTTAGACTTCATCACCCATTATTTTCTTCTCTTTATTTTCAGCCCTCTCTTCAACAATTATTTCACAAGTAATTCTCATCATCTCAAGAATGCTTCAATTTTTTTTTTTCTTTCATAATAATAATTTATTTTTTTCTCAAAGAATTTTTTTTTTTTTTTTCATGTCACATTCTTTCGAAGAGGGCTTTTTTCACCACTTTGTAGCCATCATTGATTTCTTTTTCATTCAACCACCCCTTTTCTTTTTCCAGATATAACAATTATAATCAGTCTATGCTACAGTGCTCAAGGAAGCAAGGTGAAAAAACTAGGGATTCAACAAAATAGTTAAGGGCAAAATATGGCTACCAACAAAAGGCTACAGGCTCAAAAGGGCGAACTAGTGATATAATATCTGAAAAGGCTAAAATTTACAAGACAAATCAAAGAAAGCCTATTATCATCTCCTAAACTTAGCAACACTTTTTATTTCGCTTCAATAACATGCAGGGCAAGTTCTAGACTAAGATGCAAAACATGGAATAAGCAAATTCTCACCACACATGGCACAAGTATCAATCAAGATGGATCAATTCCACTTCTAAGAGAGACAGGATCATAACAAACTACAAAATAGAACAAGCTATAAACAAAGTCACGACCATGAACCTAAGTGTCAAAGAGTCCGCAATTTCATTAGCAATCAAGCATTCACAAGAACGTACTACTTAAAATTAGGCCTAAATAGCAAGTATCACACAACTCAAAAGGGTCTTTTCTTTTCTCTAAAAAAAAAATAAAAAAAAAGTAAAAAAAAATTACTCCCTATCGGTTCAAAGGGACTATCCTCAGGAAAAGTACCGAAAACAAAAGCCGAGGAACCCACCTAAAAATACAAAAAGACTCGATAAAGCAGTAAAAACTAGGAATTCATTCCTCCACCCCACACTTAAAAAGAAGCTATGTCCCCAAAGCATCAAATAAAATTTAAAACAAGGGTTAGGAAAACTCCCTGAGGCCTCTAGGCCTAGCTAGTAGCATGTTCTCTTAATTTTCATCAAGGGTCATCACCCACCCTTAAGCTCAAACGTGCTCCTTAGCTCCAAATTCTTGGGTACTCAGACTTCCCCTAATCTGCAAAAACAAGACCAAAAGAAAAGAAGAAAAAAATGACACTATAAAAAAAAAAAAATAATAAGAAGCTACACTACCAATTGGGTTGCCTCCCAATAAGCGCCTAATTTAACGTCGCGGCACGACACAGCTTGGATCATTCATCATTTAGCTCAAGAGCTTCACGATCTCGATCCGTATCCTCTCCAAAATAATGTTTGACCCTTTGCCCATTCACCAAGAACGAAGGGCCAGTTTTTTCTCTAAGCTCTACCGCGCCATGTTGAGTCATCCTCACCACTTCAAAGGGTCCACTCCATTTAGATCTTAGTTTTCCGGGGAACAACCGAAGTTTAGAGTTAAAAAGTAATACCTTTTGCCCCGGAGCAAAAGTGCGAGGGATTATGTGCTTATCATGCCATCTCTTGGTCTTCTCTTTGTAAATTTTTGCATTCTCATAAGCATGGAGCCTAAACTCTTCAAGTTCATGCAATTGACCAATTTTCCTTCTACCGGCTAGCTCAGGATCAAGATTCAACTTTTTTATAACCCAATATGCTTGGTGCTCTAGCTCCGCCGGAAGATGACATGCTTTGCCGAACACCAAGTGATAGGGAGAAGTCCCTATAGGTGTTTTGTATGCAGTCCGATATGCCCATAATGCATCATCAAGCTTCTCAGACCAATCTTTGCGCTGTGCATTCACTGTTTTCTGCAGTATTTGCTTCACCTCACGATTCGAAACTTCTACTTGACCACTAGTTTGAGGGTGATAAGCTGTAGCTACTTTATGCCGTATACCATACTTAGCCAGAAGATTCTTCACAAGATGGTTAATGAAGTGCTTACCTCCATCACTTATGATTGCCCTTGGAGTACCAAAACGCGTAAAAATGTGCTTCTTAATGAATTTAATCACCACTCTTGAGTCATTCGTGGGAAGAGCGACAGCCTCAACCCATTTAGACACATAATCAACAGCCACAAGAATATATTGGTTTCCACTAGATGGTGGGAAGGGACCCATGAAGTCAATACCCCACACATCAAAGATTTCCACCTCAAGAATATTATTTAAGGGCATTTCATGTCTTCTTGATATCGTTCCCAACCTTTGGCAATTATCACACCCCTTCACATAAGCCATAGAATCTTTAAAAAGAGAGGGCCAAAAGAAGCCAGATTGCAATACCTTGTGAGCCGTGCGTTCTCCTCCATGGTGTCCTCCATAAGGACTTGCATGACAACTCTGGAGCACTTGCTTGACCTCATTCTCCGGAATGCATCGCCTCACCACTTCGTCCACTCCTTGTTTGAACAAGAATGGCTCGTCCCATATATAGAATTTAGCATCATACATCAGCTTCTTTCTTTGTTGGGTTGTTGCGCCAGGTGGAAACACTCCACTCACCAAGAAATTCACAATATCCGCATACCAAGGCACTTGGGAGATATCCAAAGCCATCAACTGCTCATCCGGAAACTCCTCGCGTATTTGTTCCCCTTCATGCTCATGAGAGAAATCTTCTAATCTTGACAGATGATCAGTGATCTGATTTTCAGTACCCTTCCGGTCTTTGATCTCAAGATCGAACTCTTGGAGAAGCAATATCCACCGAATTAGTCTCGGCTTAGCATCCTTCTTATTGAATAGGTACCTAATAGCTGCATGGTCAGTATAAACAATAACTTTGGTACCTACCAAATATGATCTGAACTTGTCGAAGGAGAACACTAAGGCAAGCATCTCCTTCTCAGTCACTGTGTAATTAGCTTGAGCAGTATCAAGGGTCTTGCTCGCATAATATATTGAATGGAACACTTTGCCTTGTCTCTGTCCCAATACTGCACCCATTGCTACATCGCTTGCATCACACATGAGTTCAAATGGCAACCCCCAGTTAGGAGCAACCAAGATAGGAGCTTCAATTAAGTTCCGCTTCAGCATCTCAAAAGCTTCTAAGCATATTGCATCGAAATCAAATTTCACCTCCTTTTCCAAAAGACTGC